>VZSE01003462.1:540102-754024 GCA_013398275.1 Promerops cafer | reverse complement strand
TCCCTTCCCTTCCCTTCCCTTCCCTTCCCTTCCCTTCCCCTCACTCTTTTGTCCTTTTTTTTTCCCTTTTCCTCATTGTTATGGTATCTCAACATCTGCAATTTCAGTCTTGATTATGATCTGATTTGCCCCTCCTGAAACCACCTATGGGAAATACTGTGGACGTGGCACTGTGGAACATCAGCCTAATGTAGGATCACGCTTTTTATTTCTGATCATTATGCTAGTTTATAGTCAATTATTTTGTTTTCCAAAGAAATGCATTCTCTCTGCTTCTCTGAAAGCTTTTGGTTCGACATCCTTCCAAGCTAGATAGACTTGGTGTTCAGCATGCAGCCGCTTACCTCCGTGGCCCAGTTCCCGGAAACACTTATGCGTGTGCTTAATTGTGCACACATGGGTAATCGCACTGAAATCAAGATGTGTCGAATTAAGCAAGTCAAGAAATATTTGCAGGGTTTGGTCTTTGTTCAACAAACAGGCCTCAGCCTGGCTGAAGTCCACGACATGCTACAAAAAGAATCCAAATTCAGAAGTAGTGTATTAATTATCAATTGATTTATTTCCTTAAACCAGTTAATTCTGTTCTTTTAAAAACTACTTTCCATTTTTCCTGCAAATCCAATTGCCCTTCCTTTCATACTCATTTTTCCTCCTCATTGCTCAACTCCCAACAGACCTGAACTGCCAGCCACGTGATCCCCTTTTATAACGGTTTGAGTTCTGACATTTCTTTTTGCCTACCAACTTTGTGTATTACCATAATGGTTCCTAGGACATATTTTGGCCAGCTTTTAGGGAGAGAGAGGGTGTCACAGTGTTTCAGACCTTCACTTCTAAGTGCAGTATTAAATATAATCCTTATAATTATAGCACTGCCACTTGGACCACTGTAGTTCAGGCTATGTCAATATGTCGTCAAAAGCTCTCTTTTTCAGGAGCTGGAACTCAGTCATGTTGATTGAATTGAAATTTGATGGCCAGCAGCTGCAAACACACTCTGGCCCCATTCTCCGCCTCCCCCCCCACCCCCCGGCTCCCTGCTTTTTTTTCCACCTTTACTACAAAATGTTCTTGCTTTCCGTCAGTCAAAGTTTAGAAAACAGAGCTAATGGCTAATTCCAGGCTCAGTTAATTCTGAGCCCTCCCCTTGGGTAAGTCTAGACTGTCCTTTGAGGGGTGCCCTGAAGCAACCTAAAAGCACAATCTACTGTCTGTGTGTGGATGGTGAATCTGAGAGCACAGACCAGGTGCAGTGTGAAGGCCACCCTCAAACTAGGCATGACCATCCTTCATGTAGGAGCTCCTAGGATGCCATCAGTGCCACTCTCAGCAGCTAAGGAAGCTGTAGATGTGCCTGGGCTGATGTCTGTGAGGCTCCTGTGTAAGCAGGCTTGGGAGCACCACAGCCCCCTCTCCTCTTGTCCCCTTGGTCAATCCCATACAGACCTCGCTATTCATCTAAGCAAGGGCATTGGGCTGAGGGCAAGTGCCAGCAGCAGTTTATACTGCAAGTTTAACACACAACTTTTTCAGCCCTAGGGGCCTGGTGGGGAAAAAAACAGCTTTGAACTGGGGGAAAAAATAACTGTATCCAGTAGTTGTATAGCATGATCCTGTCATTTTTGGTACTTAGAAACCAAAACAAGCCCCCAGCATTCATAACACAAGATATCCAGGTTTTAAAAGGTGCCACTTGGAAATACACAGTAACTACTTTTCATAAGGCCCTTTAGTCCATGTGTTTACAGGTGGACCAGAATAGCTCTGCAGAAGTTAATCCAGTCCCTTGAGTAAACAGTATGTACTTCTAAAACTTTCTATATAAACCACCCATATGTAAGGCCTTTGACACACATTTGTGCCACATACAATACATCTGAGGGACCCTGCTAGAGCCAGGATGGCTATGGTTGATAAACCCCTTGCTAGTGTACTGAATGTGTTTTCATTCTATCATGCCTCTGAAGGATAGCAGCCTTTGGATGATGGGTGTGCCAAAAGGGCTATTTACTGCAACACTTTATTATGTGGTTCTTGCAGCCCTCTCCCAGGACGTACTGTCTGTGCTTGGGTCTCCCAGGCTGCCATCAAAGCACAGGCTCTTTGACACAGGTCAGAAGGACTCTTCACCCCAGCCTTGCATTGCCACTTTTGGTCACTGAAGTCACACTCACCCCCTTCCCCTGGTAAAGTTCTTCTCTGCTGTCTCCCTCCTCCACTTCCTAAAGCTATAAGCCATGTCTCCTCCTCCACATTCACCCCCTCTCACCTGGGTTATTGCCCTCCCATCTCTCCTTTCATGCTTCTGACACTGCTGCTTCGTAATGTTGTTTTTCTAGTTTGGAAAGGCCAGAGGGCCAGGCTAAGAGAGACATGCTGAACACATGTTTTCCACATGTTCTCCTCATCTTCCCTCATACTCCTTCTCTAGCTGTCTTTAGCTTTTTGCTTAAATGGGACATTTAATGACCATGAGCATATTCTCTTACCAGCTTTATAAAGGATGAACTCAAAGTTCCTGTGTCACTGTCATAAGAAACTTAGAGCAAAAACTTCTGTGAGTTGATAAGGCACTTGTAGGTTCTTTGGCCCTTCACCACAGGCCATGAGCATTCACAGACTGAGCATACAGTTGTGAATGCTTAGGCTCCAGTTCAGAAAAATACTAAAAGAATACGTGTGACATTAAACATATGATTAAATACTTTTCTGTTTGAGTGCTGCTTCATTGAAGTGCACCCCATTCTGGAGGAGGCATCTTTATTAGTCTGATTCAGAAAATACTTAAGAGTATACCAAAGTTTTAAGAATAGTAGTTCATCCACTATCCTGTATTTTTAGTGACTCTTAAATAGACCTGGGTGGTGCAGGCAAGGCAGAAATTGTGGAGGCTCTCCTGGTCACCTTTTACATTTTCACTCACTCTGGAATCTGAGTGTCTCTGAACTGTAAACACATTTTGGTAGTGCTACTGCCTATTGCCACTTGAATGTTCAATAACATGTGTTGCATACCCAGGTGCAGATTATTTAAAGCAACTGCCATTAAATGAAGAGCAATTATATCTTAGAAAGGTAACTCTTCATACAGAGTTAGCATTATTTCTATGACTGTGTTTGACAGGGAGTTGGACCCTTGGACTCTTGGATTCATCTCCTGCATCCCAATGACCAGTCTGGGAACAGTTAGGAATCCAAATCTTTTTGACTTAAAACATGTAGGCATCAAATCTTCTCTTCTAAACTGAAACCAAGGAAAACTGGACATCTAATTGTATTTTTGAATCTCAGCCTAAAATCTCTGGAGACTTTTGGAACATTTATCCCTAGAAGATTTTGCTTAAGTCAAGAATACAGACTGGAGCCATGGCTGAAAACAAAAATGCAAAATGTGACATCAGTGCATCAGTCAATGAGTCATCCATCAGTGCCACTGAGGACAAAGTATTCTTTGTATTTACCTAAGAAGTAGTTACCTATTTACTTTCTGAAATTATGCTTGTAGTACTAACTTGACATTTTGGTTTGCTGTACAGTGAAAACACTATTTTAAATCTCTTGTATAAAGACAGGCTTTCTTGTTTCTTGAACAGTTAGAAACACTAGAGAACAAATGTAAAAGGCCTATTTCCTTCCTTGCTTGTATGTGTGGTCTAGGAAAAATCCTGAATTGTGCTAGTAAGAGACAGTCCAGTCTCTTTTCTTGCCAGTGATGTAAGTGCTGGGCCTCTAGAGAAGGCTGAGTTATTATCATTGCCTTCTGATCTGTCACTGTTTCTGCTTTCCCTGTGTTTTGGCTTTTTATTCTATAAATATATTACTGAAAATGTATTTTAAAAAATTAAAAGCAACAATTTATTGAAAAGGACTTTACCTGTAAAGGACTCTAGGCATACCACACACAGGCAGGTCCCAGCTGGGAAATCCAGTATTACGGCTGAAACTGTGTCGCTCAGATTCACTGTTTCTCACGGCCCTTGCAGGGTGGTGAGATGCCTGGACTTCCCAGCACACATGGTAACCATCGATCTCAGTGTGGTGTTAAGAGGCCAGTGCTAGGAGCTGAAGGCAGAAGAAGAGCTGCAGGGCAAAGGAAGAGAGTGACATTTTGCTGTCAGTGCTCCAGTGTCTAGCTCTGTACAATCCTATGACATGTAAGCAGAGGAAGCTTGAAAAAACTACCCTGGAACTAGGAAAGCAAATTGATGCAGAGCAGGATAGCCATTCTTTCAAGAAGTAGTAAAATTATTTTTTGTCATTTTCCAAGGAAAAAACTGATTCAATTTGACTGACTCCACTCTAGCAGTGCAACCGGAGCCAGTGGCCAGATCTCCCGTTTTATCAGGCTTATTACAAGACAATTGCACATCTAAAACTTGTGCTTTTCTGTCCCTTGATAAGGTTTGTCTCCTCAGAACAGGTTTTCTTCCTCAGCACTTAATCCCTCTTTAGCCATCACCTTTTCCTGCCTTACAAACCACTCTGTGTGTGCACTTTGAAGGTTGTGTGGGCACCAACTTAACGGGGAGGCTGGAGCCATTGCCTCTCACAGGGGCAATGAGCAACGTGTTAGGACCTGGCTTCTTCTGAAATGGTCTGTAAAGGTACAATATTACAGGAGCAATGGATTTGAAAGCAAAACAAAGCTGCTTACAGCCAGAGACATTCACATCCTGCATGAACAACTCTGCTGGTCTTTTGTAACCATCTCTTATCTAATCTAACGTAATCTAATCTAACCTAGCACATTAGTATCTTTACTGCATTTATTATCCTTTTATCAAGAAATGGCAGGAAGGAGACTGGGGCCTTGGTAAAAGCATGAGGCAAAGAGGCATGGGACATAATGTTGAGCAAAGGTTAAAAGAGCTTCGTGTGTGGTTACAAGCTCTTTTATTAGGCAATGAGCATTGCAAAGGGCAGACCTTCTTGTCATACTCCCATCCCACTGTCTTTGAGGTGGTGAGGACCTGGTGGCAGAGACTTCGTGTGGGTGACTGAGGTGCCATAGCACAGACATGGATTGTTCAAAGGTTTCCTGTGACTTAGAGAGTTTCTCCAGCAAAATTCAAATGCAAGGCCATGGATACCTCTTTCTGATACTCAGAAACATTATTAATGAGACCATTTTTCAGAAGAGGTCCTGTAGTTTCTACAGCATCAGATTTCATTTGGTTTCCTTGATGAGAATGAGCTACAACTACTGTCAGTGTTTATTTTCAGTTAGTTTTACTGGTGGCACTGCTCAGTAACACATTGTTAGGATGGTCCGGTTAATCAATCCTCCCCCTCGCTGCCTCCCCCTTTCATTTTTTTTTCTGTTCTTGCATCACAGAAACATTTCCAGCAATTCCCTTTACATAACAGTTACTGAGGCAAAGGGCTGTCTAGTTATGCTCCAGCAGAAACTCAGAATCCCAAAATGAATAAGGTTGAAAGGGACCACAGTGGGGCATCTGATCCAACCCCCTTGCTCAAGCAGGACTGTCTTAGACACAGGACTGTGTGTCCTATGGCACAGGATTGCATCCAGATGGTTCTTGAATATCTCCAGTGAGAGAGACTCCACAACCGCTCCGAGCTATCTGTTCCAGTGAGGAACTCAACTGGTGAGAAAGATGCACCCTTCACACAGGTAATTCCCAAACCAAGCACGACAGGGAGGCACCCAGAGGTGCTTATGAGGCCTCACTAAGGCCCTTAGGTTTAGCCAGGATGGACTGCTTAGCAGGAGACACAGGGAATGCCTTTCTCACTTGCAGAGGGCAGAAGAATGTCTGCTTATCTGTGAAAACAGTCCTGAGAAAGAGAAAGCAAAATTAAGCTGGAGTGTTTGGTTCCTATTGGAACACTTGCAGCTTGCACTGGTGATGATGCCCACTGGTGTGTCTAAAGGCTGTCAGCCAGGAGAAGATAGCACCGATGTGGTGGGGGGTGCAGGCATGCAAACCAGAGCAACTGGTACCTGGGGCTGCTGTGGCTAATGGCAAGGGACACTTCTGACTGGGCAGGGATGAACCATAACATGGGATGGTGATATAAAGGGCTTCATATTTGCTTTCCCAGTGTGGGCTAAGTGGTTCCTTGGCTTGCAAGGAACACTAGGCAGATGGTTGAGAATTTCCACCCCATCTGTCTATGAAGGGAAGGAGTACCTGGTGTTGCAGAATGAAAAGCTCTGATCTACTGACAGACAATGGCTTTGCTTGCAGAAAGGCACTTGAGCAGCTGGGTACAAAGCAGAAAATGAACATGTAGACCCTTGGCTAGGGCAGGACCCTTCAGTTTTATCCCCAATCTCTTTAATTTCTCCTGATTAACACCAGTGAGAGAAAGAAGAGAATCTGTACCAATAGCAACAAGGTTGTAATTTCACCTCTGGTTAATAAGCCATTTGATCTTTGCTTTACTGGTCTCACTGCAAACCAATCTGACCTCCTCCAGCTGAGGCTGCCCCATGGGGCTAACATCCTGACACACATCTGCAGCTATCACCAGTGGCACATGAGGGAGTGACAGAGGGAATGTCACATTCATCCTAAGGCTCCCCAGCCTATTGAAGAGAATCTTATCACAGCTAAGACAGACTAGTGCAAAGCTCTAGATTGCTTTTCTGGGTCTGTAGGTTCTGAGACTGCTGTGGCAGTGCATCACAGAGTCCCAGGGGGAAGTTTTATTGTTGTGTCTCTCTCTGTAGGAGCCACTGGGGTTGTACTAGTGAGCCTGTTCATACAGAAGACAAGTGTTCATGTTGCCACTGAAGAGAAAAGGACTGGCCCCAACCTTAAAGTGGAATGCTATGTTCTTAAGATAAGGAAAAATCATTTTCATGGAAGAACTCAGTTTGGGTTGACTGGCTTTGTTCAGGTCATCAGTACATAATCATAGGGTAGCTTCTTTTTTTGTATCCTAATTCATGTTAACACACAGAGACTTGTATGCTAACCACTGTTTTCACCACCACCAAATTGTAGAGGTCAGGGACCTCTACAATTAAACTTACGAGCTATCATAGTGTGGGTGGATGAACCAGCTCTTTCAGGGTAGTAGCTGAGAGACTCATTTCCTCTGTGGATGAGCCACAGAAATGGATGCATAACACACACTGACCAGCGGGTTACATCTCGGCCTGTACTGTGCAGATGTAACCCAGCGGCCAGGGTGAAGCAATCTTAAAATGACATGGAACATACCATCAATAGGACCTCATCACACTGTGGGTATCAAATGAAGTGCTTCTCTTGCCAGTGAGAGTTCAGCTCAGTGTTAGGGTGTCAAGACTTGTGTTAGTTGCAACAAATCCTGCCTGAGTTATGTATATGTCTATCGTGTAGAAAACTCATCCTCTTTCATAAGCTATCCACACCAAAATGTCTCTAATGTAAGTTTGAACAAATTATTCTGGCTGGGGGTATGGTTCAGAGTGGTTCTGCACTAACTTGGGCTGAAGTGCTTGTAACTGAAGTGCTTGTTTGTGCCATTCACCCCAAAAGAAGGATGAATTCTCCCACAGGTTGTACTACGAGCCAAACTGCAGAGCTCTGTACAAGGGACTGTGGCCCTGCAGTGCCTCAGTCACACGTGTGTCAGTGGAGAAAAACTAATGGTGGCAGGATTTTGCAGTGGGGACTGATACCCTAAGGTCACTTGTCCTGCAGCAGAGGTTCACACCTTCACACCGGCTTACTCCAAGGCCAGGCACATTGAAAGCATGGGGCTACCTCAGCCTACATTTAAGCTTGAATACTGGGAGTATTATTTCCATTTTGAACTTTTTCCAAATAAATAATTTTTTTCAAATGTTACAGAAATAGTTAAATAATTTTTTAAAGCCCGAAGAACATTCTTTTGCATCAGGATTTGAATTGGAAATGGCTGTTTGGGGGCCAATTTACTTTAAAAATTACTTTGTCCACAAGGAGCTAGTCGGCCTATGGTATTTCCAGCCTACAAAGCTTTTTTTTTTACTTTAACGAGGGCTTAAAAGCTCAACAAAAAAAATCTTAGTCCAAAGAAATTCCAATATTGCTAATGCCAGGAAAACTATATCCATTCTTCAGTTTACATTCAGAGGTTTAGTGGCAGAGAACTGCCCTATGCTTATCCATGCTGTCACACATACCCTCAAATTATCCAAAAACAGGGTAGCTTTTTTTGCACGGAGCAGGTTCTTGCTGTGTCTACAGGGGAGTATAAAGTCTGTGGACATACCTGTCAATCTTTTATAAACTACAGATCCTCTAAAAGTTTTCCAGTACATAAGAAGGTTCATTTACAACTAATTTAAGCCTCGTGGCAATTGACTTGCTTTTCTTACTTAGCTTTCACAGACCCTTCAGAAGTAGTCCTCAGACCCTCATGGGTCTGCAGACCACAGCTTAGTTTAAACAAGCTCTTAGTTTAAACAAGATACTTTGGGGCCGTTTGGGCCTAATTTTCTATAGCCTTGCAGCTTGTGAGGTCTTATATACCTATGCAAAGTGTGAGTAAAATGCTACCAGATGAGGATGGTGGTGTTCAGCTCTGGATTTGGCTTTTATTTGGACAGGTGTCAAGGATGCCAGTGTAAAGCAGTGACAGATCAGGGCCTCAGCACTGTAACTGCTGGAGCACCAGTAACTGCTCCCTCCTCCATGAAGATCTTGAGCAGCACTACTCACAGCAGAGCTGGGGAACAATTCTATTTGCAGAAGCATCATTCTGCTGTTATTCCCTGAAAGCCAGACACTGGCCTGGCACATCAGTAACCATGGCAAGCATCAGGTCATTACACACCTTGGAGTGACAGGTGGTTCTCTCGGGCTAAGGGGTTCTACTCAGGGTTAGACTCTTGCTCTTGGTAGTTTGCACCCTCGTTCAGTCTCAGTGTGCTTACTCTTTTTGGTGTTTCATGTCTTGAACATGGAGCAACAATCTATTCGTTTAAGCAAAGTACAGTGAGAAGTGTTAAGTGTTTCAGTGCCTTTTCTTTCCTTTGATCTCAGGTAAAGCTCCATGCAGAGAGTTACATGATCTCCATCACTATCTCCTTTCATGCCCAATAATTAGCACAGGTCTATGGGCTGGGTGCAATGCTATCCTTCCCTGTGCTATGAGGGGAGAAGTAGAAGGGGTTGTTTGAGAAGTAGAGTGATTGTTTGCTGTGTTGATGACTGTGGTGTTGCCATGGAAAAGCTGGAGACTTCAGGGGAGTTTGTGTTTTGTTGGGCAGGGAGCCAGCCTGCTCTGACTTATTACAACTGTGTGAGTGAGTGAGCCATGCAGAACTTTATCCCTCTGTAGCAATTCCAAGGCAGGGAGAAAAAGAAAAGGACAGGACTGCTTTAATAAGGAGGAGTGCAGTGCACTTTGCTAAGGTTGATTGCATGAAATATAGAGATGCAGAAAAAATCCTTTGCTATTTTCCACTTTTTTTTTCTTTTTTTTTTTTTTTGTTGGCAGAAGGTGTCCACTCTCTTCTAAGGACTGAATTTAGAACAGTGCAAATAATAAAATCTCAAGTAATCCTCCTGAAAGCGAACAGAGCCATTTAATTGGCTGTATCTTTACAGAAAGGAACATTTGGAGTTTTGCTGAGTCTTGAGTCCATTAAAGTCTTTGATCTGTTCCAGAAACAAAAGTGGAAGCAGACTATACTGTTTTCATTATCTATTCTGAATGAAGTGCAAAAAGTAAATATACAGTGTAAACAGGGAAAAAAATTAATCAAGGCCTATGTCCAGTAAAAAGCTATCTTCATACTGAGCTTCCCGTACTCTGAGTAGTGCCATTATTCCCTGGAGGTGGAATTAAAAGCAATGCATGCTTTCTACAAATCACTTTCTATGGGCAGATCTCAAAGCAGTTTACAAAACCAGCCAGTTCCATTACTCCCACATTAGAGAATGAATAACTGGGGCCACAGGACTCATCCCGGAGAGCAGACCCTGCCTGAATCCCTGGCTAGCCACTGCCTTCTCACCACGCTCCCTCTGAGTGTACAGAAACTAGGTGTGGGATGTCAGGGTTATTCTGAAGCACTAAAACACCACAGCATAGTATAATTTGTTGTAACTGACTGTTCTCTACAACCCTGGCTGCCATCTCATGTTCTTGTGTTGTATTTAATTGAGATAGAGGCAACTGCCTCTTCCTGAAATGTGTTTGAGAAGGTGGGAAATAACAGGATTTTGTTATGGACTCTTCTTGCTTTCAGGACTTCTGAATATTTAAAAAAAATCATTTTTATAAGAAAGAAATGTTGCAGGGGTAATTTTCTGATTTTCTTTCTTTAAATTAGAATTTCCTACCTGAATGTTCGGTGGTATAATAGATGGACCTAGGTGTCCTATTTTAACATACACTTCTCAGAGAAAGGTGTTCTAAGTGTTCATCATAAATTGTCATGTAGCAAAGCTCTGATTTCTAACAGAACAGAAGAAAGCAAAATTACTTCCTATAGGGGCTGGCCAGGGAACACACAGGGAAATCTTGACTCTGCATGAGTCAGTGACAAACTTCTGGAGCTTGCAGCCCTCCTGTGATCATACTCAGAAGGTGAATCCTGCAAAACCTCTGACCACGTGAGACTCCCATGAACTGCAGCCAAAAGCATCACCACCTGTTTACTTCCAAAGGTAAAAAACTGCCTGGATAACATCACAGTCTCTGATGTTAGGCTGGCTTGCAGTGTTCTGTGATTGAGTTGGGAGCTCCCGCTGAGAAGCTGCGGACAGATCTTGCCAACATGGGAGGTGGCAGAAACTTCTTTTTCTTTGGATCTAGGTAAGGTCTAAAGGTTAGGTGTTACCACAGGATTCACCTGCAGTTTGTCAGTGAAGCCATTGCCTCTTTTCTGTATCTCATTGCATTTAACAGGATTTGTCTTTGGAGATGATTGCTTAGTTACTTGGTAGCTGTGATATCTCAAGAAGTTACAACACAAAGTAGATTAACTTTGTGTTCCAAATACAGCAGGACAAATCAGCTAGTGTAAGTAATATGGTTTGATGAAGATGTGACAGCTTACACCAGCAGAGGACTTAGCCAGGGAGATGAAGGGTTGCTGCTCTAAAGCCAAATGTCTGCTCAAAAGAGTAGCTTTTATCCTGCTTTTTTTTTTTCTTCTTACTTATTTCTGTGACATTACTGGTTCAGTACAGAAATTTCTGTCCTCCCCACAGAGTTGTAGTAGCTGCATGTTCAGGGACACTCCAGATTAATGAGATCTGCAACATCTTTAATCTTTCCTCACAGCATGCTGTGCTTGGGATGCAGTGTGTGAGAAAGACCAAAAGTGAGGGATGCAAGAAATGTAGTCACACAGGAAACTGAAACTGCGCTGTCATTCATTCCTGTAGTACAAAAACCCCTTTCTGTAACCTCAGTTTCCTGATTCTCATGTGGCTGGGGCCAGATTTGCCACTGGTGCAAACTGGCACAGCACTACTTACATCAGCTGACAACACACCAATTTACTCCAGGAGATAACTTGTTCCAAGTCTTTTCAGCAACAAAACCAAGCAGACAACAGATGTGGATGAATCCAAGGCCAGCGAGGTCTTATGAAACGAAGGGATTGTTTTTAATACTTGGTGAGCATGAAGGCTGGGCTTCTTAATGACACTTGAACCCAGTTCTACCACTGTTTTTCCAAAGGAAAAGCTACTGCTGAGTGCACACTGAAAATATCCACAAAGTTGTTTATCATTCAGGGAGTCATCCTTAAACTGAACCATGTCTTGAAAATGCATGGTTTTTTTGTATGCTGCTCCATCTGAGGAGCTACTGAAGATTCCTTGCTTAAGGATCACAGTGTTTCTCTACTTTTTCTTCCACTAGCCAGAGAGGAGCTGGCTGGTATAAACTGCAGCAGCAATTTTCTGGGGTCATGCATGCTGTGGTGTCAGAGAAATCTGGGCAGTCAGCTTCTGGAGTTCCTGTTTTACTTTCCTCCCCTGAGGCAAAAATGGTCTTAACAGTATTAAGTGAGACCCAGCTCAGGATATGTCCTACAGCAGGTCTTGCTATGTTAGTTTGTAACATTTTCAAGCCCCCAGATAGGGGTGTCAATGGTGCTTATGTTCTTCTACAAGTATCAGGGAAGTTAAACTGGCAGAACTGGGGTGAGGTGGGAAGAAAAGGGAAGGAAACTTCTGCACACTCCTTCCTCTGGCCCCAGGGGATTTGTTCTGTTTGCATTGGGCTTGTCTGAGCTTCAGGGCAGTGGGCAGAGAGGAAGTTGGAGTGAAGCTGTAAACTCACCTCAAACCTAACTGCATCCTCATGCCGATGCCTCTCTTTATGAGGCAGTGGTGTACAAAGCTTCCCGGTATACAGTGAAGTATTAGTGGTGTCTTCTTGCTAAAGTCATAACTTTTACCACCTATCAGCATTTCAGGCTAGCCAGATGAGAAGGAAAGGCCATGGTTAGGCAGAGACTAATTAGAGGGACTAATCAAGAGTGCTGGCAATTGTATGGACAGCCTGGTGAAAAGAGGGATGAGGAGAAACCCATGGTTCCCCAACCTCCCGCTGACAGAGCCTTGCTGCTTCACATGGCTCCTACAAACTTATACAAGGGCTGTGAATTCCTGTGGTGTTTCTTTACCTCTGTTTCAGACAGGTGGAAGCTCTGTAGAAGCAGAATGGCTCATGCAACACATCAACTGCAAGAGGGCACCTTCCTTCTCCTGAACGTCTCATCAAGCTGACCAAGGCAGATTTTTGGCCTACTTGATAATACCTAAATCACTCTAATGGGGAGGAGATAGCAAAGATAAGCTTGTGAAGTGGATATTATGAAGTTTGTGGATGCCTGGGAACTTCCTTGTGCTATTTGGAAGTGCTGCTTCTTAGAGGCTGACCCATATGTAAACTGAAGCTCTTTGGATCCTGCCAAATTCTTCACTCAGGGTATTGCAGAGACTGCTGAATTCAGGGATAGCAACAGTGGTCCTCCATTTTTTTATGCCATTAAGCCATTAACCCAAAAGCATAATCTTAAATTTTATCTAGACAGTATTTTGAGCTGTGCTGAAAGCTCAGCTCAGTTGGGATAGCTCACAGCCACTCATTTACCCCAAATGGGTTACTTTTTGTTAAGGGCTGGGTGCAGCAGCTGGCTGACGGGGAAGGGGCAAGAGATGCTCCGTAGGACTGCAGCCAGATGCCACACAGTGCAAGTGTGCATGGCACACACAGCTATATGTGAGTGGGAGGGCAGAGGGGAAGGAGAAAAGATCAGACCACTACAGCACCCTGGCCTTCCCTGGCAAAACTGTAGAGGACTTAAAAGGAGTGATAAACTAGGTGAAAGCAGCATTAAAAACAATTGCATTCTGCTGCTTTGGTTATAACGTGTCCCTTGTTCATAACTCCATCTGTGACTCAAGTGCCCTGCAGAAGTCTGGACATGTGACAGCTAATAAATTCATTTATTGCGAGGGCTGTTTGTTTCAAATTCAGAACTGAAAGTTCATCTGCAGGTGCAGCAGGGAAGCAAACGCAGATTTACAGCTGTTGTGGCTTACTCCACTCTGCTACAACAAATCATTTTGTTCAGGAAAGAGGCTCTGCTGTTGGCCAACCAAGAAGTGGTCAGAAATTTGAAACGCTGCTTTGTTAGTTTAAATGAAAACATTGCTAGCCCTGTTAGGGTGGGCATTTTTTTTAACATTTAGTGAAATCTGTCATAAATCAGAGATTAATTGAAACTGAACAGAATGTGCCGTGCTTTCCACTGTCATTTGCTATCTTCTTCCCTTGCCATTGTGAGGGTGAATCAAGATCAGGATTTTAAAGTGTTCAGCTCCAAAGGCCAGTTATTACTTCCTCCTGTGATCCTGTTTGATTTTCTGAAAATGAGTCAGTCATTTTCTGCTAGAATTTGGTGCAGGCGGAGCCTTTTCTCCGAGCTCCACTCTGCAAGACAAAAAAACATATTGCTTCACAGGCAAAGCAAGTCTGCACAATAGAAGACTTCCTTGCAACTGCGCTCTGCCAAGTCTGCTCTTAGCCCTGCAAGGAGTCATGTTACTCCTCAGCAAGGTCATACAGGCCTAAAATAATCACTGATGTTTATCTTTCCCAGACGATATTAAGCACCCCCAAACACCACCACAAGAACATCTATTAAAAAAAAAAGTGAAAAAGATTTTAAAAAGTCTGCACCGCAGCTATCAGTAGAAAAGTATTATGGGTTTGCTTTTTTCCATTAATATTTTGTGATCTCACATCTGAAGTGCTGAATTACACCAATAGTGGAGGGGGATCAGCTTTGCTGTTTTTCATTGATGTTATATCTCCCTATTTACTTAGAAGCAGGCTGTGTACTTTTCTCATCATTTTATTGCTGTTCCTTGGCTGTGTGCTGTTTTTACACTACTTTTGCCATAGGAAGAACTGGAGGATGGCTTAGTTAGGGCAGTGCTGAGGCTATGTTACAGCCTGAAGGTGCACTAGCTGAATGCTTCATGGATCTAGATCTTTGCAACTATCTTTTTCTCTTGAAAAGGACAAAAGTCACATCAGCCTGTTTCCACAGACAGAGAAGGAGGAGGCTTGGGAGGAGTGTGAACTGACAGCTGAACTCTGCTCTCTGCCCAGCATCAGTGTTTGTCACACCACAGCTCCATCACCTCACCACTGCCTTGTGTGCTCCCAAGAGGTCTGGAGCAGCTCCAGATGAGCAGAAAGGCTGCAGGGTGAGCTGGTGATGAAGAAGGGAAGGATGAGCCTGCCATGCCTTGAATCAGGCTTCAAGAGAAGAAGCAGGGACTGCTAGATACACAGGATCTAAGCCTGTATCACTGAGGCTCCCAAATCACAGGGATTTTATCCTGGTCAAGGGTGTCCAGCACTGTTGTTAATGATTTGCAGTGCAGGAAAGCAAGTATACAAATGCTTTGCAGGCCATATTCCTCTGCCTTTCAGGTCTATACCTCTGAACACCCATTTACTTAGTCTTCCCTTGCACACTGCGTATTTGGCACATCCTCTCATGCCTACATCCCCAAATTCACAAGCCTCCTCTGGCTGACTGGGGAGCGAGAGACATTTCCTTGCCGCAGTGGTGTTCGTGGGAAGATGTGTGCTCAGGGGGATGCAAAAAGCTTCAGGCAAGTTCTTTGTGTTTTGACAGACTTTGCTGAAGGATTTTGCTCTGACTTGAGCCAGACATGGTACTGGCAGATGCTGTGCAAGCTTCCCACGCAGCACTGGCAGTGCCTCTCGGATCTGACCCACGACCACCTCCCCTCCCTGACCCCCCTTCCCTCTCCCCTCTCAGCCCAGGCCAGCGTTTATCTTGAGCGGAGAGAGCTCTCCCTGCCAGATTGCGTGGTGGTTCTCTGATGTGAACAGATGGGACTAGGGGGGCAGGCTACATCTGTTCCCTGAATTCTTCCACCTTCGCAATTGTTTGCAAATGGGTGAGAGCTCTGGGAGGCTGGGAAACTATGGGTTTGGGCTCAAAATGTTCTTTTCCTGTAACGTGCTCAAAAGTGAACCTGTGCTGTGTAATTAAGTTTGACACTGACGAGGAAAACACCTGCTGGTGCAAGCAGCTTGCCTCTTTACCCGCAGAAGCACAGACTCTTTGCAGGACTAGTGCTAATGCTTTCTTCAGTCCAGTTTGGAGAGGCCCAAGTGAAGGAGCATGCCTCGGGATACCATTCCACAGCTTCACAGCATCAGGGGGTCTTTTTTTGAGATCCAGCATGGATTTAATTCCTGTTTCAATTTCTCATTATGTTTATGTAACTGATTTTCAGGCCTCAGCTCTCATTTCTTTTCAAGTACTAGTCATGGACAGATGTAAATAGCAAAAGAAGGCTGAATCCTTTGTGGAAAATGGGCCATAAACTCTTACCTTTCAGATTTTTGCATCCTTTAAGCATTTTCAGGTTGTTGTCATCCATGTTTGCTTCTCCTTCTTATTTCTTGCCAGATTCTCCATACAGTGCATGAGTTTTCCTCATAAATCATGCTATCTTGCCTCCTGGACTCAATCGCCTCTGTCCATCCTGTTCTTGCCAGGGAATGAACTACCCCCATCTCTTTCCCCCTGTCTTCTGCCCAGCACAGCATCACGTTACTGGCCACCCAAAGCCTTAAGGGCTGGAGCCACATAATGTGAGCTGTAGCAAACCTAGTGACACCAGCTCTGGGCAGGGCAGCCCTGTTGGCTCGCTGTCAGCTGAGAATGCCCTCCCAGACACCTGACATCAAAGGAGTCAGCCACTTGACCACTACTGTGTGTCCATGCTCAGTCCCCTTGTGCCTGTCTCCTCCTGGTACAGCAATGCCAGGACATGGAAGCCTGTGTTCTGCGTGTTGGGCTTACACACCTGCAGACTCTCACCCTCTGGCTGGTGATGCTGTGCTGTGGGACTGATTTCTCAGGAAGACAGAGGTACCTACTTCTTGTAAAAAGTGTGAAATGAGAGCGTGGCTACCACTGAGACTCTGGTTGGGCATGTTTATGGCACTCATCTGCTCTTCCTCTGTACTCTCATCTGCACTTGGACTCCACCTTGCTGAATGTGTGTGAGCCAAGTAGGTATTTTCCACAGGCAACAAGTTGCCATTTTTGTGCCTGAATTAAACGTCAGCTTCTTACACTTTTTAACTGCAGGTTTCTTTCCACTTGCAATATTCTGCTATTTTCATTGTTTCTTGATGTTTCTCCAGTTCTGTTAGCAGTTGGTGGTTTCATTCCTGAACTGTTTATTTCTTCTTTCAGATTATTTGTAAGTACTAAAAAAAATTCCACTTTAATACACTGATTCATGCACTGCCTCACAGGGCAGAACTCATTACATTTACATGCAAATTAGCCTTTGGTTATGAACCTTCAGCCAGTTTTCAAACCACATCACAGTGGCCCTATTCCGGCATACTGAATTATTTCTCTTTTAAGATTTTATCCATTGGTAATAGTGTGTGTTTTAAAATAAAATGAAACACTAATTTTAAATCTATGCTGCCTATTATTTGGGTTTCCTTTTCCCTCTGGATGTTTAACAAATTATTACATCTTGATATCATTTTCATTATTTTACTGTGAAGAGCGGCTAGATGTAAAAGATTACAATTACTACAATCACCCCAGGATCAAAAAGCACTACTATGCTTGCTTTTCTTTGGTCTTTCACTTCCTTCCCACCGAGCAGGGTACTCAGCACTGCGGTCGAGCCCAGTGCTAGGGGATTCAGAACAACTGCCTTTCATTCAAAGGCTTAGTGTTCTCCATGAGAATTGTGTTAGCTCCCTCTCTCAGGAAAACAGGAGTATCCGTATTTTGGTCTTCCTGGTGATACAGATTCCAGTTTCGGCCCCGTGAGAATAATTACTTACTCTTCACATCAGAGTTAACAGTTATGTTTGTTCCTAGACCTGAAGGGGACTGAGGTGCAGAAGAAGGCAAGGTTATATTCTGGAGTGAAATGGGTTCTGAGTTTCAAGTGCATCTTCAAAAACACTATTCCTAGTGAGTATCAACAACCTTTCACTGAGCTCACTGCTGTTACATGTGACCAGATTGGACAGGAGTCACTTTTGGGAAGTGTAGTGAGAAATGTCCTCACTACAGGATGACAAACGTTGGTTATCTCTGTAGAGAACTCCTATAAACCTTTACAAAATGCCCAGGACAGCAAGAAGCAGAGGCTATGATCAAGCATGTTTTTGTCTTTTTCATTAGGAAACGAACTATGGACCCATAATTCACACAGCTGTGGCCAAATTCTTACTGGCTTTAGTCAAATCTGGCTAAAACCTGGCTGGTGGTTTTTGTGTTGTCCAAAGAGTCCAATAAGAAACATATGATGCTGTAAATGACATTTTAGGTATTGTTGGTGGTGTTGGTTTTTTGAGCACAGAAACAGTCTATATCTGAGCTGGATGCACGACATGCTTTGTTGGTGGTTGCAGACTTGGTTTTCCCTGTGGTTAGGGAGAGACTGTAGGGTTTGAATGGTCATCTGGGAAATGGTCATCCCTTCTTGTTTATTAATAAGGCAGATGCCTGTCCTACCATAAAACCTTGCAGGAGCTTTGGCTTTAATACAGAAATCCTATTTTACATGCATCTATTGAGTTCTCCAGTACCCTCCTCCAAAACAAATCTTAGACATCTATAGCAGAACTGATCTTCCTGGATCCTGTTGTGTCCGTGGAGTAAAATAAGAACACCTTGGGTAGTATTTGATCTATGAACATCACATCCCAGTGACACCTCTATAAGGACACTGAAGATTTCACGAATTGAGGTCTCCAGTGCAGCTCTTGCTGTAGATGACTATGCTAGTCAGCAGTGATGGTTTGATAAAAAGAATTTGATCCCTATCGAATTTAATGCACAGAGCAGAAATTGAAGAAAAGGTACTTTTTGATATGCAAAAGCAGAGTTTCTTTAGAGCCTTTTGAACATCTCAGTGTTTTTTCCTTCCTTGCCAGGCTTTTAATGGTAGGAGAAAAGTATCACACTAGCAGCATTGCCAGCTTTATGATTTTGTCATGAGACAGTATTTTCTATTTTGCTTAAAACCCCAGCTCCTAGAAACAAGGGAATATGTGAGAATGTCTCAGCTCTGTTTGAAAAGCAAAGAAAATTTCTAGTGCTTTTTTTGTCAGAAAAATGATTGAAACATGACCCCAATTATACACTAAGAAATCCAAAAACATGTTTGGATTTGATCACACTTTTTATGTGCATGGTTTGAAGTCAATTGTGTGATTTTTCTTTTGGAGGGAGACATCTGACTCATGATTTCTGAATGCTTGGGGAGTGGTGCTATTACATTGGGGATACCACTGGTGTTTCCAAATCTGTTGAGTGATTTCTGACACAAAATACTTTAGCTCCTTAAAGCAAAGAAATGTTTTTATTTGGTAAGATGCATAGGACAGATCCTGCTTTGAAAATATATGGAACATGCTTTTGTTTTGTTTTTGCTGAGCAGGAGAAACATTGAGCAGATCCCATGCAAATCCGCAAAGATGAATCGCAATGCCTTTTGGTTTGCACAGAGAGTATCCGAGTTCACCACAACACAGACTTGGCCAAAAGGTCCAATCCTGTGTATTCAGTTCCTTTAGGGATACTGAGCTGGTGGGACTTTTGTACTTCCTAAAAAGCCCCCTCTGCCCCTTTCAGAGTTAGAGCACCTCATAAAGACTGTGTAAATGTTCCTTTTGGGCAGCATGATTCACTGTCTCGGTTAGGCAGCAGTGCTGCCTGGGGAAGCAGCTTCGGTGCGAATGGCCACGATAGGATGCACTGGCTCACGTGTCCGCAGCTTAGTTCTAACCGAGGCTGTGAGCCAAGCCTTTCCCCTTGGACCCCTGCGTCTGAAAGTCTGTGGCCAGCCCAGAGGAGGCTCTGTGAGCACACAGCTTGTGTGGGACATGGGCAGGGCTGAGCATGCTGTGGTGGGTCAGGTGTTAGAAAGCAAAGGCTGGTGCCTTTGAGGGCAGTAGGAACTATTCTTTGTTAGGGCATAATTTTTCAGTTTCTGGGTTTAAACAAAGGCAGATGATAGCAATAGGAGACATGGCTAATGAACCTGCTCCCTCTGGGAGCCCTATAACACACAGTGTCAGCACCTGGTAGATGATGCCATTCACTGTGATGCCAGCGTTTGTCCAGAACACATGGTAGGTCTGGCAATGCTGCCATGCATGCAAGCACTACTAAAATATCTTCTGTCTTTTATTTATTGTTAGCATATTTTTACTTGAGCAAACTCCCTTCAGAATTACCTGTAAAATGGGATTAAGGAGCCTTTTTCTTGCTGAGGGCTCCACAGTCCTTTCAGATTTTTTTGATGAACCATGCATTTGAAAAAACACATCCTGCATGCTTGCCAGTAATAAGGTGAAAAATCACACACAGGCTTTAGCTGTTCCAAAGGCCTCAAGTTCTTTCCCCCAATGCAATTGAAAGACACTGCCTGAATCCATGAGGCAAACTATGTCCCTGATTACTTATTTGATGGGGTTGTGTATAGGGTCCCATAATTAAATGAAACTGCCAAGACTGGTGCTTGTTATAAAATTCATTGAACTGTTGGAACGATTATATCTAGGGGAAGTTTGAATTATGTTTTCCAGTCTCACTCCCTTCTTCATGTACTTTTTTGTTACTCCTTTTTAGCTTTATTGTTTTGGATCAAAATTTTCAGAAGTTAATAAGAGCCACAAATTAGAAGCAGGATTGCATAATCCAAGATTGTGAGATTTGGGATGTTTAAATTTTGCTGTGTTGCTAACAGCTGAGGTGCTGGTTGCTTAGCACACAGCAAAAGCAGATCTGCTGAGATCTGCAAGAAATAAGTGCCTGAAGACAATATAAGATGGATGAGGGTTCCAGCATGCTGCGAGGTACCTTTTCCTCCTTCACAGGAAGATCAGAAGAGAGGTGTGAGAGGGGCCGAGGCAAGAAGCCCCTGCCCTCAATTGATGTAGTAGGCTCACAGGTGACACTATGAGGGCAGATTAGGGCCAGATTAACACTGAAACAATAGATGCAGGGGAAGCATCCCCTTGAAACACATCTAGTTATTCTGTGGAATGGGAACAAGTGAGTCCTGGCTGCCTTGAGTGGATTCACTGATGTCTACTAGGGAGTAAATAATCTCACACCTTTGCCTCAGTGAGATCATTAATATACTTCTGTTTTCTCTGCCTACTGTCAATAGTCATGTAGGTACCTAAAATGTTTTCAGATTCTTTTATATGTTGTTTAATATCTCAATGTTTGGTAAAATTGGCCAGCAAATATAAGAATTAGTGGTTAAGGCCAGGCAAATGCAAGTATTTTTGACTAATCTGATCTCCTTTTATGATAAGGAGACCCACTTAGTTGATGAGGGAAATGCTGTGGATGTTATCTACCTGGACTTAGCAAAGCCTTTGACACCGTTTCCCACAATATTCTCCTGGAGAAACTGGCTGCTCATACTTGGATGTGTGCAGTATCCACTGGGTGAAAAACTGGGCTGGTGGCTGGGCCCTGATAGTGGTGCTGAATGGAATGGTGAACCGGACTGAACTCCAGCTGGTGGCTGGTCATACATGGTGTTCTCCAGGGTTTAGTGTTGGGACCAGTTTTGTTTAATATCTTTATCCATAACCTGGGAGAGGGGATCGAGTGCAGCCTCCGTCAGAGGCTCCGTCAGCAGACAATACCAATTTGGGCAGGAGTGTTGATCTACTGGAGGGTAGAAAGGCTCTGCAGAGGGATTGGACAGGCTGGATCAGTGAGCCAAGGCCATTTGTATGAGGATCAGTGATGCCCAGTACTGGGTCCTGCACTTGGGTCACAACAACCTCAGGCAGTGCTACGGGCTGGGGGAAGGGGCTAGAAAACTGCCTGATGGAAAAGGCCCTGGGGGTACTGGTCAACAGTGGCTGAACATGATCCAGGGTGTGCCCAGGTAACCAAGAAGGCCAGTGGCATCCTGGCCTGGATCAGCAATAGTGTGGCCAGCAGGACCAGGGCAGTGACCATCCCCCTGTACTCGGCACTGGTGAGGCCACACCTCAAATCCTGTGTTCAGTTCTGGGCCCCTCACTATAAGAAAGACACTGAGGGGCTGGAGCGTGTCCAGAGAAGGGCAACGGAGCTGGGGAAGGGTCTGGAGCACAAAGCTGATGAGGGGCGGCTGAGGGAGCTGGGGGTGTTTAGCCACAGAAAAAGAGGCTCTGGGAGGACCTTATCACTCCCTACAACCATCTGAAAGGAGGGTGTATCCAGGTGGATTTTGGTCCCTTCACCCAAAGAACAAGGGTGAAGGACAAGAAGAAACTGCCTCAAATTGCAACAGGGGAGGCTTAGACCATACATTAGGAAACATTTCTTCCCTGAAATGATCATCAGGCATTGGAACAGGCTGTCCAGGGAAGTGGTGGAGTAATCGTCCCTGGAGGTATTGAAAAGACATGTAGATGTGGCACTTAATGACATGGTTTAAATGGTGAACTTGGTAGTGGAGGTTAATGGTAGGCTTGATGATCTTAGAGGTTTTTACCAACCTAAACAATTCTGTGATTCTGTGATTCTGTGATTCACATATGAGTACACATAGGACCACATGTACTTCTTTTCCTTAGAAAACCAAGCAAGAAGAAAACCACCCTAGTAAGAGAGGAGGCCAAGGAAAACTACAATGCCCTGTGTTTAGGAGAGCTTTGTGGTGGGTCTTTCCGGTTCCAGGGTGCATGAGGGCCTCATCCTGACTTCCTCCACACAACATAATCCCACAGAGGACCAGCAGTGACCCAGCTCCTTTACCACTCATTGCGGGTACTACCTGTGGTGAATCCTCCCCACCTGGGCTTTTTTAAATTACATTTTTCTTCCTTAGTATTTGGTATAATGGAGTACAGCAGGCACTTTGGTATAGTGTCCATTTTGAAACATGCCCAAGACCTTGAACACCACATTCCCTCACTAATACAGTTTTTATTCATTTAATAACCCAAAGCTACATTTTTACCTGATACAGTTTGAATAGTTCTTTAGCAAGCATGCTGCTTCCACATTACTGCTGATAGCTGATATTAGTAGTATAACTTCTTTCATTTCGGTACCCAAGAAGAAAATTGTACATGTGTTTAGGAGTGCAGTTAACCTTTTTGTAGGTATCAATGCAAAGCCTCTTCTTCGATTGCTGAATCTGAGCCAATATTTAGGAAGACAAGCTACTGTAAAGGACTTAGTGCAGCAAAAACTATGGTCTTCAGTTTGCAAGTGAGTGCCAGCACTAATGAAAAGACCATGCTATTTGTCTTCACTGATTTCTGTCTTGAGAAAGACAAAAAATATTGAATAGAGATCCTGCAATAGGATCAGGTAGGTAGAGTAGATTGGCATCCCATCTAAAGCAGAACATCCCTTCTAGTTAGCAAAGATTTTTGGTACATATTTAAATCAGTTTTTAAGATTTTGTTGCTTAAGAATGGTTTTTTGCTGAATCAGAGACTGGATCCTTTAAGTGTGTTGTCTTTTGTGTGAGAAGCTTATTCAAAACTGTAAATGAGAAAACTCTCTTGCTACTGGTTTTTGTCCTATTCTGACAATTTTTGCTAATTAACTGACAATTAGCAGTTTTAGAATTTATTGTTTATCATTTTGCCTTATTTTCCCCTTTGTTAAACAAATGATCCAAAGTTAAGCTTTATAGATCACACCTCTTTGTTTGCCATTGTTGACGGATCATTTTCCACTCAGAATGGAAATGATTAAACCATATAAGAAAGGATCATGCTTGCCGCTTATTCTCTGGCATCATATATGGAAAAATATTGCAGCTGGTTGAATTGTCTAGTTGAAATTAGCCTTTAAAGGAAAACAAAACAGAAGGGAATTGTGCAAGTGTGTTCATTAGGGCTTTATCATAACAAGGAGTGAGTGGTGAAGAGGGAGAAAAGATGATGGAGTTCATGTTCCTGCAGATTAATTTATCAGTCTTTATGGGCACATGAAAAGAAAATTATGGCTACCTATAAAGGTCTAATTAGAGCATCTAGTGTAAATTCTCTGCAGCTAATCTGGTACAGTTCATAAAAAGCTAACAATAAAAACATAATGATGTGTTGCATTAAATGGGCAATCTTCAGCAAATGGGGCTAAATTAAAAAAGGTCTATTGGAAAAGTAGTCTCTTTATAGGCCTTAAATTGAGGATAACTCATTAAATACACAGCATGTTTTGCTGTTTAGTCCAATAGTGACTAATGTACCCTGGATGTGTACTCCTGGGAATGTTTCTGGTCTTGGGAGCAAGTCAGAACTTCTGGTAAAATCCTTGTAAGTATCACCTTGAGCACTTGGGGATTACTTGCATTTTTTAATGCTTCTTCACAGTTCTGACCATCATTATGTAGCCCAGTCCTGCTGGTGAGCAGTTCTTGGTGTAAACAATCAAAACTGGAACAACTTCAACCATGCCTGAAACGTGGACATATGGGAACTTGGCAAAGGCGTGAGTTAAAAATCTCATGCAAAACCTCCGTTCTGTCTGAAAGGAGTAATTCATAATTACTGTAATTTGAGAGTGCTGAGAGTGCACTCTGAAAACTCATCTCTAGAAAGCCTCCAAATGTTAAGGCAGTGAGAAGAGAAAGGCAAATGAATTTATTCAAAATGGTGTCAAACGGAGAATTTTTCTCAAGGATTTCTTTGACTACACCACTGTCTTTCTGCCTCATGACTGATTTCCCCTTCTCACCCACTCCAGACACAAGCTACCTGTCTTTGCTTTGTGGACTGTCTGGTCAGTCCCTATGTGCTCTGGTTCTGCTGCCACTAATTGATTTTTGTAGAGGCCCCTTGGCCACTAATAGAATTTTCGAGAAAGTCTTTCTGCACATTTAGGGAGGAATTTTTCAAATGAACCAAATATCGAGCAAATTTTCTCATTTTATCTTCAAACTATCTGTAAAACTGTCATGGACAGATCCTTAAATGCAGTTCAACAACCCCAAAGGAACCAAGAGAGCTTTCCATTTTCCTGGTCATGGTGGCCTCCTTGTCTGGTGGTTTCCTCTGCTGTCTGTTGTAGACAGTCCACCTTCAACAGACAGGAACAATTTTTAGGAGGCTACTGCTTTGCCATCATCTTTCTTATATGGTACTGTAGCATAAAAAAATTATAAAAAATGCATAAAGAAAGGCAAGAGTTATGAGGGTTGGCGATGTTTGCAGGATGAGTAAGAACTGTGAATTGTGGGGTCTTATCAGAATACTCTGCAGAAAGTGGAGCTCCAGTGACAACTTCCTAGAAGTGCCTTTGAGATGAAGAGCTCTGTTTCCATGTCTCTGAGCAACAGAGAAAGAAAGTAAAAAACTGCAGAGGCCAAGCAGACCATATAGGTCATAGTTTCCTCCCCAAACCTTTCAGTGCATACACAAATACAGCAATCAGATGGCTATGTGCTATAAAAATCTATGTGAGCATACTTTAGGGGGAAAAAAAGAGAAAGTAGCAGAGTTTTGTGCATAAATGATCCTTTTCTATGTAAAAGAAACAGCCATAATGTTTACCTCCACATCTTTGGAGGCCATTTTAGCAGAGGTCTCTACTTCCCTGGTGTGACTGCCAATTTTGAGAATTTTTAAGTTGTGGATGATTGGTCTAATTGGTTGTAAAATAAACTGTTTCAAAGAACTGGCACTCCTCACATCTGCCACTCTTGGCCTAATGTGTTTGTGATGTATTTGCTGGTAGAGAAAAATGTTGCTGGATGTGTGTGCACGGGAAAGCTGCAAATTGTTTTGCCTTTCTTTTGTTTCTGTTTATCTTGGTTTGCAAATATGAAGCAGACATAGTTCTCAATATGGACAAATGTGCTACAAAATGCCACTCAGCTGAGGAGATCATAGCTGTTTTTCAATTATTAAAAGCACATGAAGAAGAATAAACTCACAGCTAATTTCAGAATGAAGGTTTGCAGCAGATGCACAACCCTAGTGAAGAAAGGTTTAGGTAACAGAAATGCTGATGTGTTTTAATTTATGTAGCAAAATCCCCAGAGACAAGGAGGATTGTACGTTGGCACAATTACCTCATACAGGTTATACCTGCTTGTCTGAGAGTGCCTGTTAAATGTAACATAGCCCAGTTCTTCCAGTTACACTGGTGACAAGCATTGGAGTTTCTTGTGTGTTTAGGTTGGTCTGAAGAGAGAATGTGTCTCTACAGGTCACAGATGAGCAAAAGCTGTGGGCTTTTGTAAAAAGAGGCTTTGCTCTTTCTCTGTGCATGCTTCTGAAAGGGCTGGGCGTTTTTCTTTGTTGCTTTTTATTTGTTTTGATTTTTTGGGGGTTTTGTTTGTTTGTTTGTTTTGTTCATTGTTTTTGTTTGTTTTAATTTGGTTTTTGTTTGTTTGTTTGTTTTTGTTTTTGTTTGGTTTGGTTTTTTTGTTCAGTTTGATTTTTTTTGTTGTTGTTTTTTGGGGTTTTTTTAAAGCCACAGGAAATGCAAGCAATTCTGAGAACAAGGTACATCCACCAAAACAAAGTTCTGGAAGAGGGGCAGAGATAAGGGAGTAAGTAAGAACGAGGAAAGACGTGTCTGCATTACCACCTTCCATCCCTACAATTTCTATTTAACAGCCTTCCTGTGAGAAGGGAATGGGATAAACTTTGATAAACCATCTGACTCAAACCCTGCATATCCAGGAGCCCTTACCAAGGGGATATAGCTTAAGACAAAATTTTAGCCATCAGTTGGGATGATGTTCAGGGCAGCTTACCCTGCTCCCTCTGCTCTGTGTGAAAATCCTGGCCTCAAGCCCGGGAGAATCTCACAGGTTCCATTGTGCAATGAGAGCCCATGCGACACTTACCCATCCTGCTCCCAAGTCCTGAAGGGTAGAAGATGGCCAGGCTGTTCCTCCTACTGCAAGGAACAGCTGGGCCACCCACTTGGATGGAAAACCTGCCCTGTCTGCGTGCATGCAGGCACTCCATGGTTTGCTCATCAGCAGGCACTGGGAGTCTGAGGGCAGGGAGTTTGGGTTGTTTTGTTGTTTTGGGAATCAAAATATGCAAGTGACCTCCTTCAGCTGCGTGTCACAGAGGACATGTTTGGGTTGGCTTTATGGTGCAGCAATATCTATAATTTTTTTTTCTTTTGTCAGTTTGTGTCGCAACCTTCATGTTGTTTGAGTGTTCAGGAGGGACCACTGGTGTCTACCAGAGCAATTTGGAAGCTTTTTTTTTTTTTCCCTCTGTCCTGTCAAAAGTAAAACAGTTTAAGTATGGCCAAATATCCAAAAACTCTGACACCATGCAATGGATAAAATAAATATTTCTGTACTTTATGAAATCAAGGGAGTCTCAGATCTTTCATAGCTGACTACGTAGTGATACTCCCTTTATGTGCTTTCTGCTTGTTTGGAAATATGTCATCTTCAGGAAATATTTCCAATACAGATCTCAAGGCTTACTGTAGGGGCAAAATCCTTCCTTTTGCTTCTATGACTTTGTGTTCTCCTCTTATACAGTGGAGGGGGAGGATGAACAGTCCTCTGCGAGCTGCCCTTGCAGGATAGCATCCCTTCTTTGAGACCAGACCTCCTGCTTGCTCAGGACTGAGCACATTTGCTCCAGACAGACCTGGACCAGACTTGAGTTCTGCTTGGTCTTCAGCCTTTCCAGAAAAGCTTACAAAGCCTTGCTGGTTCAAGGCTACACCACCCTCGGGGGAGCTACACAACCATCATCTCATGACCTAGAAAAAAGATTATTTAGATGTATTGTTCTAGAAACATTTTGAGTCCCAGCCAGACATTTAGGGCCAAATGCTGCTCAGAAGTTTATACAGGCATAATTGCAAGTATTCAAGTCAGTATTTCTCTCAGCAAGCACAAATCTTTTCCCTCTTTATCCATCTTTGAATGCCAGTTGTACTAGAGATCTGTGGAGGCTTGGAGATCAATTTTGACATGAAAACAATCAGAATCAATAATAAAATGGTCATCTTAAGTCTTTCTGCAACAGGCATCTTCTAGGTGTATGGAGGATAAGAGCTCCCTGACATGTGGACTGGTGGTTTTGTTCAGCCCAATGAGAATTTATAGCAAACATCATGCCTGTTTCTGGGTTGTGACAAGGTAGGGTTGACTTCCTCTGGCTCCTTGAACAGTCTGCAGAAAGAGTAGGATAGCAGAAGGTCCATTGTGGTTTGTGCCATATTTAAATGTCCCAATGACCTGTGGGCAGCTTTAAGCTTTCTCCATTCATATCCTTGGGCATTCCAAACACTACCTGGCCAAATCCTTACCACTCTGCAGGGAGTGACTTAGCTCAGACATGATGCCTGTAAGTACCATAGGAATAGATTATACGTTGATTTTGCCAAGAGCCAGGCAATGCAAGTAGTAAACAACATGAGCCCCTTTTTTGATCTTAGGTACCAAAGTGGTGAAGTGATACATTAGATATTTAGAGGCAGTGGTCTGACTATAATCCAAAATATTTATGAAAAATTAGTAGCCTTTATAATGGGAATGCCATGTAAAAACACCCAAAGCTGCTTGCCTTTCCCAGAGGAACCACTGGAAACTCTTGACTGTGCTATTCCCCTTCCAGAAGTGAACAGAATTTGGTCAGCACAGTCTCCAGCAGACAGTGGTGTTCCCAAAGCCACCCTGCCCTCAGACAATGCTTACTCACAGCTGCATTTGTATGGGATGCTCCTTTGCTCTCCCTTATCATTCTTAATCGTCTTCACCAAAGACCTTTCTTTCACAGACCAAAGTTATTCCAGTAAAGCTGGGTTTTATTGTCTCACTTGCAGATTTTGTGGACAATTATTCACAGGGAAAATATTTATCTTGTTTTTCCCAATGTCATTCCTTCACCTGCCAAATCGCCTCACCCTTTCCAACTCCTTCTAATGCCCATGAAGATCCCATTGTATCATTTTGGTCCATTTCGTAAGCTAAAGAATGTATTGGATTGGGCAGGTCTGGATTTACTGCCAACTATGACAGCTAATTCGAATGTCTGCTAGTATCTCTGGGACAATATAATGTTCTAATCTTAACCAAAATGGCATCAGACTTCTGGCATGGCACCATCATAGTGTCATTATTAGCAAAAGATTTACTCCATAATTACCAACTTCATTTGTTTTGTGCAGTGAATTCATGCATTTATGATGGCAAGTTCTAATAATACTATTTCTCTGTTAAACCAGCAGCCCTGAAACGAAGTGAGAAAGTTGAAATCTCAAGTTTGTTCAAAAATATTTGACCCCATCATGTCCATGGGGAAAAAATATTGTAAACATTTAGTCAATGTGTAATATAGCTTTAGAAACGTGGTAGTGAATGAATGTTGGATTCTTTTCATTATTTTATTTCTTAAATCTCCTGGATTGTTTGGTTTTTTAAGCCAGTCTTATGATTTTGTGGTCCAAAACTTGTATTTTAAACTCTGGATATTTACAGAAATATATGTAATTAATTTTATGGTTTATTTTCAGACAAGTTTTATAAACTATGGATCTTAGGCTGGCTGCCAGATATTAGGAATATATGGGAGTTCTTGATAAAAACTTGCTGTCACTGAAAAAGATTTATGGTTGCAACAAGATATGAACTGATAGGGGTTTAAGTCCAGCCTCTGCAATAAAAGAATTTATGTGCAGTTTCCTCCTCTTTAATCAGTGATTAGAGTAGGAATGTGATGCATTTGAGCCAGTTGGTGCAAACTGTGCTTGTGGGAGTTACTTATTTGACATGACTAGGACTAGTTATGACCTTCACCTAAAGATTTCAGCTCATTCCCCTGGGAGTCGAATGAGGCCCTATTGTCTAATCTGTCCCCTCGGTTGGGGTGCTACTGTTTCCCACACGCCTGGCTATATCTAGGGATGCTGAACCCCTTGTTACCCACTGACTTTGACATGAGTTCCCAGCTCTCTGAGAAGTCAGGCCCCACAGGGATTTGGTACATGAAAGCACCCTAAACTAGGGCATACTTTGATTATCCTGAGGGCACAAAGCAGTTTGGGTCATTGCCTGTGGTGCTCTGAAGTGGCTGCTCTTCCCAGAACAGCTGGTAAGCTGGGAAGGAAAGGAGCTCAGCGAACCAGAGTGGAAAAGCCAAGAGAGCTCTACAGAGAAGGGTCCAGTTTCCAAGCCCTTGCACTGGGACAGTGGTATGAAATGTCTGGGGCTGCTGCCCAGGGAGGCTGGTCTGAAGGAAAGACTGAACGGCATAAATTAAAAATGATCCAGCATTTTTATATGTAGGGTGAACTCACAGGAGAAGCTCACAAAACAAAAACTGTGAATGGGTAGAAGTGAAGCCTTGCTTTATTTACAGAAAGCAGAATTGATGAGTATGTTGAAAACACATGAAGGTGTGAGTAAAATCAGCCAAAAAAGGGGGAGAAGTGCTGGCCCAGCAGCTTGTCCCTGAGTCTATTTGTGCCTTGAGACTTGAACAAAGCAAAGAAGCCAGGGAGAGAGGAAAAGAAAGTTGCAAGAAGGACATCTCTGGAGGTATGTACATAAGCGAAAGGAGGAGTGACCTTTCTCCTCAGTTGACTGCCAAACTGTGTTGGTGGGAAGGCAGGGATAGCCATTATTACTCCATATTCTAGATTACAGTTTGGTGTACAGCTATACACCAGCTATGCAAACTAGAGGCTCCCCAGGCAGTGTTCTGAAAATCAATTTATCCTTCTACTATCTTTAGTTTTTTCCCTTCTCTTTCACTTGCCTCCTTCCTATTCCTCTGTATCCTATTACTGGTTCTGCAAGAAAGACAGACTCTGAGTGCATTATTCCCAGCTGGGTAAATCTGCTCCTATTCCCTGCTCCTATTGCCCCATCCAGATGAGCAAGAAGGATTTTGATGGCAAGGAGAGCAAGTGGAAGGGAGGGGTAGAACAGAAAACTGCATCTGGAAGGTGGGAAAGGTCCAGGGAAGCACAGTCATGTAAAGAGAATATTTTGTCTTTAGCACAGTGTGCATTTGCTCAGTGTATAATGGAAAGGAAATCTCTGAGCAACATTATAAACATATCTTCCAGCTCTGGTTATGCACACACACATATAAATGGCTCAAGTTTCACTCCTGTGGATTATTATTGTATCAGCACAACCTTGAACTATATTTATAGTCTTGTAAGCTGCCGAGTTGCAACCTGCTTCTTGTTTTTTCCTGGTGGCAGCCAGCATGGCCTAAAGGGGCGATTGCAGCTGAGAGTGTCAGTGGAAGAGATTGGAGTCTGGCCACTCACTCCCTGTGTGGCCACAAGCAATTCCCTGCTTCTCTGTACCTCAGTTTCCTCACTGATAATAGCAGGAAGGGTTATTATTCCCAAGGCAATTGTAAGCACTTTATTAGAGCTTCTTGTACCTTAGCTGTTGAACACCTGGTTGAAACCTGGTGGTTACAGTAGCTATGTGTGATAGCAACAGCTTCTTGTGAGACCCCCTTTTCAGCCCCTGCTGACTGTGAGACAGAGCTGCAGAGGACTCTGGTGTCTGCCTGTGTCTCCATGAAACCACCACGGCCTCGTGTTCACTGGGATTTTTGCAGGGCAGACACATAGGCTTAAAAGGCTCCACCATTTACAGAATGACAGATAGGATGCCATATCTGCATACTTGAGGAAAACTAATTTTCTTTCAGACAGGCACTAGGGAAGACTAATTACATTAACCTTTTCTTTTCTAACACAAGGAGAGCAAAGATGTCTCAGTGCTTGCCAGAGCTGTGGGTACCAACAAACAGGAGTGCAGGTCTGAGGAGGTGGTGGCAGATGCCAGAGCTCACCCTGGGGTGGGAAGCTGTGCTGATGAGGCCAGCTGCAGAGTCCACTGATTCTTATTTGTCCAATACAGAATTTTCTCACATCTCATGTGACATGACCCTGTTGCCACTGTGCCTGGCCCTCTGGACAGAGTCTTGTTTTGCCAGGGTTCACTTGAAGTCTAGGGCCTGAAAGGTCACAATGTCGCATAGTTACAACCTCCAGCTCCTAGACTGTCCTTTCTATTGCTGGCTCCTCTCTCTTGTTTCTACATTTCCTCTCTCCAAATGTGAAGCCTACAGAAATCCACTCTTCCTATTTCCTGTAACAATTTTTGTAAGGTTTGTGATGTGCAGTAGTGTCCACTTTGCAACTTCTATCTGATGGCAACAGAAAAGTGTTCACAAAATTAGTTGATTATATGTGGTTATATTATTTTTTTTTTTGAAACAAATAGCTAGCTCTTTTTTTTAATTTTCCTTTCCCGTTAAAGCTTCAGTCACATCTCTAACCTTAGGGGCTACTCAGACATAGAGAGGGCTTTCCTTTTTCAGCACATTCCTATCCTCCACTGTGTAAGTCCACAAGCCAAAAGATGATGTGATCCTGGCAGCCCAGTTTTTGTGTTGAAAGTGTGCTTTGTGCTAAGGCTCTTCCCCCTGGAATCTTCTTTGTGCACTCCTCAAAATGATGAAATCAGGGATCATAACTCAGCAGCTAATTAGAATGATGATAACACCTTATCCTTGGCAGCTTGCCAGCTCGCCTGACTGCAGCAGTGGTCTTGCCTTGGAGTTTGGTCTCATTTCAATCACCAGGCCCTTCAGTGCTGTGATTACTCCAAAGGTGTAGGTCTCCCACCATGGCTCATTCCAACCCCACATCTGGGGTGCTGTGGCTGGCCTCCCTCCCTCTCTGAGATCCCAACATCAAGTTCAGCTCACCTCTGCTCCGTGGCACACTCAGGGATCACAGGCAAGAAGAGAAACTGTGAAGTTGCATTGCTGTAAGAGGGAGTGCTTTAGGAGACAGACTGCACGGCCCTTCCCCGTCACTGGAGGTACTGTGGCTCCTCCTCGGTCACATCCTATACCTTACATCTAGGTCTGCATCAAGAGGAAGAACGAATCAGGAGCAGAGAAGAGCTGGGAAAGATGAACAATCACTTTAAACCTAGGAATCCAATAAAATACTTCCCTTCTCCATTAGTACACATTAAAAAAAAAAGAAAAAAAAAAAAGGCACTATTTGAGCCAGTTCCTGATTGTAGTTTTTTGGGGTGGGACAGGAGAGAGGAAAGGCTGAGTCACAATTTCTGAGCACTCAGCTCTTCCATAATGCTTCATCACCAAGGTTTTCAAAGTGGTTTTGACATATGAATGAGTTAAATTTCACCACTTCCTAGTCAGGCCAGGAAAACCTTTGCTGAGTTCATTCACAGATGAAATGGAGCAAGCCTTTAGGTCAGAGTTTTCCAACCTGGATACTTCATGTTAGATACCCAAGCTAGAAACAACTTAAAAATGTAGTGGGTTTAAAGTGCATTTATCCATGCTTCTACTGCCACAGTAACAAAGAAGTATCTGGATTTATTTTGGATTTAATCAGACTGTGGAATTCAGTAGCTTACTTCTGATCTGGTAACACCAGATACCTCCTCTGCCTCCACCAGAATTATTTATGAAAGGCTGAAGAGGAGGCAGATTTGCTATTTTCTGCTGAAGGGAGGGTTTCTCACTCTGCAAAGTAGTAGCATCCTCCTTTCTTCCCTCTCATCTTCCCTCCCTCTGGTTTTCTGTGTCCAGGACCATGGTAAAAGCATTAGAGATATTGGAGCCTTAAGCACCTTCAGCTCCAGAGATGCCTCCCATCAGGTTTTCACTCCTTCTACTTCTCAGAGCTCTTGCATTGAAGAAACCAGCCCTGTCCAGTCACCATCTGCATACAGAGGATAAGAAACTTGTCATGAATATGCAGAACAAAACAATGTCTTGGACACAGTTAAGTCAGAGGAAATCTATGTGAAACCAGCCAAAGTTAAGTGAGTTACCTTGGAACTGTTCTGGGCCATGAGCCCTGAGTGAGACTTCAAGGACCAGGAGCACTCCTTGAGCTGCCTGTGTGGCAAGGCTGGGGTCTGTTAGCCTGCTGATCTTCATTGAACTCTCAAGGCTGCTCAACTGGGCTGGAGTTCTCCAGAGCCCCCTTTTATCCACCTCCAGCTTCCTTGCCTGGACCTGCCCCAGCTTGTCCAGGCACAAGCTAAGGTACCCCCACTGAAATGTGTGCTCAATAGCTTCTGAGTAGTCACTCTGGGGTATACAGGACCAGGCACAAACCTTTAGCAGAGTACAAGAGCTGCTGAGATGTCTGTGTTCTCTTCTCCAAGGCGGTGTCTTGCAGGCAGTGCTGCACTAAGGGGACTTTTGTGACAGTAGCATATTGCAAGGCACTGTGAGTATCCTCAAGGCTCTGGGCTAAAGTTTATTTTGCCTCTGTATTCTGACTGTCTGGGCAGAAAGGCTGGCTTAGCTTGTAAATGTGACTTCACAGAAACATGGCAAAAGACAGAGATACCTTAAGCCAGTAAATGCTTCCAGATGGGGGCATTTCTGGTGAACTTTTTAACTTCTGCCTCTAAATGAGGCACTGTTAGGTTTTTACAAAGATCGAAAAGATTTGAGCCTTAGGTAAAGTGTGGTGGGACTTTCTTTCTTTCTTTCTTTCTTTCTTTCTTTCTTTCTTTCTTTCTTTCTTTCTTTCTTTCTTTCTTTCTTTCTTTCTTTCTTTCTTTCTTTCTTTCTTTCTTTCTTTTCTTTCTTTCTTTCTTTTTCTCTCTCTCTCTTTCATTCTTTTTCTCATTCTTTCTCTTTCTTTCTCTTTCTCTTTTTTCTCTCTCTTTGTCTTTCTCTCTCTCTATTTTTCTTTCCTGTTTTTGCTTTCTGAGTATTTTAAGTTTTCCTCCTTTCTCTCTTTTGTTTTTGTGCAGAACAAAGCAGGTAAGAAGAGGGAAACACTGCTGTTTTGAAAATGCACCTTAATATATTCCTAGAAGCCTGTAAATAGAGAGAAAAACAGGCAAAAGAGGGAGAGCAAGCAAGTTTTGACAGTAATATAGCAGTGAGCCAGTGGAACATCTTGAAAGGAACTAGCCTTGCCCTAGGAAATTAAAAAGACATGCGTGTAGCTGTTAAAAAGCCTGAGAAAAGTGTCTGTGATTCTCAAGCAAGGCAGTCCTGCAGGAGGAAGTTTACAAGATCTAGGAGTAGTAGTATCCGTGACTTTAATCTGGTCTTGGAAATTACTAGTTCTAAGCATGCTGGAAGGAATTAAGACCAAACAAGGGGTTTCAGTTTAGAATCTGAGTCTTTGATGCTTTAGGAAAGTAATTTGATTGCATCAAATGGGTCCCAGGGATAGGAACCTTAGTCCATAAATATCACCGATCCACATCATTAAAAAAACTTCAATCTGCACTTTTTTTCCCCTTCTTCTTTTTGCAGTGCTAATAATCTTTGGACATAAGAGGCCCACAGCTGAATCAGCAGGGAGATTGATTTCTCTCTCTCCCTTTAAAAGAGGGAAAGAAGGTCCCTTTGGGTCAGGGTTAAGGGCTTGGAAGGGGCCTAATGGGAAAGTTCATCTCACAGCTGCCAGCAGTATATAGTACCAGGCCCATGGATAACAACAGGATGTGGGTTTTGAGCACTGTCAGCTCCTTCATGATATATTTCTTTTTAATTTTCTCCTTTTAAAATAATACACCAGCTAAGAACATTCTTTATTATCATAACAAAATCTCTGCTCCAGTGACTCTGAGACGTTCCTAATTGTTTTCAATCTGTCAGGAGTGCTTTCTGTTTGCATTTCTGCAACCACTCAAGAGATTGCTGTAAAGAAAACAAACAAAAAAAATTGCCTGGGGTAACTGAGGGGTTGGGTAATGGGTTACAGCACTTTCACCTAGCTCAGCGCTGCTGAGCAGGAACCAAAAACTGAATTGGTTGGTAATAACTCAACTATCAGCTTTGTAACAGCCAATTTCGAGCTGTTGTTAGCACTTCAAGTCACCAAAAAGGCACAGTGACAGCCAGTGAGTTAAAAATAAACTCTGGTTATGGTGGAAGGCACAGGGAAAATACCCCATTCACCCAAGTGGAGATGGAAAGTGAAGGGGAAGAGTGCACGTAGCTCTTTGCACTGTCATCCCGTGAATGACAAATAGCAGTGCATTTCCCACGGTGTAAAACACATCTGATCTAACTTTTCATGCTGTTTTCTAAAGAGTGATCTCACTAAGGTGAGAGCAGAGTGATTTCTGGGAACAGCCATATTCTGAGTAGTTGCTGCTGATCCTACAAGAGCCAGTGATGCGGGGCAGCCGTGTACCGCCATACGCGCATCCTCACCAGCACGCCGTACCGTCCTGCTGTCTGATGGAGGGAGGGGTGGGAGCACAGGGCCTGCAGGGAAGGCCGAGCACAGGCAGCCCAGGGCCCCCCGCAGATATCTGCCGGCAGAGCTGGGACACATGGGCCATGGGAGGAGCACCGAGGAATTTTCCCAGCGTCGTTCCCTGCGTGTGTGGGTGTTGCCTCCCACCACGGAGGCAGCGTCCTGTTATGAGTCTCGGCATTACAGCACGAATGGTGGGCCCCCAGCCCAGAGGGAGCCCCTGCTGTGCCACAGGCTGTGGAAGAGAGGTGCTACCTTGAGGAGCTGCAGAGCTAGGATGGAAGAAAGCTGCCCCACTGAGCAAGTGAGCTGAGAACGGAAGGCAGCATTCATGTTGCCTTCTGGAAATGCTTGAGAGATGTCAAGCCTGTCCCTCTTCATTAGTGGTACAGGGACCAGTGGGGTCTATCTGCAGACAGCTTGGATCTCTTCTTGGGCTTGGTGATAGAATGTAATGGTCATGATGACAGGGGCCCATAGCCATAGAGAAACCTGAATTCAAACCTGGTAGACTTTGAAGGCAACAACAGAAAACAGAGGAGCTGTGGATCAAGTCCACTGAGGTTTATTCAGGATAACCCAGAAAGATGAAGACAGAATTGGTCACTGAGCTCCTCAATCACAGCTCAGTGTTGTAACCACACATTCCATCAGAACTGTCCTCCCATAGCTCTCCCTGGCCATCAGGGTTCCATATGTCCCTCAGTGCAGAAGTAGCTGAAGAAGAGTCAGAGCTGGTTTTGCACACATTAACAAAAAAGCAGAACCACAGGAACTGTCAGTCGGTATGTTTGGAAGGAACTCATCACTCTGGCATCTGGTATGCCCTGAGCTGCTCTCAACTACCAGCACTGAGAAGGTCACACCAAAACCCAGGAGCTCTGACCACCCCTGGGTGAAGAGTGGGTCAGTGCAGAGGCCCCACAGCCAAAGGTCCGAGTCAGGCTTTTGTTATGAAGGATGGGGAGAAGGGCCTATATAAGAAAGGACTTACCCTGCCGGTTTGGAAGTCATGACTCCTTTTGCTCTGCCACAGACTTCCCACATGTGATTTAAGCACATCCTTCAGCTCTCTTTGGATGCCTGTGTAAGATGGAAGGTGGTGTCTTACTCTGTCTCACCAGAGAGCTGTAAGGAGTTCTCATAGTCACTTATCCAAGTAACTTAAAAAACTTCAGCTTAAAGCAAACCATCTTTGGGACCTCTGCTTGGTCTCACTACCTGGGAGGAGCCCACAGTAAGAAAAAACACGAGGTTGCTGTTCCTCACTGCTGCACAGACATGGCTGAGAAGTCTTTTAGTGGGATATGGTTTTCCACCTGTTTTGCACCAGCATGAAAAGTTCTGCTAAATGCAAGGCAGCAGTTGGGTTCATGCTTTTCCACAGGAAATGCTGGACACAGAGATAAGCTCATCCAAGTTAACACTGGGATAACAGCAAATCTTCAGCAAGTAGGAATGTGAAGCATGGCAGTCACCATAGCTATGGGGTATGTGAGGGCTCTGTCACATTTTTTATGGAGAAGCAAAATTGCTTTTCCTCTCACCTTCCTGGGAAAGAGGAGACAGATGGTTAGCTTGACTTGTATGTCAGGAGTGTTGTTGCTACTGCTTCTTGTCCTCCCTGTGCCCTTTGGCTGCCTTTGCTCTCTGCAGCAGCATACAGACATACACGGAGTGGCTGTGGGCAGAGGAGGAGAAAACAAGCTCTAGAACAAAACAGAAAGTATGTTCTCATGCAAACCTCATTAATAATGGAGAGCTAGTTAAGAGAAAGGGTACAAAAACCAAGATATTTCTTGTTGGAAAGAGAGGGAACGTGCTGCAAAGAGGGAATATGAAAGGTGAAGCCTTTCAGAGTTTACATCACTCTCCATAAAACAAACTTCAAGCTATTTCACAGTTACTGCGACGTTTAGCCAGGCAGTGGGATGACAAACATCACTTAAAAAAACCCAAAGAAATCATTTTATGTCAAGATTTTTACTATCTCAGATGATTTTGTTTTTTGAGGTTTTTTTTTCTATTTCAGTTCAACATCTCAAATTTTCTTTCTTGCTGCTGGCTCTCCAGAGAATTCAAATTCATGCTGAAATGATAATGAATAAATGATTGCTTTACCTTTTCTCAGGTAAAGCAAATAAGGCCCATATAGCACTGCTCAGCAAATGCATGTCTCTTGGAGATATACTGCCAGCAGGGACTGTGGCTTAGCAAGTCATTTATTATTCAGGGCCATCATGCTACTTTCTGGCCTGGTGGTCCAGATAGATGCTTTAAAGATGCAGTACCTGTAACTCTGCCCAAAAGTCTCTGCCATAGTGTGACATAAAGTCCTCCTAAGATTGTGGTCCATGAGTTCTTTCTCTTTTATGCTGGTCATTACTCTCAGAAATGCATAAGAAATTGATTTCCTTTTCATGACATTGTTTTCAAATGACTCTTCTGTTTTCTTCTGCTTGGTTTTTGGCAATCTTAGTGGCTTGGGAGCTACACAAAATAAAATTCAGAGTGTCTCCAAATGTTTCACTGACAAAGTTGTCAGTGCTTGCTCCCTCCTGTGTTTTATTGGGTTTAGATGTAGAAAGGAAACTGCAAAGAATGGGGGCATCAGGGTGGTAAAATTCAAATGCAAGAATTTAGTAATCAGTAGAAATTAGATCCTTTTGAGCTTACAGAAGTAGAACCAAGAGCAGAACTTGGATGCTAAACCTGGTAGTCATTTGGGATGTTGGGTTTTTTAGCTACAAAGTTCAGAAAGAGAACACAGAAGAGTCAGTTGCTTTAATATACATTGCACTTCTGAACAGCAAAGTTCCCAAAAAGTAAAACTCTCCCAACAGCTCTCCCTTTGCCTACAAACAGCGAGCTTACATGCAGGGAGGGGGAAAAATGCAGTCACATTCCTTTCGCACTCCCACTCGCCTCTGAGGTTCTTCCACTTCCTTCCTATGGCTTTTTTTAGAACTGTAGTGTTTTTCTCACGTCCGGCAACAAAGGATGTTTTGTGCTGCTCCTGAGGTTGTTGGTTTCTTTTCTTTTTCTTTTTTTTTTTTTTTTTTACTTTAGATACATGTTTGAAAATATCCCTCTTGTTTGTGTGGAAGCAAAATTTTTTCCCCTCTGGTACTTTACAGATTTGGTCAATTGCTGAGGACTTGTTTGGTAGGTAAAATTCTCCCACCAAAGTAAACATTTGTATTTTCCTGCAACCTTCTTATTTACTTGTGAAAACCACCGTGCTTCAACCCTAAAGGTAGAACGATATTGGGGAGTCAGTGATATTGCAGTGATTTCTCTGCCCTGTTAATGAATGGAATCACGCTAGAATTACTATGGTGCAGATGAGAGAAGAGCGTGGTACATAAATTGGTTCAGAAAATGCATAGCTTACAAAATCCACAAAAGTCTTGTGTTGTTCCCAGTAAAAAATCCACTGAGGAGACAAGGAGGATCAGGTCAATAATGGAATCCCAGTCTCCAGCCTGTAGAGTCAACTCTCCCATTTTATGATAGTGTAACATCATGAAATTAGAGTGGAGATATGCATCCAGGATTAAATCTTTGGGGTTTGTTACATTCTTGTCCCCAATCACTACGGCTGCGTCTTTGTCACAGTAATAAATTGACCATGGTCATACACATTGACATTATTCACTTTGAGAAGTAAAACTCCAAACATCAGTCATCGGTGTGTCAGGGACCCTGGATATTGGATATTCAGGCATTCAGTGCTTCCAATTTATTATAATTTGTAGGCAACTAGACAAGGTGGGAAGAAAGCCCATAGACAGCCTGGAATTATATCATAAATCTCCAAAAGCCCTAACATAATCTTTAAGACTACCTTCAGTTCTTCAGACAGGGAGCATGAGTGATACAGTGAACCTGATTTTGACCTTTTGCTGAGCAGTGCTGCACAGGTATTATTACACTGTGGGCTTTGGCTTCTGTGGGACTCGGTGCGTGTGTGTCTCAGAAAGGAAGTATTCAGTGAAGAACCATAAGGACTGCTATCTCAGTGCCTGCTTCTTCTTGATAGTCAGGGGGAAGCAAAGAGAAAATGAGAGGCTGTGACTCTTCACTGCATGGTATGGGAATTGCTCCTGGGTTGTACAGATGGGGTTAGAGAGAGGTACCACACACTGTCACTGCAGATATCCTTTGTACCGCACATAAATTAAGAAATACCCACACCCCTGTTACTTGCTAGATGTTTTCTCCAGATTCCTGAGAAATACCAGTATCAGCTCTCTAAAACAGTCAGCAAAATGCAGGAACCTGCTGGAGCTCTTACAAAGTGAGCCCTGATTAAGAAAACTATTTGATTGCTGCTTTTGTGGCATGTCTGGCTTCCTATGCCTGCTGCCAAGTTTTCTAGAGTGGAAGGAGGAGTTTTCCCCTATTATATTGCCAAAGCATTGCAATAGTCTTGGAGCCTGCTTTGGTTGGTGTGAGCCATTGGGCATGTGTTGGGGAGTCATAATGCCACGTGCACAAAGAGGGGGAACCTCTGCAGACCATGGATGTCCCTGTAACTTCCTGATAGATCAGCTATGGCTGTATTTCCTCTCTTCTCCCCTAACACTAGGCTGAATGGAGGGAGAAATGTCAGATCTGAGTGACTTGAGTTGCCCCTCGAGTACCACCCTCACTCTGAAAGTCTAGCTCTAGGAATTTGTGCTGTGGTGCCATCAATCCCCACTTTTCTGCTAGATTATTTCTCCCCAGCCTTCCAGAAAGCAGCACATACCCAAGCTACAGGCATCCCAGCAGCCCAAGGCCGAGACCGATAATGTGGAGGCTGCTTCACGCTAAGATGCCAGGCAGTGAACTGACATGCCCAAGGCATGTTTGCTTGTTTTATCCACCAGTTTAGATAAGGGCAGTGATTCTGACAGAGTCAAGCACCCAGGGTGGTAAATATCTCAAACAAACACATCTGTTTACCAAAAGTGAGTCTGTCTTCCATTGGGTTTGGCTAAAATGAGCTAGCAAACCTGATTTAACCTCAGCCTTTTATTCAAGGTAGGCACAGCAACTTGCAGCTGCTTCTGGAGAGGCATTTTCTGTAAATGGCTGGGTGAGGCTGTCACTGGTGAAAGGTGGTGTCGTATGGCTGTCCATGGCAAGACCTGGCTGGCACTATGACACCTTGCCAAGAGAAGCTGGTTTTGTCATTGCAGTGGGTCATGCCATAACAGCCCTATGAAAAAACCTGTCTGGCTTTTCTGTGACCCAAACAGGTCCCCAAGCCATCAGCTGATGGTTTCCAACCCAGCAAGCACCATGGCTTATGCCAGCCCCACACCTCAGTGGGAGCAGGTGTTACCCCATGGCCATAGCCAGTGTGCTGCGGTGCAGCGAGGTCGGTGCTCCTCCAGACAGAGAAACAGCATTGTCAGTGTAGCCTGGGTAAACAGCCTGCTAGTCTATGGTCAACTCACTTTGCAAGTCAAGATAAATTTAAAAACATTAGTAAAGTTCACTATTTTTTTTATTTATACAGCAGGAATACCCTTAACTACTTGCCCAAGAAACACTTTCAATAAACAGCAACAAGGAGGGAGGTGCTGTGAAGGCTTTATCTTGCTCCTACGCTGTCCTACTCATCCCTGTTGCAGCCTCCAGTCAACCCAGGTCGCACTAGTCTTTTTGTTCCTATTACTTTAAAGTTGCTGACTCACATTTGTTTGGATACCATTAGAAAAAATATAAAGCTACAGTTTAAACCACCATCCCTAGAGGCAACTGTGATCCTGCTTCAGTAAAGACAAGCAGGTGTTGCTGTGAAGCCAGCTGACACCTGTGCTGCTTCTCCAGCACTGGGACATTTCCCAGATCAGGATGGTGATGCTTTCATGGCCCTCAAGTGTAGTCTGGCACAAAGAGATGAAATACACCTACTTTGCCTTTTCCAGAAAATGTGATTTATGATCAGGAAGGATCCACCTTTCAAGGTGGGCAAGTGCTGCAGGACAGAGCTCTAGCAAGCTCAGCCAAGACAGCACCCGGGGCTGTGGTGCTCCATCCCAGCCCTAATGCTGCAGGGAAAGGGAGGGTGAAACTGTCTGAGGCTTGGCAAATCTTCATGAAGCCATGAAGGAAATGTACTCGGGAGAGAAATGCAGCCCCTAGATCTACTCTACAAATCCCAAACAACCTCTGGATAAATTTCAGCTGAAAACTGGTTCTTTCATGCTTGCGATAACTGCACTTGACAGCCAAACAGAGACCCTTTCATATTTAAAAATAGAAAAAGCAATTAATTATTGGAGTCAATATAAGCCAGGAGCTGGCAGAGTAGCAGAGCAGTGTCTGCAGTGATCTGACTCTAGCAGAGCCCATAGTGGCTTTAGAGCTCATGCGCCCATCAGCCCAGGGGGACACGCCAGAATTCAGAATGCAAAGCTGCTCAAACAGAGGCACAAAACAGAGTCATGCCCTAAAGCAGCATGGTTGGTAGGCAGCAAAAATGGAAGGCAGCCTCTGAACCCCCTAAAGAGCTTAATGGAGTCACTGCTACTTTGTCAAACTCAGCCTGGCTCAGATTTGGGCAACTCGAGCTGAAATGCTTGCCTGTCTGGTTTACTGTTCTCCAGTGGCTGCGTGCAGTGAGTGCCAGTGTGTCAGAGGCAAGCCTTGGAGTTAGTGGGCAAGCCCTGAGAGCCAGAGCCACTGATTTATTTTTCTCATAGCTGGATAGTCTGGTTCAGTGAGGAATGAAGCATTGTGCACCAAAGCCAGGCTCAATTTTTTCTGTCTCAGTGTTTACCTGGAATAGACCATGATTTGAGGTGCTGATGGGACTTAGGGACTTCTGGCTTTGTTGCCAGGGTCTTGATAGCATTTGACCTTCTGTTGACTCTGAGTCCTTTGGACATTGGAGAATTCCCCAGAAGGGAGCCTTCCTTATACTCCAGGAAAATCCTATTAGGTTGTTCTCTTTTTTTTTTTTTTACTATAAAGCCCAGTTCTTGACACTTGCTAGCTACAAGCTGTCCTCGTGGATTAGCAACCCAGTGAGGTAATGAAAGTCAGCTGCATTAGGCACTCCATTTTCTGCTGCAAGATACTTGCACATGACTGAGGTCACTGATGTTTGGTGAGCCCAAACCATGTGGAGAATTGCAAAGAGAAGCAGGTCTTGAGCTGGAGGAGACTGTGGCTAGGAAACCGAGATGGTGGTGCTGCAATGCGAGTCGAGGAGGGACCTTTGAAGTGCAGTCTTTGGGCAGCTGCCTGGGCCAAAAGCAAACACTGCACAGGACTTCCACTTTGCTAACAATAATGAAAGCAGTTCCTGGAATGATTGCTTGTCCTGACAGCAGCACAGTTTGGTTGAAATATGTACAAATCAAAAAAAAAAAAAAAGGCATAAAAGAGGAATTTGTAAGAGAGGCCCTTCCTTGGACTGGTTGTTCTCACAGCCTCCTTTCCCCGTTCAAATTGGTAATTCCCAGCAAAGCTGTGATTCAAGTGCACGGTGACTGCTCTTCTAACACGATCAAAGGAATAATTATACGCAGTGGAATTCTCCAAACACAACAATCGCGTGTGATCCACCCGGCATGAGGAACCAGCTGCGTGTCTGCAGAAAGCTCCCATTTGCTCTGCAGACAGGCAGTCCCAGGTTGCAGCCAGGGACTGTCCCTGCCTGCCACCACGGAGCTCTTCCTCAGCTGCCTTCCACTGTGTAAGCTCACTCCCTGCTCTTGGGCTGCCTGAGTGGCAGGAGGATGTGGAGGTCCTTTGTTTCTCTCTGTATTCAGGGGATGAAGGGGATATTTTCCTAAAAATCAACTAATGCTTGCTTAGTTTATCCTGGAATGGAAACTTTATTTTTAGAAGCAACAGGAGCAACAGGCACCCTGGGCCCTAGCAACAGCAAAGTGAGCTCTGCAGGTCCTGATGGAAAATACTGCAAGGTGCTGTGCTTCAGCAGCTGATTTTGCTCATGGTCTCCCAGTTTGCACCTGTCCCATCTCTTCTAGGAGCTGCAAATCAGAAATCAGCCTTTTCTTCATCCACTGAAGTGTTTTTTCCTACGCCTCAGCAGTCGGCATAGTGTAGTGTGTCCAGGGAAGGGAGGGCTTGTGGGGACACATGGACCTGGGACCTCTCCTGGAGCAGAAAAGGTTTCTCTGGTGGCCTGAAGTGGGTCAGCATCAGGCCACCAGGGCGTTTGAGCAATATGGGCTGAGGTGAAAGTCATTGAGCCCCTTGACTCCAACACTCTTCTGCTACATCCCTGGCTGTTGTTCAAGCCCAAAGCTTCCAACTTGCAGGATTATTGCCGGGCATCCAGCCACTCCGTGGCAGTCTACCTGCATCTGCTTTACCCAGACCACACAAGCTCTGTAGGAAATCCCTGGAGCTGCTCACACTCTCCCCATTGATAAAGCTCACTCGAAACCCCTGCTGAAGTGCATGCCTGGGAGGCAGCAGTGCAGATGCTGGTCCAGTCTGCATTTCAGCGTGCATGTGTGTCCTGTCTCATCCAAACTATTCCTGGCATGGTGTTGTCTATTTTCACTTAGGCCCTTAGGATGAAGCCAAGATTGCCCATGTAATTGATGCCTGGACATGGAGTTTTGGAGTGGTCTGAAACTCAAACAAATCACCCTCTGCACCTTGTGAAATGGAATCTCACTTTGTCGATGTACATAGTTGGCCTCATCTATTCATTTTATCTCCTCTTCATTCAATTATTCCACAAACTAGCCACCAGGTCAGATGGGTACTGTTAAGATGCTGTTGACTGCTTGGTGGTCTACACTGTATCACCTTCATCAGTTTTTCATATCTTTTTCCACATGAGACTGTAGATTATCTAGATTGTTTTTGTTAATAGGAGACAGATGGGAATTGGGTGTCAAGTTGCGATTCTGAAGCGTAGGAGCTTTATAGCCTTTTTAAAAATGCATGGTATTAAAGATAATTTAAAACAAAATTAGTTTCTGGCATTTAACAATTAGTGAGGCAAAATAAATGCTTAATAGAGAGAGTAATTCTTTAGTCTGAATAGTCACCTCTGAACTCCAGGCTGACATACTTACATCTGGTACAAAAAGCCAGACTCTTACTTGCTCTAAATCTGCCATGTTTGCCCTGGCACTGCACAGCTCTCATTCCAGTGGATTGCACTGCCTTTTTCAATCAGATGGTGCACAGCACAGGAACAATATGGGAGGAGAAACACTGGCATCACTGATATATCTAGGACCTTGTGCATTAGACAAATCAGATTTTGGAGGGCTTACTTTGCCTGGTTCTGTTAGTTGAACCTTCAAAATTAAAAGCAAGAGGCATTTTTTGGAGCACACACAATTGTAAAATTAGGACTTTTACACATGGCTGAAGAATAACTATACTGGGTCTGAAATGAGTATGTCAACTTCAGGATCCTGTCCTAGTTCTGGCCAGGAGTGGATGCTGGAGGAAAAACATATTAAAACAGGCAAACATGGCACAGTCCTTTTCCTGATGCAGTTGTAGGGCTGTGTTCCCCAGTCACAGACAGTATCTTTCTGTTTAATAATTCCAATGGACTTCCTTTCCCTCTGCAAGTTTGTTTTAACTTCTGGCCTCAGCAACAGCTGATGGCAATGAGTCCCACAGTTTAATTTGCATTGGATGGAAACCTGCTTACTTTGGTTTGCTTGAAACTTGATGCCTGCTAATTGCATTTCCAATCTTGGAAAAAAAGAAGAGAAGGGATGGGAGGCTCCAAACTCACCAGGTGACAGGTGCCCCATCTGGCTCATGCTTCACCTCATGCAGTCACTGTGTGGCTCAGCCTCCTGCCCTGGCACTGTCTGGTGAATTCTGATCTTCTCACCAGCAGCTTCCAGCAGGCAAAGCCCCTGGGCAGGCCTGCTTGTTGCAGTTCAGCAGGTGAATGGACAGTGACCTGGGCTCCCCTCTTGCTCCATTATGTCTTTTATCATTTCTAGCTCAAAGTCAAGTTGATATTGCCCAGGATTTCTTCATATGCAAGCTTCACACTCAGTCAGCTGTCCCACACCCCTTGGATGCCAAATAATGTGGAGGGCAGGAAAATGGGATGTTCAAGTGCCCCGGCTTGGGTCAACTGGAACAAAAACATCATGCAGATCTGAAGTAGCCAGTTTTCAGATGCCATCCAAGTATCATCACAGAAATCTTAGTGTGGCCATGTGGGGATGTGCACCAGAAGTTCTGACACCAACTGTCTGCTTATTTACTTACAAAGAATAATTCATGCTCCAAAGCTCTCTGTCAGCTCCATTTTTTTCCTTCTGAATTTATATCCCTGGAGAAGATCTTTTCTCATTGACTAGTAGAAACTGCCCTCCTGATTTACACCCCAAGCCAAGGTTAAATATCACACGTTATGCAATACCATGGTATCTCCCTATTTAAACGACCCCCCTCCTTTGGGAGAGATGCACTTCACCCCTAGGTCTCATATACTGAAGGATGCCTGTAAACCACATAAGAGGATTTTTTTTTTTCTTTTTATTGGTACAAAAATATCATCAGCTTAATCTGGCAAAGTACTCCTAGTGTGGACACATCGGGCAAAGCTGTACTGGTAGTGAAAAACCTCTTTTCACAAGCAAAACAAGTTCTACTAGTACAAGAGTGTGTTTGTCACTGTAACTGAGATGAGGGGAGAAATGGCTCAGGGCAGGACTGAAGATCTTATCTCCCATGATCTGGAAAAGAGGGTGGATTGTGAGGTGGCAATGTTTGCTATTGATAGTAAGTCATTAAGGATAATAAAAAGGAAAGTTGACTGCAAAGACTTGCAGAAGGCACTCACTGTAGCAAGGCAATAAAAAAGCAGATAATTTAGATAAACTTTTAGATAAATTTAGGTGTTGTGCATGGGAAAAACTCCTAACTGTGGATGCCAGTTGTGATAGACTGAGTTAGCCGTGTCTGTTCAGGAATGAGATCCCAGAGTTGTAATAGCTCTGTGAAAACAGTCTTTTGTTCTTTGACAGCAGTGCAAAACAAACATCAGGAGTTATCAGGAAAAAGAGAAAAACCAGAGCTATACAAATTTGCTAGTTCTGCCTTTCCATCTCAGAAAGGGTGTATTAGAAATAAAAAGGCACCAAAGTTGTGAGGATAATCTCAAGTATAGGACAATTTCTACATATTTGGGGCTCCCTTGTCAGAAAAGGGAGTGAAAGAATCATATAGAGGTGCTGACAACCATGAATGCCCTCCAGTGAACCTGCTGGAAATTATTTGGGCTGTTTCTTTTCACACAAGACCTTTGGGACATCCAGTATGACGGTGGTGCTGGGCTTTGGGCAAACAGAAGGAACAGTTGCAGTTAAACTGTAGAACTCACTCCCACATGATTCTGCGTTGCTAACAATTTGCAAGGTAAAAAGCAATTAAATGTCTCTCAGGATGAACAAAAAAAAATGACAGCCATGAAATGTAAACACCCCAGCTCTGTCTCAGGAGATCCCTAAACTAGAAACATCTGGCAATGGATGGAAAATACAAAGGACTTATTCCTATGTGTTTACCTCATTCCCATCCTCTTCCCCAGGTACCTTCTGTCAGTCTGAGATGGAGATAGGACATTGAGACAGATTGACCTTTGGGCTGACTCATGCTAAAATTCTTAAGTTTGTCATAACACTTATTTATACCACTTTTACTCAGATCATGAGATGAGTCGTAAAGAATCAGAGTGAAAGTGAGATTCTCCTGCAAGAAAAGTAATCTATGCTTCAGAAGGATTACATTAAAATAATTTTTTTTGGAAGAAGAATTCAGTGAGAAATTAGAAACTTTAAAAACTTGTCATTTGAGCATTGGAAAAGCATCATGCAAGTCTCCCTAATAATTTTGTACTCCTGTCTGTCGTCAGCTTATATCACATACAACCTTTCAGTCATGTCTCACATTTTGAAAGTTCACATGATGCAAAAAACAATGAAAATATGTTGATTGGACTGGCTTGGTTTTTCCAGCTCCTGAGAATGGGGAAGAACACTTCAATTCCACTTCCCACAGCCAGCCATTTGTCCCTACTCTCACTACTGCAGTTACTGAGGGCATCCTTATTTGGATAGCTTTAGGAAGAGGCACAGGGTTGGCACACGGGGTGAGCCATCTTGCAGGCTGACCCTTGTAGATTCTGTTTTTTTCTAATACAGCTGCTTCTTCTCCAACCCTAAACTTTCCAGCCTGATGCCTGCACTTACAGGTTTTCTGGCTGCTATTAAGATTCATTAGACAATTCTTAGGCTTCACCACAGATTTAGCTTCATTTTGGTGCTGGGCAATGGATCATCAAGTTTAGAAGTGAATACCCAGAGTGCTTTCAGAAGAGCTGCAGGAAGTAGGTAATTAATTATTAAGAAGTAATTAGCACAGAAAGAGGTTTGCATCAAAGTAGGGATTTAAAACTTATCTGGAAGACTAGTGTTCTTCCTTGTAGATGCTTGTAAAGAAATGTGGAGCTGCTGATAGTGCCAAAGATGCACATAAACCCCATGTGTTGATTATGGATTTGTGTGACACTTATGGACAGCTGGAGAGGGCTGCACAACTGATATTATCACTTGCACAAATGGCTCACTAAAGAGCCATGGTCCAAGCAGTCAGTGCAATGACTGGAAAAGGAAAGTTAAGGAAGCAGTTGCTCTGTGTTTCTCTCCTAGCCTGACCCTCTGGCCAGGAGGAGCTGTGGTGCTCAGGTGCTGATGAGAAAGCACTGGTGACACTTTCCACAAATGTATGCTCCTCTCAGCTGCAGCTTCACATGCACGGGACAGCAAGCACCTTGGAGAAACACCTCTCCCTGGGACACTAGATGGCTGCTTCTCCTTCTCAGGAAGGAAGTAGCTTCCATTTAAGGAGCTGGAGAGGTTCTTGGCAGGGATTGGGGCAAAGCATCCCAAACTCTGGATGCCTCTGGCAGAAAGGCCAGGGGCAGCTTGAGCTCACGCTTTGGAAGTGCCATCTTTTGTCAGCTTGAGATTTTCCAGAATTTCAAAGCAGAAAGAAAGAGAGGGGTATGAGGAAGCTATTAAATATATATAAAATAAACTTGGAGCGGGGAGGAAAGCGTGTTTCATTGAGGAGCCGTGCACTTTATTCGAGAGAAGGATCGGTAAATGCTTATTATTTTAACAAAGACTTTTTCTGTCGTGAACAAGAGAAGCAGATGTTTAAAAGACGGACAGGAAGCGGCTGTGACAAATGAAAGGATTTTTGATTGAATTCATGAGCTGTGTTTCCTGCCAGTAATTCATTCAGCTGTAGGCTAGATCAAAACATAATATTATGGTTTAATCAGCACGCTTTTTAACATGAAGCCAGGATATACAAGTTCTTGGTGCTACAGGTAAAAAGCCATTAGTACACTTGGCTCAGAAGCTTCTTTTTAAAGCATTATTCATTCTTTTTCTTTTAAGCAAATACTTTGTCTATCAGCAAACACCTGAGAACTCCTCGAGAGCCATGTTTTGGAGTATGCACAAGCAGGTGTAGAAAGGGTAAAGCACTTTCAGGGCATGGCAGATGAAACAGGCTGCCTGAAAGTACAATCCCACTTGCACTGCAGTCAGAGAAAACTCAGTTTCCTACCAATTGCAGGAACCATTAGGTCAGGCTGGTGTGTGTGTGTGGGTGTGTGGGTGTGTGTGGGGGGGTGTGTGTGTGTGTGTATGCACACTGCAAGTGTTAATTTTGATGTTTCCTGCTTCTCTCCCATCCTCCTAATGAATTCTATTTGTTTACAGCCTCAAGGAAAGCTTGTCACTAGAAATTTCCTTTTGAGTTTTCAGCTCAAGATTTCACAACCACAGAACCATTGCAACACAGTGATAAACAAGCTGAGGGAGGCAACTCTGGAGAATTGAGGCCTCTCTTTTTCACCATTTAGTTAAGTAAATAGTTACCAAATGTGCTGAGAGATAGAGAACTTTATCCCTAGCTGTAATGAGTATTAGCAAAAGTGGATTTTTTTCCTATCCAAAAAATTAGAGTAGGCACAGGAACTGCTTATCCTTACACCACTCCTTGTCAGAAAGGGTCAGATGTCGGGATGTACTTCTGGGACACAGCACTGGGCTGTAGGCTGTAGGAGAGCAGGTAAAATGGAAAAGAGGGGGTTGCAAAAGCTGCCTAAGGCTTCGGGTCACAAAATGGATTTACATTTCTCAGGGCAAACACAGGACCTGGCTGCAGCTGAGAAATAATAACCAAGGTGTGCCCCATGCACAGATACCAGCTGGCCTCCATCCCCCTTGGCCAGGCTCTCGGAGGAGGGATGAGGACACAGAAGCAGCCTCTGCCAGGTTTCCTCCCTGCAGGGCTGCAGTCAGCATGGCTTGGCTGCTGGCTGGGTCAGGGCCTCATCCTGCACCGAGTGTGTCCTGTACAGGCCTTAGTCCTTGGCTGGTAAGCACAACCTCCATAAATCTGCTGTGATTGCCAGGCAGGCTTTCTCTGCCCCATTTAATCCTCTGTAAAGTTTCCACAGGTGACCCTCTCATTGTATCAATGTATTGGGGGAAGCCCTGCAATCATGACTTCCAGGGTGCTCTGCAATAATGTGGATAAAGGCTGCTTTCTGGAGGTTGGGAAGAAATTACACAGCACAGATTTTCCTCGCTGGAAAAAAAAAAAAAAAAGTGCTTTGGATCAACCAAAACTTCTTAACAGTACTTGTGAAATTTAGCAAGTGGTTTTAGTGACGGCAGAACAGGCATATCTTGATGGTTTTGAAATAATTGGTTTGTTTTTTCGCTGGGAAACAAAGTTTTGTTTTGCAGTTTGTCCCAGCTTTGTAATAATAGAGTACAGTAAGAGAGAAAAATCATTCCAGAGAAACTAAATTCAACTTCAGAATTTCAGCTTAAGTTGAATGTCTATTTTTTTGTTCAACCCAATCTGAATAAACCTTTTCACTTCTTTGAGTATTAACAAAAGTGGATTTTTCCACTGGCCAAGGAGTGGAAAGTAATAATTATTATTAATAAATAATAATAATAAAAAGTTATAATTTTAAAAATATTTCCCAATTTCTGTCTAATTCAATGTGCAGTATAATTACTGACTGGAGAAAGCAGGTCAGATGTCGAGGACCAGATCCCCTGTTAATGCAGAGAAGACACAACATACAATTTTGGATTTACACACTAAACCAGTTGAGCTAAAGAATATAGACAGGGGAACTAAATTACCTTTCCTCTCTTCCAGTAGCAGAAAACAGAGGAGCTGCCTCATCTTTCAGTGCACAACCTGATCCCTCATCAGAGGAGCTAAAGGAGGTGGGGTGGGATCTGCTGCCAGCCAGCTGTTTGAAGCCACTCAAATCATAGAAGCATAGAATTATTTTGTTTGGAAGGGACCTTTGAAGGTCATATAGTTCCCAACTGATGGCAAAAAGCAGGGGCGTCTTTCACTTGACCAGGTTCCTCAGAGTCCTGTCCAACCTGGCCTTGAAGATTTCCAGGGATAGGGCATCCAGAACTTCTCTGGGGAACCTGTGCCAGTGTTTCACTACTCTCATAATAAAAAGTTTCTTCTTTATAGCTAGAGGTTTGAGTTTTTCAGTTTCCCAGCAGAGGCACAGCATGCACTAATCCTCTCTGTGGTATAGCTGGGGAGGAGGGTCCCCAGGTCCTTCTGTCCCATCAAACATCTTCACTGCCAGAATTACGCCCAGTAAGTGGTGGCTCCTTGGCAAACAGTACAATCGTTAAATGTCAGCTACTGCTTACAGTTTAATTGCTTTTGAATTTTAGCAAGCAGCTCCTCATTCATAGCAAATTGGCATTTTGTACATTCAGGATTGTGCTATTAGCTGCACAATAGAGAGGCTGGTTTTCTGTAAATATTGAGATTTGGTAATTATAACCCGACAGTTATTAACACTCCATGGCAGATAAATGCTTCAGCTGCTGAATCTGCTGTGAGCAAACCTCCTTCCGGAAGGAGCATCTTATCAGTGAGTGGAGGAAGGCTCTAGCTGCCATACTCCATTAACACCATGTTAATGAGCCAAGAGCCCACGCACCACAATGAAAACATACCCTGAAGTGTAGCAGATGGGCTCAGAAGCCAAAGCCACACAATGGGGAAACCTAGAAAATCATAGCTAAATTCAATAGAAAACAAAAGCTGGGCAGCTTGGCCCTCCTTGTAGTAAATACCCTGGAGTAACAGACATTCCTGGATCTTACTGGGTGAAACTGTAGTCATGCAGGACTTTCCAATGATTTCAGGAGGACTTGGGTCTCAGCTGGTTACGGGCAGTATGTCAAAACCCATCTAGAAACCACTGCTGATTGCCTGAGCTCTGCGCCCGCGTCTCCAGTGAAATCCTCCAGCAATGCTCACAGAGGGCTTGTGATTCAGTCCTTCAGATAACTGTGCTGCTTCGCACATCTTGTTGCTAGAGCTGCTTAAAATAAAATAAACAAAAGCAAGTTGACAAATGTGACTGCATCAGTGTGGGGGGAAGCACTAACACGTTAATCGTGTAAATGATTAACAACTGTCTATTAGTCATAGTGATTGACACTTCCCCACATACTAGTAAAAGTGCTACAGCATCATTTGTAATCTTAAAGAAGTCATAGCAGAAAAAGCCCTCGCTCTTTGCTGGGAGACAACGGCTGTTGTTTATGGTTCTAAAGAATTTGTTCTTTTACAGACTATTTGCCTCTCCACCAGCGCTACATCACTGTACCTCACTGTGATTAGGGAGGGCATTATGTACATGAAGCACAAAATTAGAATTAAGTAGCTTTCAGTTGTATATCCCAGACAGAGCAAATGCATCCTTGAAGCCCTTTGATGAAGCTGTGTGCAACTACTGTTCTTCCAGTGCTGTGGTTTGTAGGCAGCAGTGTCAATACTAGTACACTGGTATCAATACGAGTGTTCTGCACACCAGCCTGGCAAAACTTCCCCTGTTGCTGTTTGCAAATGCAGAACAATCTCAAATAGAGGAGGCCACTGCCTGTTTTTCAGGAGCTTTGATATATTCTGGAATTCTTGGACAAAATTGCTTACCTAGAATGTTGTGATACAGTGGTTTTTGGGAAAGACTTTTTGGTCACAAATGCCATTTCCAGTCATCCAGAGGGATGCTATTTGCATCTTACATCCCTGCCCTGGTCTCTGGTGTCAGGTTGCCCAGGGAAGAGGCAACTGAGGCCCTGCAGCTTTTACTGGTCGGTGATCTTCCCAACATGGAGATCCTCGACTCCGTGTGTGCCTGCTCAGAAAAAGAGCAAGAACCAGGGAGCAGTCATACAAACAGATCTTATTAAAAACAGGGTAGGGAAAGGGTAAGGGCTCCAATGTACACCTGACCCTCCAAAGGGGCCTCTTGCTCAGGGTCGGTCTGGAAAGTGAGGCACTTGGTAGAGCAGAACTTGGCCAGAGTTCATGGTTCCAAGTCTGGCGAGATGGGAGCACAGCCTCAAACACATGCTTCCAGTTTCCAGTGGCCAAAAAGAGATTTTAGTTAAGAATGCAGATGCTTGTATTAAAGTGATAGTTAGCTCTGCGATCTTCCATATCAGATCTGCAGAGAGCAAAGACGTTAGGGCAACTTCACCATGCTCTTCTGATATAGGATTCTTAGCAGGGCCATTTTGTCATTACCAAAAACTCTCTTTCCCTCCCTCTGTTACAAACAGGGCTTGTCACCTGTTTCCCATCTATTTTCATTATAGAGGAGAAGTAATTGGTACATCTGGGCGTTATTGGAAAAATGGCTTGGCTGAAGCCATAATGTCGTAATTATAGACTGAACTGAGCCATGCCAATGCACTGTAAATACATTTGCCTCTGAGTGTGTGATATTGTCACGTGTCCTTTCAGATAGATGGCTTTTTGAGGGAAGAGGGAGGAGAGAGAGGGGCAGTGTCGAAAGCTGACCACGTCTGACCTGTCTTGTGCAAGTGCAGTAAGCCTCAAAGATACAAAACCGCTGCCATCACAGCAGAAAAACAACAGTGTGACCACTGTAAAATGGACCAGTGGCTTGTGATCCAAGTGGCTTGTTTTCCTGGGGAATCAATTATCCCATGCATGACACTTGCTTCTGGTCTTTTGTAATTGCAAGGAGCCACCAAACCAAAGTAGCTCATTTTCACTGTTTTGGGGGTGCTTTCTACTAAATAGTAACACGTGACTGCTGGCCCACCACGGAAGCCAGTAATCTCATGCAAAATGGGACAGCAGGCTCTGGCAGCAGCCTGCACTGCCTGAAAGACAGGGAACCAGAAACCTCCAATGGCCCTGTCTGTGTCTGTGCTTTCAAAGGGGATCCTAGACACATCTCCACAAACTCCCAGCACTCCTTCCCCCATGTGACCCTTTCAGTGCAGGAGAAAGTGTTGGAAGTCTCAGTGGTGTGTTACACCATGGGTTCATGGCACACCACAGAGCCACATAATCACAGAGTAGCTGAGGTCAGCAGGGATCTCCGGAGGTCACCTGGTCCAACCCTTCTGCTCAAGCAGGGCCACTTGGAGCCGGCTGCCCAGGATAACATCCAGGGGAATGGACCATGTCAAATTGCACCAAGCTGATATCATCTGCTTTGGGCCTTGGGGTTTGGGTACAGTTCTGCATAACCCAGGTGGATGTTAAAGTTCAGAGGATTTTGCCTTGAGGGAGATACCAGTGTAAGATGCTGCTACAGTAACTGAGCCAGTGCCATGCAAAACTGGATGGGTAATGAGGTTTGGATCTTTGGCAGTCTCTTGGCATGTCATTCCCATGCTTTGGGTTTAGGGAGGTATAGGATTTCAGAATAGAGGGAAAGATAAGCCTTCTGGAGTCAGGCATGTTTCTGCTGTCACTCTGGCCTCCCACATGTGTCATTTCCATAGTTCAGTGTACAGCCTTCACAGGGGGATACTACCATGAAGGGAGTTTTTCATTGGGAGGCTCATTCTCTGCACCCCATGGGATGCTAACACACTGCAATTTCTCCATATATAAAAAACTTATGTGCATATTTTGGGAGACAGCTTGTGTCTCTTTCCCATTTTCGTATGTCACATTGAATTGTCATACCTCTGATCTGTAGTGAGCAAAATATTATCAAAAATATCAAAATAGATGTGTTTAATCTTATCCTGTACGTACAGCAAAAATACAGAATTTCCAGAAAAAATTCAGCTCTAGGGTAGAGCCAGCTGTGACCCAGGTGAAAGTGTCATTTGCAGATGGCAGATGACAGAGAAGAGCAGGGTGGCTTTGCTGCTGGACCACTGCAAGCTCCACACCAGTTGACTATCCAGCCAGAGACTGAATGGAACATTTTTATTTCTTTCTTTTACCTTTTTCTCCAATCAGGGAAAAATCGTGTCCTTTTGGGTTAGGCTAAAATGGAGCAATCTGTTCATTTAGCTGCTGAGAAGGGAAATTAACTTCATTCTTATCCGTCTAGCTTATTAGCACAAATATTGCAGCTGCATTATCCTCTCCCACATAAAACCCTGTACAGTAGAGCCTTTTAATTGTCTGGCTAATTGTTTGGCCTCAGAGCTGTCTATTTCCGATTGTCTTAATTCTCATTAGAATGCCAGCTGACACTGAGTCCTCCAAAGCTGCCTTTAGCTGCTTTTAACCACTTCTGGACTAATTTGGTGGTGTTGAAAGCACTTACAGAAAAGCAACCAACAATAAGAAACACAGTGCAAACGTTTCTCTTCTCTACTGCATTCAACATTTTAAATCCTGCCCATAAAGGAGTTTTGATGCTGGTTTAAATGTGTGTATCCCAACAGAGTCACAGCATTGTTGTTAGCATTCAGAAGTGTGTAAAATACATGGACTGAAAATCTAGGCACAAATGCTTCAGTCTTTGATCTGAAACATCTTCTGAAACCAGTGGGTGTTTTTCACCCTATGAATAAGAAATAAATCAGGATGGCAGGGTGCAGGCCCCCAGTAAGAGAAAGGATTGCTCTGTATTTCGGTGCTCTTTGTTAACCCTGTGCTATGCATTTCTGGGGACAGTGTACAAAACCTGAATGAGACAAAATCTTGGGTTCACACTCTGAATTTACTGTCATATTTTATTGCTGCGTAGCCCTTTTTTCACATTGTGGTACTTCAGCACCCATTTCAGAATCTTAGTCCGTTGCCATAGTTAGAAAATTTTCATGTTGTCTGTTCCTTCAGTTGCCTTCTTTAAACAGCTTTCAGCAATCTAGTTAGAGTGACATGAGACTGGCCAAAGCTTCTTCCATGTTGCCATGAAACTGAACAAACGCAGGCAGATAGGAAAACTCCATGAGGCAAGGCTCCCTCAGAGTCATGTTCCCTAGCACCTCACTGCCCTGAGAGAAGATGGGGAGAGAATACGTTCTTGACAGGTTTCATATGAAATTTGCTAACCTACAACCTAGAGAGGAATTAAAACATGTCCAGCTACTGAAACTGGAGATGAGAGGTCTCCTGTGGGTTTATTGACACATTTAGCACTAGATTTCTTGATCAGAAACACAGAAGAAGAGTAGCAAAGGCGTCAGTGCTTAACTGGTGATGGATATGCTGGCTTCCTGCAGATGAGGTGCCTCTTGCCTGACTAAACAGCCTCCACTGGGAGCCCCAAGGCTGCCTTTTGCTGCATCCTTCCAGTTTGTTGGGCAGAATGAAAGGTTTCAGGGAGGCTTAAAGCTTGGGAAGCTGTCCACAAGCTTTCCCAGCTTCTCCCTGCAGTGCAGTGCGCAGGTGGGCAGAAATGAGGGAAGCCCCAGCAGCCTCCCTGTAACAGCAGGCGTGGCACCTCTCAGCCAGGGCACCCGGGACACCCATCCCCAGCAGCCACACCATGTGCTTTGGAGGCATTGCATTTGACAGCTGTCAAAAGGAAATGCTGCAAGATTTGTAAAAATGTGAATTCTTTGGTGAATTTCCTTCACAATTCTTCTATAAAAGAGATTGGAAGGGTCACATTTGAAGTTGATGAAACCCCTGCATGTTATTCCAGCCCATCCCAGGACTTGCCTTGTGATCCTCTCCTCACCCTCTCAGCCCTGCCATCTCCCCAGCTGTGTTAACCTGCCTACTACATTACTATCTGCAGCCAAAGGGGTTAATGATATTTCCTGCCAGCAAGGGCAGCTGAGCCCTTATGTCTGGCATGTACAACTTCTGTTTGTCTCTTGTTACAAAGATGTAGTAGCAAAATTTTACAACCAATTTCTTCTTATGGGAAAGATAAAAGGGGAAGGAGAGTGAAACTTCTCCCATCTTGCAACTTGCTGGTGCCTGTTCCAAAAGCAGGTCCTGGGGACTACATACAGAGTTGTCATGGTTTAAAGAGCAATACAAGGCCATGGATTCAGCCTCGCAGCTCTTCCTCCCTTCCTGAGATGGGACATTTCCTACATATTTCAATGAAGTTCCACTACCCTGACAGGCTTCATTTCCCAAGCATCCTTTTTTAAAAATTCTTGAACTACTCCTGCTGTGTATTTCTCTTCCTCATTTCATTGCTTTCTAGAAAATCACAGTGTTCTTCTCTGACATTTTCTCTTGTCTCGTGGAAGAGGAGATGGAGTTACTGGTGTCTCCTTCAGCTGTGAACACAGATGGAATTTATGGCTTTTGGGGTTGTATTTATAACTGTTTCAAAATCATAGCAAATGCCATCTACAAAGACTCCTGTTAGGCTGTTTCTTCCCCAGGCACCACGCACTTCACGACTACTGCGGCACCCAAGCCAGGGATCCTCAAGTTGGTGTGAACTGCTTTTGTAGCTACTTCTGCATGTTGCTCAGGGATTTACCTTCATGTGACGCTTCCTTGAGTTGTACACTTCATGTGAACCACATGCTTTCCACCTAGAGGAACCATAAACACCACCACTCTCACCTGTCTCACACAGGGACAGGTTAAAATGGAAGAAAATGCCACATATTTTCTATTCTATGCCTTTTTTTCAAGTTTGTGCCTGCATTTAGACTTCCAATTGCCATCAGGTCTCACAGCCTTATAAACCTTTTTGGCTCTGTCTTTTGTAGGTTTTTTTTTTTCTTTTTCATTGTCGACTCATTTCTCTAGCTTGAATTTTTCAGATATCCACAAGTATCTGATTAATTTTTCCTTTTAGTCTACGTTCCTAAGGAAACAAATCTCATCCAGTTGTTTTTCTTGTCCATAATAAGTTCTGGGCAATTTTTCAGCCAAATTTGATAGAAGGTTAAAGGTCTGCAACACGTAAGTTCCTGCAGTTTCCATTAAAATTAGTGTGGTTAAAAGAAAGAGGAAGAAATTAAGCTGGCACAGGAGGAAAGGCAGCTGTCACTCAGTTTTCAGTGACAGCAGCCAACTGCACAGCCAGCCATCAGGATCTGGCCACGGGAGTTTTTCCCACTAAAGGGGCTGGCAATATTAGAGGGAATTGTGCAGACTGCTTTTCGGTGGTGGGATTTTGAGGACACTGGGCACCATTCCTCAAGAAACTGGAGTTTACCAGATCCATTGCTCATGGAACGGCTTTATTAAATAGGAAGGCTAAACAAACATTTTCCTTCCTCCTGATTGTGTGTCATTTATTTTCAAGCCAATGCTTTTGAAAACAAGAGTCTAATGTTAGCACAGCTTCCCTAGAAGAGTTTTCCAAGACTCTCTGCTCCCAGCAGCTCTTACTGAAATTAATGGGAGCTGCTGGGGCTCAGTGCTTCCAAAAATAAAAATGCTTTGCCAGTGGTACAGATGCAGATGTCTAAATTTAAGCTGTAGTTTTTGAGCATCTGGGGCCTAAATCCATGTCTGAGCACTTCAAAACAAGTGGCCTGATTTTTTTATAGGTACTGAACAGCCTTACTGAAATCAAAACTTACAGGCTGTATAGTTCAGCCTATATTTGGAAGTCAAGAGGTAGATATAGGTAGCTGAAATTTAGGCACACACATGGACTCTGCACCTGAGAGCGGGGGTTTTCAAAGCATTCAGCCTTGGCATGAGTGATCTTACTGAAATCGCTGGAGGCCAGAGGGAAAGAGTTAAATCAACACAGAGCACTTCTGAAGGCTCCTGGCTCAGCATGTACATCTGTGTTTAAGAAAGATGGTGGAATAAAAAATACTTTGCAGGTGCAACACAGCCAAATTAGCGTGGTAGAAGAAACCAAAAGGTTTTTAAAATCCTTGGACTGGAGCAGCAGCTCTTGCAGCTTAATGTACGCACATACTGGGGGCTTTTTGTATTTATTTTCCCTGTGTGCCTTGTTGTTTTAAGAAAAAGGAACAAACAGGGAGCAGTTGGCTGGCAGAGCCTGCAAACTCGGCAGGAGCTGCCAACGGGGCTTGCTGGGTCTTTGCAGTGAAAAGAAGGGGCTTGTGGAGTTACAACTGCTCTGCACACCCCTCCTGCCCCATCCTGCCCCGGCTCAATGGGGCTTTGTGTAGAGGCAGGGGCTGCCCGGCAGAGCAGCCTCCTTTTTCCCTCCCTGAGATGTAGACAGGCTGCTTTTAACCCTTTCCTAGCTCTGTGGCAGGATTTTGATCCAAGAATGCCTTTTAGGATTTCTTTCCTTCTTCCAAGCATATGAAAACAAAAACAAGAACAAAAAAACCCAACCAAGAACCTCAAAACCACTCAAAAACCCCCACAAAACATCCTCCAAAAACCAGAGAGAAACCAAACAAAGCAAATTTCACTTTCTTCAGGCCCTGATTCAGCACAGATTAAGCAAACAGGGTTTAGATGTTGCTGATGAGAGAGATGATTTTTAAGTTGAAAAGTTCAGTCCATAGCTATCAGAACCCAATCCAACACTCCACCCTCAGTAATGTAGGAGAAGTTTAATGGTTGAATGAAAAGAGTCAGGATTTATTTGATCAGAGGTAGATGATTTATCACCTTCTGTTTGACAGCTGCAGGATTAAATGTACTATTGAGTCAGAGGTGGCTGCGTATAAGGAGATTTACCTGTGAATGTGCCCCCGAGTGAAACAGTCTGGATTTACAAAAGATGCCAGATTTACCATAAGCAAATGAGAAGTTATAGAGGCCCACATGATTAAGTGACAAAATGGAGGTGGAAACTCAGAGGACACGAGGTGAAACACAAGGGAATGACAGTTTGAGAATATGGACTGAAAAGCAGAAGAGGATAAAGCATTTGGGCAGGAGGCTTGTGAGGCTCTTAGGTGCAAAGAGGCGGAAGAAACACTGTTCAGATACCCTTATATAGCACTGGCCTTGAGTCTTTGCCTGTCCTCCACTGGAAAAATGTGGCAAAACATTGCCAAAGGTTCCTAGTGCTATTTATGGAAATGAGATAAAATTGAAGCCAGGTTTGGGGTAAGCAAAACCTCCTTATTCCAGAGCTGTAAAACAAAAACCCTGGTTTGGATTAAGGACCTACTGGATCTGCATCTTCTGAGCTGGTGAGAGGGGAGCTGGAATCCCATGAGTGCGTTGCTCTGCCTCGGAGAGCTGCTGGGAGCTGGCTGTCACAGTAATGCAATACTGCAGAGTTCTGGTGCTCTGCATATTTGTTTAAACTTGACAAAAACTCAGGACCGTCATCTGCAATAGTTTATTTGGACAGGCTGGGAAGACAAGGTTATTGTTGTAAAGTTTGAAAGCCCTGTAATTTAAAAGTTTGTACTAGCGATTTGTGGATGTATGCCTACCAAAGTATGTAAGGATCTGTGTGTGGAGTATCCAATGTTGGGAAGTAAAAACTGTGTCCATACAGGGAAGAGATGGTTCCAAAGTCAGGGTTCTGGAGACAGACCCTGAGGAGTCACCTGGAAGTGCTATAAATGAGCACACCAAACACAAAGTCCACAGGATGTGCCCATCCCTGTGTCCTGCATGTACGTGTCCATTTACCCAACCTCTGCAGGTTTGGAGTGATCTGTCCCTTTATTTGAGTTCATGTGCAGGCATGCTGAAGGGACACATGTTCGGTGCTGCCTTCTAAAATCTGGCTCTAATTTCAGACCAATTTACTATTCCGATGAAATGAACCTGCAAAACACATGGCCCAAATAGCGTTCGCGTAAGTGGCCTGCACAGTTCAGGTTTGATTTGTGACTTCTCTTTTTGTTCCCATTCACGTGGGAGTCCATGATAGTTCTTTACACAGAATAAACCGAAATCTATCCACAGCTGCCTCTCATCAGGGCGAGGGCTGCAGACATGCTCCAGGGTCCAGCCTTCATCTGGGGCAATTGCTGCTACTGCAGTGGAGGATGTTGCACACACACCATGGGCCACAGAGGAGGCAGGCACTTGTTCAGCTTGTGCCTGTTTGTCCTCCAGACAGACATTGCAGCCATATACAGAAACCCAGTCTAGGAGCAGGGGGAAAGAAGGGAGAGAAAGCAGAAAGAAAGAAATCATTAAAAAAAACCCACCATGTTGGAGATTTGGTAGTGGTTTTAAAATCACATTTAGACATAAATCCTTTGACTTCATAATTTCCATAGATTAGTGGCATCTGTGGACCCCAGATAGACTGTAATCACTAAGATTGTTCTAATCTTCCTATGGGAGGTTTTTCAAAGGAAGTATTGAATTACACCAATTCTTAGTAGAGCCGGGTTTTAACTTGCAAGAAAGTGCTTTAAATCCAAATGCATACATTAGTGCCAGACTTATAAAGTCAGGGTATAATGCTTGTGACTTTCATACATCCTGGTGTGTAATTTGTTATCCGGACAATAAAACTTCACAAGAGACACACATGTTCAGCTGCACCCACCAGTAAGTATATTACAAACCATCAGGCCCATGTTGTCACCTTTGGACTTTCTGTGTGACAGTCTTCTGAAGCACATCTCTGCCCTTTGAAGAGAGTAGTGCTTGACAGGCTCCAAGGTTGGCCTAACTGAATCTTGCTGCAGCGTAGTGTTTTATGTCATTGTCTTGTATGCCTACTCCCAACCCTGCTCCCATCACACTCTCAAAGTACGCAGAGTTGAAAATGATGTGGTTGAAAAGAGATCTATCTGGTATGGAAAACTGTGTACAGAGACAGCAAAGCTATGGTCCCTGCTTGTGACCAAAGCATGCAGGACAACATCAGAGAACACCAGCAGAATAAACCTAATTCTGCTCACACACATATAAATGCAAGATGGAATTGCTTCTGCTGAACACACTAGAGGGACATGGGAAGCTTGTGTGAGATGGAAATACTGATTGCTGCGTCAGATTCATCACTGGTACATGAAAATGAAATGGAATTACACCAGAGATTATATTGTCCCCATATGGGTTTTTATGCCTGGTAAATTCTCAGTTCCAATGGGTATCAAATTTGCGCCTAATGTAGTGGGTTGCACAGCTGAATGCTTTTGCCCCAGTGCTAAGGGATTAAATAGACAATTGAGGTTTCTCAGAGAGGATGTAGAAAATGTAAATCAAAAAGAGTGTCCCTGGAACTGGTTGCAGTGCTGACAGCCCTTACAATGCATGCTGCCTCCAACTGCTCGCAGTGACCGGCTGCAGCAGCACGCGTGCTGATGCAGAGCAGCATCGGGGCCGTACTCGGGGTGAATGGAACATGGCACTGAGAGCCCACAAGTCCCCAGCAGCCTGCTCCAAGGAGTGCCATCTGCAAGATGGAAAGCTGAATCCGATCTTCCCATGTGGCCAGGAGAGCTGGAGTGTAGCTGATATGGGGAGCTGCCAGGGGATATCCTTGCTCTGGAGATGGGGCTGTGTTCCACAGGACTGTGCCCCTCGGCTCAGTGGCTGCTTTGTTTACCATGCCAGACACTAGTGTGGGGAAGTGTTTGCCTTTGCATTACATTCAGATAACTGAAATATTAGGGGCCCATCAGGAAAGTCTGGAGGAGTCTAAGGCAATGCTGTGCCTGCCCTGAGCAGAAATATGCTGGAGGGAAGGATCTGACCTTGAGAACAAGTTCATGCTGTGCTGTATTTCTCTATGATCAAAACGATTTGCTTTACCAGAGAGTAAACATTTTTGTTACCTTCTTGGGAACCAGTCAGCACTTCTTTTATGACAATGCAAGTTTCCAGTTTGGGGTTTACTTAGGGGGAAAAAACATCTTTTTGGTTTCATTTGGTTTGAGGTTTTTGTTTGTTTTGGAAGAACACTGCTTCCTTACAAGGGACCACAGAAATTCATTCTCCACAGCTGTGTGGAAGCCAAGCTGTGCAGAGAAAACCTGTTCCAAGCACTTGTTGATGTTCATGCAGGCTGCACTTTGTGTGATGGGACAAGCAGTGACCATGACAGAAGACTGTAATGACAACTCCTTGAAGCACTGTGATGTTGTCATCACCATGAGGTAGAGCTGGTTGCCTTGTCTTAAGTAGATGAAAAGCAGATATGGAGTTGGGAAAGACAATGCCAAGCTTCACCACACTGTGCTTAGTGTTAATAACCATTTGCTGTCTACCATGCCATGGTGGTGTGAAATTAATTCCTGAATAGAGCTGTGGAGTGCAGAGAGTGGATTTAATCCGTGCAACCTGCAGTGATGGAAAGGGTGTTAAGAGAAAGATGGTCACACCGTGGTGTGGTTTCACGAGCCAAAGCTGCAAGTATACAGTTTTGGCAGCCACACTTAGTTGTTTTACTTTTCTGTGTGATGTTAACAAGGTTACAACCCATCTGTGCCCCTGTGTTGGATTTCCCCAGGTACTGCAGAGTTTGGAGTGGGCTTTCTGTCCACTCCCCTGCCTGAGGATCTGAGTATTGGTGTGTGTCTGAATAGGGAAAGGCAGCTGTTGATTGCATTGTGGACCTTGTGCTTGTCAGTGTGCTGTCCCCTTTATCTCCCAAGGGAAGCTTGTCCTGATTTTGTGTGCAGAGCTTATCCTGGTTTCAGTGACAATGAGACATTTCCCAGGGTTCATTAAACTGCTTTGGATCTGAGTGGGCTTTCTCCAGTGTTCAGCTTCTTGTTCGTCATAGATGTCAGCTCGCACATACATCCTGGCTTAAGCGACTTGCCATGGTATAGCCCTTGCTATAATGCAAGGGCCTCCTTGCTCTGTGGGCCTTCTCTTTGTCACCTCTTGTTTATTTCCTCCTTGCTGTCAGCAGATCAGCAGGACACATTAACTGAAGCGTAATTTTGGACTAGAGCTGGCTCCCATCCACTGGGTTGGACTGGCCTCACTTCACACAGCCATATACACATGTCCAAAAATATTCTTCAACTTCAGCAAAGACATATGGAAGAGCAAAATATATTCATGCAATAAGTGCATAAATAAGACTGACTGAGTTGTCTGAGTTGTCATAGGCATGTACAGACCTCTGTCTCTCAGGAGGAACTACATTCACCACTTACATGGATGCTTTACCTTGATTTACTGGAGGTTCATTTACAAAAACAGTATGATTATGAAATACAGGTATCCTCAAGTGGATTATTTTTCACAGAGGGGTTATTTTCTCTGCCTCTTACCTTTCTGAGCCTAATACCAATGAATTAGTAGCTGAGAACTATCAGGGGAAACAGTGCTCCCTATTTTTCTTTGACATATGCTATGGTGAATTAGAAATAATTCTGTGGAAGGCAATGAAGTGGTAATAAGTACGATAAATCTTGGTGAGTTAAGAAACATGTGATTGCAAGGCCCATTTTATATTTCACAGCACTTAGGCAAAAACTTTACCCCTTGCAGTTTCTACTTGGATCTAGTTCAAAAGATGCTATGGTCAGATTTAGGCCCAAATTAGCATGTTTGAAGCCACAACACCTTGGTTGAGCTGTGGAGTTTTCCATGTGCGTACAAGCTCTTAGCCTGGGGCCAGAGTAAAAGACTAATCTCAACCCCAGCTAATTACAGGCTAAACTATGACAAATTACCTTGCTTCAGTCTTCCAGTAAGTGCAAGGTGAATTACCACAGCTCAACTGACCCATGCAGTAGGATCCAGCTCCAGATTGTAAACACATTGTTGTAGTATCTAAACCCCTTCTTTACTCAACGGAGACCTAGGTAATGCAATTGGTAGTCGGGAGCATTTCAGCTGATGTAACACTGCCTTTTCCTAAATATGAATAGGCCTGCGTTCATCCATGTGAGCATGTTGTGCATGTTAGAGCCTGTCCAATCTCTGAGAAGTCAGGTCATATCGCTTGACTGCCATTGGGACCATTTTTGGAACAAGGCTCTATAGATCCTGTGTTAGGGTATGAAATGCACTGAAATAGTGAGATGCAAAGTACTCTTGCAAGGTGCATTCACCTTGGATCTGTTTCCAAAGGGCTGCATTATCAGTGCTTTGCATCATTGGGGTCAAAACTGCAAGCAGCCTTTGTTGACTCACTGGACAAAGTAAATCAGAGGCATATGTGAAGAATACAGCTTTTCATAAGATTATACTCATATTGATCCTTCCTACCTATGATCATTTCTGTTACAGTGAGATGATGTATTACTGCATCTTAACTCCATGTCATAGGGACAGAACTGATGTGATCCTTCATTGATAGATGGAGTGAAGGGAGCCACAGACCAAGCACCATAAAAAGTGAGGCAAGCCAGTGGGACATGATTGCCTGTACAAATGGGATCACCTGTTTAAATGGCCTGTGGTTGATTTCTGTCTCAAACCAACTCAAATATTTCAGTGGTGCAGCTCACCGTCCCCAGGAGACAATTTGAACACATATTCAAACCCTACTTTGGAAGTTAGAAGAGTGTAAGGATTTGAATGTGGTTTGTGGTGCATTGGTGGTGGTGAACAATGGAGAATGACCCCAGTGGTATTCAATTTCCTAGGACAGACACAAGTATATTGGTTCTCCGTAAAGTTGCACATGAATTAGTCCAAAGCAAGAAAATCTGAGATCTTGTGCTTTCTAAACTCTTGATTTAACAGCAGTTTAACATACCTGGCAACCAGATGACAAGAAAGCAAAGCATGGCTTGTAAGGAGATGGAAAAAGCTACAGCACTTTCTCCTCTTGGAGAAGATTGCAGCAGTGGTGCCCAGGCTGGTGGTGATCTCTGCTGCTGAGTCTGCACAGCACAGCATGGAACAATGCTGGGAGCTATCTGGGAGCCATGAGAGTGTCAGGGGAAGCTAGTATGGAAAATGTGGTGCTTGAATCTTTCCATACATTATTTTCTAATTGAACATTATCGTTTGCTGTCATACAGCCTTGATGGCCACAGACCTTTTCCCTAGGACTTAGTGATAGAGGATCGTTCTCTGAGCTTGTAGTTTGTTTACCCACAGACAATTTATAACATTTCCCCATTTAATCTGGAGAAATTCAGCTAATATGTAATATGTACATTGCCAAAAAACTGTGTTGCTTCCTCACGTTTGATGACTATGAATAGAGTTCCTTAAACCTTATCCCTTAGTATCAGTTGGCTGTTTGACAACTCCACTCTCTCATGGGATGAGTAAATATCAGTCTGTTCCCAGGAAGATTAACCAGTAAAATGATTGAGGCAAAAGAAAAAAAACAACACAACAAACAACTTTTCAGCATGTTGCACTTTTGACTGCCCTCCAAACTTCCCTTAGACTTGGTAGCCTTTATTTTTTAAAAAGGTGCTTTAATTTGCCTACATTCATAAAATCTTGGAGTGTCTAAAAAAAAAAAAAAAAAGAGGTACCAAAGCAGCTAGTTTGAGCAAGGGTTTAGCACTTTGAATAAAAATCCTTGGAAATCTAAGGAAAAAAATGGGTAAAAAAATCTAAGGAAAGAAATGGGTAAAAAAGCTGTCAATCTTTACTTGCAACAACACAGAATATATCTTGCTTGAAGTCATGGATTCCTCCATGATCTGCTTTGCAAAAAGAGCTTGGGCAGCACTGGTCCTCAGGCAGGGAGAGACTGTGACAGGTCTCAGGGACCTCTTGCACACAGAAACTTTTCAGTGACTTGGTTAACTTGATATTGTCTCACCAGTCGGGTTTCTGCTCATATGGCCCATCCAAAATCTCCTGTGTGTTTAGAAATGTGGGTCATGGGCAGCTGCTTCTCTTGGCTTTAGAACCCAGTTCACTGTTGCTGATCCTAAGGAAACATGAAGCACTAGCAACGTGGAGGGCTTCATTTTACAGACACTTGGCTTTCCTTTTGCACTTGCAGCAAAGACTCAGGACACAGCCTTTTAAATTGAGTTTCCTAACTGCATTTCATTGTACATTAATTAAAATACATATCTCAAATACAGTGAAGTGATCAATGGCATCTGGCTCTACAGGCTTCTGAGATCCAGTTTATGTAAAAATTGCTCTATATATACCAGCTAATCCCTGCCATTGACACCAGCTGAGGACTCTTACTTCATTACCTATACATGATAATGGCATGCTCCCACTTCCCCAGTCATTTTATCCAAGGAATACAAAGATCTCTCCTTATGTTAATAAGTTTATCAGCATGACACCCTCAGAACAAGTTGTCAAAATGTAAAATGAGGCACGGAGAAGCTACATCTACCCACATTCACCCTGTGAAAACTGGGATTGAACTGGAAATGCCACCTACCTGATCCCTGGTTGTTATGAACTGCCTCACCTAAAGTAAAACAGCTACACACAAAAGTATAGCTCTTCGGGGTTTTTTGTTTGTTTGCATTTGTTTGGTTGGTTGCTTGGTTGTTTTTTTGGGGGGATATAGTTCATTTTGTTTGTTTGTTTGTTTTTATGGCAGTGCTACTAATGTTTAGAAGAATCACTTTTCAGCTACTAGGTCATGTCTTCTGCAGTTGTAGCTAGGAAGGAGTTGGCACACTGGAACACCAAGCTGAGTCATTTCTTTCTAGGTTCCTTCTCAGGATGACACATGTAGTTTTGCTCCTGAAATGCGTAAACCAAACTGGGACTCAAGGGAGTGCTGGGCTTTGAAATTGAAAGAGATGAGAGAGAGGACTTGGGCTTTCCCTTGGGATGTAAGCTTTGTGTCAGGTAGGAAACAATTTGTATGACTTCAGGAAATGCCCCAGTTGGGGAAAGAGAGGTTTGGGAGTTAAATCTGTACTTTTTGTTAATTAAATGGAGTGTGCACATCTGGATTTGCGAGAGGGTCAGGAACATGGATGAACCTCTCTAGTGCAACTGATGGCTATAACTCTACAGTCTAAACAAAACCACTCATTAGCCCAGGTGATTTCCTTCTGGTCACAGCTGAGGTTTCCAACTCAGACAGGGAGAAAGCCCATACAATAGACATAAACCTCTCTGCTCATTGCCTCTCCTGCAAGGGAAAGCCCTGTCTTATCTCAAGGCAAGATCATCAACTTCTGAATCAGATACTTGAATAGACTGCTCCTGCAAACCTCCAACAAGATTCCTAATCTTCTGAAGGCAACCTGTCCTATGGTACTTAACTGTGTTTCAGTTTCCTTTGGTGGCTTGGGACCAGATTAAAAGAAATGATAAGATATTACCTTTCAGAGAGTAGGTTTATGAGTGGTTTTACTCATTCATCTACTTCACACGGAAACAAGGCTCTAAGTACTGGTGATTCCAAACCATTAAAGTGTAAGCGTGCTTTTTCTGGGTACATGCATTTACCTTTATCAGAATATTAGAAAAATTTGCATTGATATCCAAAGTGATTGTCATAAATATACTCCATGTCTGATAATTTTCCACCAGCAGCTTCCTTGTCTGTACTGCGAACTTAAGTAAATTTGAGGTAATTTTAAAAACGGGTATGTTTAGTAAGAGGATATCTAATGGTTTCTAATAAGTCTTTCTTGCAATATATATATTAATTTTTGAAATGAAACAGTTACGTTCCATTTCAACAGTTATGTGGAGAAGGTAGCAAATGTCATCTAAGGAGAAAGGGATGCTATTTACTTCAAGTGAAATACTTTTCATGTTATTCTGCTGCATTACACAGTTACTGTTAGGAACACCAAAAAGCAAGTATTTGCAGGAAAACATCTTCACACTGAGTCAGACTGGGAGTTGATTGCTGATTGGAAATAACAGGAGGAAGACTGTGGACCCTCCAGGCAGGACCTAAGCATCTGCAGATCTGTATCTGTCATCAGGGATCCTCTCTGGCATGTGATGGTGGAGAAACAAAGCCAAGTCTCTGCCCTTTCTCCTCCCTTCAGTAGGACAGTGAGGCCTGAGGAGCACAGATGACTTGTGGCTGTGCCACCTAAAAATGCACAAATTCTCATTGATGAAGATGAGATGGCAGACCCTTGATGCCGTCACAGCTGATGGGACCAGTGCCTTTTTAATGGGATTTAGCCCTTCCTGAAATGGTTTAGGGTTACATCCCCCCTCTCTTGGACTGAGCAAGGACACCAAGCAACTGGTTTCACTTCAGCTTCAAGTCACTCTCTAGCCTAGGTGGCCTGGATTTGACTCTGATTGTAGACTTACAAGAGGCAAATTTAACCCTTGCACATTCTGGGATGCAGTGTTCATTTAAGTGAACTCTTTCCTTAACATTTTGGAGCAGACTCTCTGTTGAGAGGTGATGGATGCCAACGCAGAAGGACCTGGAAAGGACACTGACAGGGTGGTGCCAGGATGCTGTACCACACAGGTGTTGTCTTGCTGCTGAGGACCACCCCAGTCCTGGTCCTCCTGACTAGAGGAGCAGGTCTGGCATGTGAGGTATAGTGAGCACAGCTGGTTGGGTTTATTGACTTCATTTAGGCTGTGGTGAGGCACAGGAATGTACCACAGGGACCTCCAGACAGCATTGCTCATGCAGCTGGCATGCCTTATGAAGCCTTTTCCCATTTCTTGACCCTCCTTTTTATCACTATTTCTCATCCCTGTTCTTCTCCCAAGTAAATCACCCAGCCCTAGTCATTTTTCCCCGTCTTGGTTGCATCCCACAGGGGCAGATGGCCTTTACAGGCAGCATAAATCTGGAAATGGTATCAAGCTGCCAGTTGAGGAATAAAGCATCACCATTTTTTGATGCATGAAGCCAGACTTTGCTCACTTCAGTATTTGTCAAAACATCTAGAAAATGACTCATTTTTTTCCAGCTCTCCACAGAAGCTACTGTTGGACTACATCCCTGTATCAAGTATTGGCCAGATCTTTCACAATATTGTTTACAGCTCATTTTTAGGCTTGTTTCATGCAGTGAATCCTTGTGATACTCCAGACAGAAGCAGGTGAAGTACAGAAGAGAGGAAAAGATTAAAACTTCCAGAGAAGCACTCTGCTGCATTGTTGCTCAGCCGTGCATGTGGTATTGCTAAAAATAACAGCTAATGGAATGGGAAGCCAAGACAATCTGTTGATTTGTAATGGTTTTTTTCCTGGTTTATTGCTTGAGTGCCTTACCGACTGAAATTTGACATTGCAGCCCAACTGCCATTAAAAAAATCAAAGAATACTCTTCTCTTTCTTACTGTAAAGGCCTCTGAATTTTCTTTGCAAGAGACATTCTTTTCTAATATCATTCGAGCAAATGAGACAGATGACTTCTAAACTAATCAAAGCATTTCATTCTCTTCCAGTGATAGTTACAAGATGATGTATATAGGCTAAGGACTAGTGTAAGGGATACATGTTCTAATCTGACCTGGATCTAAGAAATTTACTTTGTCTGGATTTATAGTTCTATTTTGATTTGAGTCTGTAGCATTGGTCTGCATTAAGAAACTTGGAGATAATAAATGTAGGTGTTCAGGCTTTCTTTCTTTTTTTCCAGATTCAGAATTAATCCTTAAGTCCACTTTAGAAAAGGATTTCATACTAGTGAAAGAAAAAAAAGACTATTGATCTCTTTGCATATTTTTTACTTTTAAAAGCACAGGAGATCATACACTGAGAAAATAATATTTTACATGATTTATAGAAAATAAATCTGTTTTATCACTTCAATAAAAAAGGAGCCAGATGTTTAGAGGAACATGTTCCATATGGAAGAGGCTTAAAATTGTGGAACTTGCTAAAACCATGCAAAGCTGCAATTATGGAGAAAACAGGAAGGCAGCTTCCTCCCTGAATGTACACCATTTCCCAAGGAGGAAGCAAGCCTTTTTTCTCCTCTCTTTGTTGATTTTGAAGCAGAGAGACAACTACTAAGTCATGACCATAAAAGGCTTATGCTGGCAGTGACATCAGTGGTAAAACCACCCTTCTTCCCTCCCCACAACGACACTAACTACGCTTTTGAGAGACTTCTGCTTCCCCTATAAAAGGGTGGAGGATGCGTGGATTTCTTTGTTTTGTGGCCAGGATACTATCTAATGTAGGGATATTGGCACTGTCACTTTTATGAATATATTCCCAGCTTTGCAGAAAAATGAGGTGCCTTCTAAACTTTCATGAAACAAAACAAGGAACCTCCTTAATTAGCTAATTTGATTTCTCTTTATGACCCAAACCCATTGTGCTGAGGTGTGGCCTGCTACATCTCCAAGCATGCCTTGCTGCCTGCTCATCTAGGTGGAAGTGCTGGCTGGCTTTAACTCAGTGAGAACCACAAGTTTATTACTTAAAATGTTGTTTAAGAGGAGGAGGAACAACATGGCACTATACTATGGAGAGCCTATGACAGCATTTGCTTTTTTAATGGGGGCTGAAAGCAGCCTATGTGATGATCCTTTGCTCTCAGAGGACCTGCATGCTTCTCTGCTGAACACTCCTGAGTGAGGCTGGATGCTGATGTTGTCAGCAGTTAGTATTTAATCCTAAAGCCCACAGCATTCTGCTCCAGTCCCTAGGCTGATTCCATGAAAAATTGAGGCTTTGAATTCCCAAAGTGCACTGAACTCGTCATCATACTGTGCTGGGTGCTCTAACATGGGCAGTGCTGCATGTTCACCTTACCTGTAAAATCAGGCTCTTCTTAGCATAGTCTGCTGTCATCTAATTTGGTAGGTATGAGGAGAGAAGGAAACCTACTAAATCCTGACTCTCTAAACCAGAGTCAAATCTTGCATTTAAAAGCATGCCATGAAGCATTTGATTTCTGTCACTGTAGTTTTATGTTTTGAGCAGAAAAAGGAGGCCAAATATGATGGAAAGTTGATCTTTGTGCAAATATATCCCAGGGGGGCAGTAAAAAAAAAAAATCCCAAATTGGTTGTACTACAGCTACCTTTGGTCTTTGTTTTTTTCTATATTTTTCTAACTTTGGGGACTTTATCCTTTGCCTTGTGAATACTTGCATTACCCCTGCATTTCCTATATGACATTCTTGCTGTGCAGTTCTGACTACTGTGTTTGGAAGAAGGAATATTTTCCCACTTTTAACCTGTGCAGTGGATATCTTCCCTTGTGATGGATTCTCTCATCTTACTTCTAGGCACTGCTTGTTCTTGATTACATGTTTTATTTCTAACCCTGAGTTTTACCTGTCTGCTTGATGGGTCTGTTTCTGAGTGCTACAGGGACCACCTTGCAAAGTGGTGACCATAAAGTGTATGTGACATTATAGCAGAGATGGGGAGATGGAAGAAAGTAAGACTTGATTCTCACGATTAAGGAAGTGTAAGTGGCTTTTTGAATCATGCAGTCATGAGGCAAGGTGTCATTTCATGAGTCACCACCAGCAGCATTCTTCTGTCCTCCACCTGGGGCACCTGCTGGTCTCTCCTGAGGACACCAGTGAACTGAAACCTGTAGCATCAGTGTAGAAGGATTTGGGCAATGATAAACCAAAAGATCTAATTAAGTGATTCAAGAATCATCTCTGTAATCACCAGTGCTTGCAGGAAAGGGTGGTTTGGTTGTGGAAAGGGGACAACGTGAAGCATTGTCAACCTCATCTCGATTTAACTAAGAGCATTTCTGTTTCTAGCTTCTTTTATCACACCAAACCAGCTACATTGGTGGGATTTGGAGAATGTGCTGCTGCACTGCACTGGAAGTTTTGACAGTTCTTTTAGTGCCCATTAACAGGCTTAAGAGATAGTCCAGCAAGGAACTAGGATGACATCCTCTGGAGCACAGGGCTTCAAAGCAAATGGCTTCCCCCTCCCTCCTCCCCCTTGCCCCTCAAAGGGCAGCGCCTCAATGATTTTGGAGTTACAGATTTTGCAGCTGCAGTGAAAAAAAAAGTGCTGCAAGTTGTAAGGAAGCAAGAAGTATTTATGAGATCAGAGCAGAGTGATTTATGAAACAGTGAAAGGAAAAGATGTAGCAGTTTGAAAGTCTCGTGCACACATTTCTAGATGATAAAGGTTTTTGGTGGGGAAATAGTTTTTAAAATGCCTACCTTTTCTTTTTCCTCTGTGAGCTGACTCTCTATACCATGCAACAGAAGCAAAGGTCATGTAAACCCTTTTTTCCCCTTACCCTATCATCTCTGCCTTTCCCAAATGCATCTGGAAATATTATTTTCCCCTCTTCGCCATTTTCATTTTTTGATCTTTAGTATAGAATTAACTATAACATTTTTATTCTTCATATATGTTCCAGTACTAATATAAATTCATTCCCTCAAGGATTTCTTTCATAGCCCGTGGTAGAAAGAAAGACACAACAATTTTGAGCTTGTGTTGTTGGGGTTTTTTTATAAATTCTGTCTTATGTATCTGCTGGCTGCTTTGGGAAGTTTGCCTCTTTTATAAGCTAAAGGTTTGTCAATATTAATGTATAAATTAAAGACAGAATGAGTTAAAGTACTGGTCACAATTGTTATTTAAATCAGCAGGTTAAAAACTTTAATTTAAATAATCTTTTTTAAGTCTTAGTTTGCTTTGTCTAATTTAGGTATTTCCCAAATGAAAAATTGAAGTCTTTATTTCACAACAGCTAAAATGCATTGAAGCTAAAAATGGATTTTACACTAAAACTGACGGGGTTTTAACAATTTAGAGGTTGTATAATACATACAGATTGAAGCCATAGAATACTTTACTACATATATATTCAGATTTCAATGCTACTTATAAGAGATAACACTATGAAATAAAGCCATTTTTATTATTGACATTTTTCTGGTAATTTGTATCAAATGGCTCATGTACAGAGTCACAATACAAAAATACATTTAGAAAACCATAAGTTTCCTGTTATTAAGGGAATATGATAGGTAATTAAAAAATAAGTATGTCAAAACGAATCTATTTTAAAAAAACTGCTTAATGTATTAAATGATAGAAAACATTTCTTTAGGGATGGGATTGGACAGATTATTTCAGGCTGTCTTGTCCTTCAGTTTTGAACTCCTGGGTGAAAATATCTTGTGTATAGTTTTTATTCCTAGACTAGAGAGGGAAAATTGGTTTGCTGGTTTTTTTTGTATTTCTCAAGTGGTGTCTTAGCATTGAGTGAAGTAATTACTGAACTGAACTAAGCTGAAGGAACTGAGAGGAAGAAGTGCTTTCTGCACCTGCAGAACAAGTTGCAGCTGTCAAGTGCTGGTTTATCACTTCAGCAAATTCTTGTTCCAGGGGCTAAGCAAGTGACTTCCCCGAAGCCTGTTGTTTTACTTTCTTAAAACTTCAGTGACAGCATGCAGTGCCTGAATGCTATTTGTGTTTAATTTAAATTATAGAAATAGATTGCTTCAGTCTCACATAAAAGATTTCAAGATTTTAAATGTAACATAAACATGTTTATTATTAAAGAAAAGCACATTATATTTAAATTTGCTTGAAAAAGCAACACTATCTGAATAAAGTGAGTGATAAAAGTACAAAAATTCCCAATAACTCACACATTCCCTTTTAAAAAGAGAATTAAATAACATTTTTCTTGAAAATATTCTTTAAAATGTAGCTTAAGTCAATAGAAGGAATGTGTGAGTTACTGAATAATTTTGTGTCTCCTTTACTTAGTTTATTAATACATTATTAAAATTTTAAATCAGTTTTTTAATTACCCAGAGGCATTTTGGCTATGATTTATAGAAAAAAAAATGAAAAAATAAATATGAAATACTCTTATTTTGGGGAAATATATTGAGGGAATTCAGATGATAGTTTGAAGAACATTACCTTCACTACACGTGCTGAAAGTGAGCCCTAATTTCAGATTTTTTTTTTTGAGTCTTTATTTCTTGTAAGAAGTCATGAACTCATGTGACTACAACAACATCCTGCACACAAGGAAGCTCGCTACCACGGGAGGTAGCAGGCAAAGTGTGTCTGACCTGGTCCCAGTGTCGAGTAATGACCAGGAGTGAGTATTTAGACCAGAGTGCAAGAAATCAGATGATCATTCCCATGGTGAACATTGCCAGTTTGCAGTGGTCACCGAGGTATTGAGACCACCTGTGGACGCCACCAAGTCAGCCCTGTGTGAACCTGTCTGTTCTCTTTTTGAACGCACTTCTTCTTGTGGTAGTAAGTTCCCATTCAGCTTGTGAGCGAGATGGCTTAAATGGTGTAAAAGAAACACTATAAATTTCTGCTTTTCACAATGCTTTTCACTGAGAGATTTTTGGACGCCACTGAAAAACTTGCATTAATTTTGATGGAAACCATAATCCACAATCTGAGAAGGGCATTTGACTGCGAAGACAAGTATGTAACTACTTCAGTAAGCTTTGGTCACTTTGACATTGTTGAATAGGTGATGCCCTTCTCTGCATCTGGCTGGCAATTTTCCAGCATTATAGCAGCCTTCAGAAGCACTAATTGGCATGTGGAGCACAGAGTGCGCTTTCAGAAGGACTGAAGGGTGAATTTCCCACTTTGTCGTGTATGAAAGAATTATGGTGAACGAACTCTTATTTCCCAGTGCTGTGAAACACACAGACTACAGAGCAGCTCAAAGCACAAAGTTTTGGACTACAGTCTGTAATTTCCTAAAATCTGAACCTTAACCAGAGCTTTTAGTTTAGTTTTACATTCAAAGTGTGGGTCTCTTGCTCCAAGTACTGTCAACACCCAACCCAGTAAGCACAGGCAGCAAGGAATTAGGAATTACACAGTGTTTGTAGCACAGTTAATTACTTGTATAACATATAATGATTTCCTGAGAGCTAGTGAGAAGGCCAAGAGCAGTGACGACGGCGAGGCTCCCTGTAAATCCGGCTGAGTGGAGGAATGCCTTCTCCTCCCTAGGATTGCTGGAGCAAGCAGAATTTTGAAATGACGGACGAGATAAAACCAAAGCAACTGGAGATGCCAAAGTTATATTTGATCACATTTTCTAAAGCACCTGAGGAGGCAACCTGCAGTCCTGGCTCTCCAGCCATCTGATGGGGGACCTCTTTGGGGACAGCCTATGGCCCTTGCAGTGAAATCAGGGCATCAGCAGTAGAGTGGGGAGTGGTGTGTGCCGGGCTTTATCTTTGCACATTGTCAGGAGGGGCCATGATGGTCATTCACAGAGGTTTGGAAATCCTCCTAGAGCTTCAGCTGTGACCTCTGAGACTCCAGCCTCCCACTAAAGAAATTATCCAAGTGTTCTAAAACTCCTGGAAGGGATGAGAAGGCAATTTGTCAGGCAGGTGAGCACACAGTCATATAAACATCATTGCACTGGAAGACCAGGCTCAAAAAGTGGGTTTTGGATGTCCTTGACTTAGATGCACCAACTACATATGCATGAGGGCTAGCAGGAGTAAATTTAAACAAAAAACAAAACAAAACAAAACAAACAACCCCCCCCAAAAAACCCAAAAACAAACAAACAAAAAAAACAGAAACAAAATTACCAGCTAATATAAGAGTGAAAGGTGAGACTACTTATCCTCGTACCAAAAAGTCCCAGGTATTCACAGGAAAAGACAGAGCACAAATGAAGATCAGCCTCAGAAAAAGGGAGTACATTTTGTTAAAGAATCACTGTTCTTTCTGCTGAAAGGTAGAATGTATTTTTCCAAAGGGTCCAAAGAATTGCTTTTGCTGTTATATAGCAGTGAACATTGGGAATAGCTATGGAATGGGAGTTGGTGTTGGCCAGCTGAAGTCTGAAGGCCTTTTTTTTTTAGCAGCTAAGGAAAATAAGTTTTACAGTCCAGGAACAGCTCAACAGTTCCTTCTCTGAAGCATAAAACATTCACAGGAATCAGTGGGGGTCCTGGCTGAGAAGGGAGTGGAATTCATGGTTGAGCTTGTAGCCCCATGCAACACTCTGGCGTGTAACGTGCTGCAGATCTGCGGTTGGGCAGGCGAGGCCATGGATGGACTTCATGGTTCACATACAGAACCTGAACCCTGGGATGTGGTGGCCTGTACAGACTAATGCTGTTGCACTTGGTCTGGACATGCATTCCCACACTGCTGCCCCATAGATCTGTCCACTGAAGAGCACTGACTGATGGAAGAGCTCAGAGGTGGCCTATAGACTCAAAAATTATTTACCATCCATGCCTGCCCATGGAGGGACACACAGGTTTCAGTCACAGCGTCAGGTGCTTGCTGACCCAAAAGAACCTGACCCAAAGGAGCCTGAAGAGCAAATCCACCGACTGCCTGCTCAAGGAAGGGGTGGAGTCCAACCCACGTGCTGCTCTTGGCATCAAGCCTGCTTATGGTGAGCAATGAGAACTCCCTCCACCTTTAGCATCAGACAACCAATAAAAGGCAGTGAATGTTGAATTGGAAAGGAGGAAGGAAACTAAAGAAAAGACAGACTGACAGTGAACACTAAGGAGGAACTAAAAGGAGGGTCACTGGGTTTATGGAGAGGAATTGCTCCATCTTCTAGAGAGATAGAGGGAATTTCCTGGTACCAAAAGGCACCATGGGAACTCCTGCATGGTGCATGCTGTAGGATGCAAGGATGTGGCTGGATTCCAAAAGGAGTTTGCTTTGCGGCTGTTGATGCAGTCCCTTGATTCATAACTCCGTTTTGTTTCTCTCTTGACTTGTTTGAAACACATGTGCAAACTGGCCAGAGTTTTGCTTTTCATACTGTTCAAGGATGATAGGAGCACAAAGTGCTGTCTCATGAGTTTTGTCAACCCAATTCCCTTCCAGAAATTTGTTCACATCTGATTTTGTTTCCTCTGCCCACTCTCTGTAGACACTGAGTTTCCAGTGTCATTTGCCTCCTACACACGCTCATTAACCCATTTCCCTCCACCTCCGATCCTACAATGCTCATTTTATCCAATTAATGGTAGGAAATAAGTGGGGGTTTTATGACAAGGGTGTGAAGTTCCGTCTGACACTTTGCATCTTTCCAAAGAACAATGCTTTCTCAATAATTGTGTTCAGATGACCATTAAGTTGGTGCTGCCACAGTTCTCCCTTCAGTTTTAATGAATATAATAAACAGGAATGAACTTCTGCTATCTGCAGCTGCTGCCATTGTCTGTGAACTGCACATTGCTTCAGAGAAGTTTATTTTAGCTTTAAACCTCTTTGAAACAATGTGCAAGAGTGAAAAAAAAGAAAAAGTTGGTGCATTTTTGTCAGCTCTTGCCTTTCACAGATGTTTTTGGCATGAGAAATGCTGTAGGAGAATTAAAAAGAAGCTTCATTTTCAGAAGTACTTGGGAAGCAAGACTCCAGTGAAGTCCCAGGGCTCTGACAGTGTTCAGAAATTCCTCAGCTCTGGAGTGCAAAGTCTCTCCCTGGTTGTATGACCATGCAAATCCCAGAGTAGGAAAGTATTGAGGTAATGGAGGGCAGGTTTTTCAGTTCTATTCAGATAAAGATAAAACCCTGGACTGATGATCTCCTTGTTTGGGAAAAATCTCTTAAGCTTTTTTTAAAATATCAGTCTACCTCAGTAATGCTTTGCACCTAGAACCCTTCAAGGAGGAGTTTAAGAGAATTTTATAATAATTTCCAGCACTAAGAACAGATCTATGTGAGACAAAGACCCCTAGAGTCATGGTACACGGTCCTTGCTCTGAGCACTAACATTTAAGTGACAGCATTGCAAATGGACAAATATTTATTCCCATCTTATCAGAACTGAATCTTTAGTCTGTGCATTTTGACCTTTGTGCTTTTTTGTTGTTGTTGTTGTTTTTTTTAATTTAAACAGATGTGGTTTTTTTTTTATTCAAACAAATATACAGAATCATTGCTGCATGTACTACCTGTAGTATACTATACTCACCATAGCCAAGTTAAATTGCTCTTCCCTAAATATTCTATTTCAGTTACTGGTATCTGGGGGAGTTCTGAAAAGTTCTGAACACTAGAAACATTTAGTTTAAAATTATTGTTATTACTATGTACATACAGCTTTTGCAGCATTGTGATTAAGGTTGTGTCAGCAAGTAACATTTAAAAGCCAAGTTTAGGGACTTAAAACTCGCTGAAGAAATTCACTTGGGGCTAAAAGTTGGCTTTACAAGCAGTTCTGTGGGAGTTAGCCAATATCTTTGAATTTTTTGGCTTCTCTTGGCTTTGAGTCACAATGTGACTGAAACATGATTTTTTTATTTTCTCTGTCTAAAAACTGATCTGTCGCCTTCCCTAATATAAGATAGCCCCAATTGTTAATGCTTGACCTAAAAGTAGTTATATGTTTCTTATTCAGGGGCAGAAAATTGGTGAATTGCAGCCAGATCAACTGAATAACCAAATCCACATTGTGCACTGTTACTTACTATTATTTTTCATGAAGATGGCTAACACATCCCCTTGCTTGACAGTTGGTAATACCATTTCTTCAGGACTCACCATGAACACTGTAAGGTGTTTTGAGATTTAATAATTCCCTGAAGGGGCACCATACATGCATAGTATTATTTGTCTTGCACAGGCATGACAGATAAAAATCCAAATGGTTTCACCTCCAAATGAAAATCGTAGGTGATGACTTGACTAATATTATTTGGTTGATTTGCGCAGTTGGTGGTTTTGGGGTTTTTCCACCACTTTTATGTCTAATGGCTTAAAAACACCGAAGCCTCTTTCCTCTGAGGCTTTTCAAGGGTTATATTAAGGTTTGCAACAGTCTGGGAGGCAGATTCTCAAACCATTGATTTTTATGAAACGCATGTCGATATTATACCGGTAGCAGGTAGCTGTTCACCGTCATTCTACTTACAATATTGTAGGGCTGTACATACAGGCAAGTTACCATTGTGATGTTGTCATTTGGAAACCTCACACCTTTTTTGTTTAGCACCATCATGAAAGCAGATACTGATTAGGAATATAGAAAGTTATTTAATTTCCCTTCATGGAGGTATTTGAAATATCTTTGTATTTTGATGAGAAGGTGTTCAGAGGAGTATTCAGTCCTGCTGTGGTTACAATGAGATTTCAGATTACCCAAAAACCCTACAGCATCCTCTGCCTCTTGCCTCTTAGTTCTCGGACTAAGAAAGTCCGAGAACATGGCAGTAAGCTTGGGATTGAGCAGTCTCCTTTTCAGGAAATCACCAGCTATGTGCTCAGGAAACTGAGGACACATCCTCAGTTGAGGCTATTCTTCAATAGGATCCCATGAAAATTGGTTTTGGTTTATGTGAGTTCTGTGATAGTTATCTTAAGGCCTCCTTCTCCTACTTATCATAAGCCAGGTTTTAATGATCCAAAGTGGAAGTCTGGCATTGGGAAGAAGTGTCTTGAGGGGAGAACTTGTCTTCAGGGAGTAACTTGTCATTTGTTTGTGAGAACCAGTTGGGACTGGAAGGCGATTTGGAGGAGGGGATTAGGAAGGCTGCACTTCCCAAAGAGGAAGGTGCCAGGGAATCTGCTGCAGAAGGAGGTGCTCACTTGAGCATTCAGAAACAGCTCCAGAAGTTTTAGCCTGTAGTGAGATTGGATGAGGCTTCAACAGTTGTCATGCCCCAGTAAGAATGCTTTCTGCTGCTTTTAGATTTTACTTAAGTGAATATACATCTAAAGATTAATAGCCTTTATGCTTTAGCACTATCTATGATATCAAACCCCAGCGTTCTAGAAATGATGACCTGTCCTACCTTCCCCAGCTCCATTTGCTGACATTATTGGTAGACAGATCCTCCAGTCCTCTCTTCCCAAGCTGAAGAACACCAGTCTCCTTCCTTTCCACTTCATTGCCCTTTGTGTATATCCATGTCTGTTGGTCCAGGAGGTTGAGAGGGACCAGCTGAGGTACCTTTTGAAAACCTAAATTCATCCTGTGCTGTTTTGTGAAACATTTACCCATGGCTGTTTCCTGAGCTTTTAAGAGAAGGCGGGCAGCAGTATTTGGTACCCACTAATTAAATGCAGTTTGAACTGTGTTGTTTGTGGTAATGTAGTGAAAATACGGCCCCTGCTGTGACATCTGCAGTTAGACAAGTGACACCACCCAGCCTCTGGTCAAAGCAATGTTTTCAATTCAGCAAATAACAGCTAAAACACTGTAAATACCTCAGAAAGACAGAGACGAATGAAAGACCGATTCCTATTATTTCCATAAGATGTTAAACAGGGCTGAAAAATGCATTTTTTTCTTGGTTCCGGAAAGATGTTTTATGGACATTAAATATTCTTTGGGATTTCTTTATATTATGTGTTTTGAGAGAAAGGATTTTGCTATTCTGTTGAGTAGTTCCAAAGTTTACAAAGGGAGAAGAAGCTTCCTTATGGAAATTAGCAGATCTAAAGGTTTGGAAGTCATTTGTTTCGTGGTATATGAGGTCTTCTTCCTAGTGTACATGTTGCTTAATTTAAAAAGCCAGCATAAGCCTTGCACATAACTCACTAAGATATTAGAAAATGTAATTGAGGCTCACAAGTTAATTTTTAGTTTTTTCAAGGGACAATGGTGCCACTTACCCAAAAGCACAGCTGAGAGGATCTCGGGTTCCTTCACTCCCAAAAAGGAGGGCAATGTTGAAAAGAATAGAGAATTAATGAATGTTGCAAAAATATCAGAGGAAGTGGAATGGCCTTCCCCACTGTTCAAGCTTAGATGAGTTTCTCCATGAGGGTTTAGAACTGTAAAACATCTGTACATGTCTGGCTGAGAATCGTAATGCAACCAAATGGAAGCCATGCCATGTAGTGAAATCATACATTTGGTAAATGGAAGATCTATAAATAGTTTTTTTTAAGGCCTAAGAATTATTAAAGGAGAACTTATACCTGGATATGTCCTCCTTCAAGAGCTCCAGCTGCTCAGTAGCTTGTTTTGGACTACAGCACAGAACCAGAGGCAGTACATTTTACAGATGTGCTTTCACCCTTTGCAAACACACTGCTAGAGGTCATTGAAGAATGTTGCCTGCATACTGCCAGGATGCTGTGTGTTGTAGGTTTCCATGTGAGGCTGCTGCCAAGACAAGACATTCAGTCTGTTGGCTTACAGCATAACTACCTCCCAGGTTCATCCACGGAGGTCTGCGCTTGGTGTGCTGGCAAGGTGGCAGCTGCTACAGAAACGCCTGTCACCCAGTCAGGTAACAGGCTGACCACATTTCCTAACTTTCATGTCAGTGTGCCTCTCTCCCACCCAGAGCATGATGTGGGGCAGAGCAGTGGTGCTGTCTCGCAGCCGCTACCGTGGAGCGCGTTCCAGCATTGTTCGGTGCTGAAAGCTGCCTCCAATTAGCCCAGCTGCACCTCCTTATTAGGAGCAAAGAGCCAGCTGCCAGTCAACGTGATGCTAACCACAGCATCCCGCCTGCCACCAGCCAGGGGATTTGGCGTGTCCTGGCCACATCGGCTCCACAGCCAGTTGGAACCCCCTTCCACAAGATTTAACCTCCTCCAGTCTACATCTGCAATGAGGTTTAATTTCCTAAAGGTGTAGAGAGCTGCTAGGATTTAAGAGGTCTTTAGTCAAATGTTGTTGACGCCAAGGGGCTCTAGGTGCCAGCTGGCACAGAGGTTTTGTAAAGACCCAGTCTGAAGGAGCCAGTGTACTCCAGACTAGAATTGTAAAGCACCTCTTAGGCCGCAGTTGCCTATGTACATTGCAGATGCCCAGAACTTTTGGAAAGCTGACCCTGTGTACCTGAGAGATGTAATTCGTGACACCTGTCTGACCAACCAGAAATGGTTGGAGAGCAGCAAGGCTGGGCATGGTCACCTGTTGAGCCATTCAGGTTAAACCCAACCTGGACTGTGCACCAGCACCACCAGCTCGCTGCCCTTACATTACTGTCAAATGAAGTCCAGGGTAACCTAACACTCTGCGCTGAGCAGGGAGCAGGGTCTGATTGTAGGGCAGGCACACCAGTGCTGCTCCAGAGACACAGCCATTGACTCTGGGGCTCTGCACACAGCTGGCTGTGTTCTATTACCCCTGCACAAATTATCAGAGTTGTCAGTCAGAGCTGAAAGGTCCTTTTGCAAACAGAACCTCAGCTCCTACAGCACTCGGTAGCTTTTGTAATGTCAAACTCAGGCTGCTTGGCTGGGTCTCACAAAAGGGGCCTTGCTCCCCTTGCACATGAGCTGGCTTCCTCCTGAAGCACAGCGAGCAGGGATGCTCCCATCACAGCAAGCACCGACAGCTCCCTCCCTGGAAAACTCATCTGAAAGCAAGAGCAAGATGCTGCTGGCAGGCACTGCTGGAGAAATAGCTCAGTTGTGCACCTCCTCTAGGCATTAGCTGGACCCTTTCAAGGAAATAAATGTTAACAGCAGCATTCAACTTATGGGTTCCTTACCTAGAAGGATGCTGCCATAAGACTGTCCCATAGCCTGGCTTTGTCTTCTGCAGGAGCCATGCTAAGTCTCTGAAGAGGTACTCAGAAGTTCAGCATTCAGGCAGGGCTCAGCATCCAAATCTACATCAAGCTGGAAAGCACATGAAACCAAATTACTCAGATTTTCCCATCTGTGCACATGTGTTTAGCTGGTTTTAAATTATCAGTGTAAAGGCCTAGTAGCTTTGTAATGTACACACAGGAAGATTCCCACAGATTTTTCCTTTCTTTTTCCTTTTTTGGTTTTTTTTTGGTTTGTTTTTTTTTTTTTTTTTTATTGAAACCAGCTGAGTAAATTCATAGGAAGTTGTAACAGGACAAGTGAAATGTATACCCACATTCCCTGGGAATCCAAATGCCTTTAACACATACTGTATTTCATGTGAAATTTATTTTAGGAGGCACCAGAACAGCATAATTTTTTCATCACTGTGTTTTAAAACTATCACTTTTGAATGAAATAAGGTGACAAGAAAAAAAATAAAATGTGAAAATCCCAGAACCTGATACCCCTCTCCCACATTCTAAGAGAAGAGATTAATTTCTCCATTTTTCCAGGTCACTTTCAAATTTATAACTAATTACAGAATAGCTTTAAAATGTAGCCCAAATTTAAACTACCATGAGTGAGAAGCAGCTGGAATGACACTTAACTGTGGAGTTGAGTGTTGTCTTGTGCTTATTCTCTATTTTGTCTCAGAAGCTTTTGCAGTCCTCTATCAGTTAAATGAAAACTATTTCTGCTGCAGCAGGAAAGTGATATCTGAGCACCATATGAGCAGGGACTATGCAGGTGGCTGGGGAAGCCTTCTGATAACCTGTGGGGTGATGAAGCCACTGAAGAACATTGTCCATGCCGATTCCTTGGGCTGAGCAGACCTGCTGTGGGTCCCAGCAGACCTGCTGTGGGTCCCAGCAGACATGTCCATCTGCCTGGTCACACTGGTGAGCAGCCTGGTGGTCAGCTGCAACTTGCCAGTCCCAGCATCGGAGATGCAACAGTACCAGGGCATCCTTCACCCAGTCCCTACCCTGGCTCCACTGCCTTTTATATTTAGCCTTATAAAAATCTGGGAGCCAGACCTCCAGCTCATTTGAGTCAGGGGCTGATATATGCTATCTGAGGGATCTGAACGTCTCCACAGCCATTTCCTCATTTGTAAAATAAACTGAGCTGAGCTTAATGAGATTTTGTGCGATGACTTTGGTGAGCTCTGCATTGAATGCAGTAACATTTAGACCACAGCAGTGGGGGCTGATGCAACTGGGCAGGTGACCCCTACATGTAGAGGTGGGGCAGTGGTCCCTGATGGTAGAAAAAACAGCATGTCCTTGGGGCTGACTCTGCCTGCTCATACAGTTTGTGATGGGGGATAATTGGCCAAAAGGGCATGATCCTTCTCCTCTTGAAGTCAATGTGATATCCTGCACCTGGATATGAGTCTGGATTCTCCAGAAGCAAATACTTTTTCATTCATTCTGAAATTAGATTATTTGTTACTCAGCTACATAATAGCTGTGTAAATGTAGATGCCACTTAATACTGCGTGAGCTGGTTCTGCAATATTTTGCCAATGCTGCTGAGCTGTGAGGAATTCCATGCCTGAGTAAAGTCTGCAGAGCTGGGCTTCAGGTGTTTTTTTGGTGAGATGGCACATTCCCGAAAGTGCATGTACAACAGAAGAACTTGTCCCACTTTGTGCGGGCAGCTAGACCTGCTCTTGCTAGGCTCCCAACTCCTTCCTCCACTAACTGGAGCAGGAATGAACTTTAGCAGAGCTGAGTTCAGGCTTTGAGCCCTGGATCTCTTCCGCAAATATAGTTTTAGTTGGCATGTTCAGCAAACACAGATCTGACCCCTTCTCCCACACCTTGTCTTTCATCAATGCTATTGCTTATTGCAAAGCCTGATTTTGAAATGAGCCCTGACTTCCAAATGAGCTCAGTCCCAGCATGCTGACCATCACACACACATCCAGCAAGGATTCCCTGCTGCCTTCTGAAAATAAATACACTTAAATGAAGGGGAGACAAGGCAATGACGCAAAGGCTTTAACTTACAAAACTATTTCTTTGCAGTAGTTGAGGATCATTTCTGAAGGCTAAGATACCTTGTTTGTGATTGCAGTTAAGAGTCCAGGTTGTGGGGATCTGCCCCACAGATATGTGCTCTGGTGTTGTACGGCTGTGAGTTTCCTCAGAGGCTGGGGGAATTGGTCCTTCCACTTCCACAGAAGTTCCCATGCTTGTTCAGCAGAATGTGGGATCTCCCTGCATGGCCACGCTCATGGCTGTGCATGGAATAACACTTTGCTGTTTATTTAATTATGAGTTTTGCTCACTTGGGCAACTTGTGGTGGTCATTGGCATCGGTTGTGTTCTGTGTGTAGAGAAAGGATGAAGACGTGAACCAGGAGCAAGGCTTGCAGTAATCTGATTTTCCAGCAGTAACCCTCATCTGTTCTCTTTAGCTTTACCCCCATGACAACTCTTTGCACAATGCCCATGCCCTCTTCTTTTCACACTCACTAGGGGTTGGGTGTGCTACACTATATTCCTGGCTCCAAGATCCATGTGGGACTTTCATCTTGGGTGAGGGAGCTCAGCACCAGGCCGGGTCAGAAGAAAACACAGGAAATGGTGCTTTTCTGTTGGAATTTGCTGACTCAACAAAGCTGAGCAGCCTCAAAGAGAAGCTTTGATTTCGACATGGTTCTTCTGGAATGTGGTGGACTCACTGCCTTCTCCCATTTCATTTCCCTACTTCACCATCAGGACTGACAGAACCAGCTCTCCTGGGCTATCTGAGGCCATGAATCCCAGCTGGACTCACATCCCAGCTTCAGCTCCTGGAGCATTTTGAAAAGTGTAGACTTTGCTTCTAAATCCCTTATGAAAGTCCAAGGAGCGAAATCCTGCCTGAGGCTGCCCAGCTTCTCTCCACGCTACACAGGATGGGGCCTTTCCCCTCTGACGTGTGGGCTTGGCCCAGCTTTCAGAGGCTTTGTGCCCTGGAGGGGCCGAGGTCTGGCAGGACTCGCATGCTGCTCAGTGCCCCCAGCTCCCTCTCAGCCGATGTGACAGCCCTAATCACGCTGAGAGCCTGACAGGGGCCCAGACCTCCCCAAAGGGGGGCAACTGTAGGTACAATCAGGGGATGCTGGCTCCTTCCTTCCCCCACCTCTTCTCTTACTGATTCCTCAGACACCTTTGCAAACACTGCTGCAGAGGTGTCTTTGTCCTCTCCTCATGGAAATTATGGCGGCTGCAGTCTCTCCCTGTTGGAAATAAGAAAAGTTTGGGGGTTGGAAGCATGTGCCCCTCCTGAACTCTGCAAGGGAGCCCTGAATCTTGGAAGAAGTTTCTCTCCCCCCTGCCTCCCTAAGAGGAGACACTCATTATCTTTCAGGAGCAGTAAAGTGGTCTAAATGACCTCAGTTTGGTGGCTATTGTCCCCCCATTTTTTTTTTCTTTTAAAGACATCACCCCCAGTGTCCGAGTGTGCATTCTTGAGAGAAACCATCTGGGGTGCCTGCTACCCCACCAAATAGAAGTACATGTGCACCCTGGGAAGAGAGTACTGGATTTTGCTTTTAGAGATTTGCTTTTCAAGCAGTACTTTCATCCCCTTGTCAAATGCTCAGAACTGAGAAGGTCACAGGGCTTATTATACTGGCTATATGCAGGCAGCATGCAGGCTTCCCAGCAGAGCTCTGTCAGTGCAGTTCAGGCCTGACCATAACTCCCCTTAGCTAAATCTGTCATTTACGCTTAGTTTTCTATCCATGAAAAATATTTATTGGGGCTTGAGTTAAAGTTGCCAGATGAAGCCTTTGTCTGGTAGTTAAGGGAGCTTTCTAGGATGCAAACAGAGGTATTCATCCTAATACACTCATAGCATTCAATAAAATAAAATCTCTCCTAATACTGCAGAGGAGCTGAAATCCTCAGGTGCTCCCTGTCTAGCTTAATAACATCATCACTGAGTCTTCTTGGCTTGTCTTCTTCTTGAAGTGAAACATGCCAAAATGCTAATTGACAAGGGATTTTTAAAGAGTCAGTGATTTGTTATGCTGGTAAATGCATGAGTGTGGAAAACAACGGTTTTGGAAAGCTCACACAGATTGCCAACCTCCCTCAAAGTTTTAGCTGAGACCTTGTAAAAATGGACTGTCAAGGTTATCAGCTCACTGACAATAAACAGTTGAGGAATGCAAGGTTTTGTAGGGAAGATACAGCTCTAAAATATTTGCTGGAAAGACACTGGAGGAGGTTAGTTTTGGAACCTTCCAAAGATAAGCAGCCATAGCAATATTTATTGTTTACGTGTAACTACCATCCTTCTGTCTTTTACAAGGGAGGAGTCATTTTGCAAGAATTTGAAATAAAAAGCTCATACATAGATGGTTCTGATTAGGGACTCACAGAAGATGCTGCACATTTAAGGTTATAGCCAAAATCTGGTCCAAACCAAGATAGTCCAGTGTGTTTGTTTCTCTAAGGGTACTAATTTTCGGTGAACCTTGCTGGGCTGGTAAGTTGTTGCTGCCTCAGCCATTCACCCCTCTGCCTTGGGGAGGCTGTCCTGCCTGGGAGATGAGTTTGCAGAAGGGAGGGTCTTCTCCCACTCCTGCCCGCAATACCCTGAAGAAGGTGAGCTCAGCCCACAACAGCAGACAGAGAGGTAGCTGGCCAAGGCACTGACCCACATTCCCCTCCATCAGCTACTAGAGGGAAGGGATGGGGGGCCAGCAAGATGCTTCTCTTGCACCACCCCAGCAAGATTCTCCAGAGCTCCTCTGCCAAAGCCCTTGGTGCCCGAGGTTTATTGTATAAAAAGGATTAGAGAGATTTCTACCTTAAAACAATTTTATTTCAACCCTTGTAAACCTACACTTTGTATATCAAAACCTCTTTAAGAACATGCAGAGATTTGGGGGTGTTTTTTCTCCTTTCTGTCTTTTGCTTTGTGACATGTTTGTTCTGAGATCACCTTCTAGGCATCTTCTATTAAAATATATGTGACAAGCACCAGATCCACTTTCATGCAGCTGTGCAGTATGTTATTTTTCATGCTAATGCACTGTTACAATTCTACTGAGTGCAGTTATCTACAGATCAAATTCGCCACATGTGCTCTGTGTTTTTTGGCTACCAGGTCAAGAGCAACAGGGAGAAGGAAACGATGCTTGTGTGTTAACTGTTGGTGTTGCCTTCATGAAACACGGGCTTAATATTCAGGCAGTCAGAGGAACTTTTGCTTTGCCCCACCTGCCCTCTTGGTTTTTTGTTTTTTCTGTCAGCACAGCTGACTGCTTCATTGAGATTTAAGACCAAACAGACTGTTATTACATGAGACAGAGTCACTGTCTGCCACCAGGAGATGATTTAATGTTATGTGATACACAACCTTACTCTATGCCCCCCTACTGTTTTCCACACAAAAATCATTCTCCAACTTGCTTTGCTGTCAGGTTTCACCTAGGAGAAAATTTGAGTCACTGACTACAGCAATGACAGCAACCAGAAGTAATGATTAAAGACCTCCTTGTCATCATTGTGCCAGATAGTTGTGGGTGAAAGGGGCTTCTGAAGACACATTCAAACCTTATTTACCCCAAGCCCAGCAGCTGAATTCTGCCTTAGATAAGATGCACGCAGTACACAGCAGGACCACATGTGGAAGTTGCTAACATAGCCTGAATCTCAAGTTATGCTATTAAAACAAGGAGGAAGTACTAGCTTTGGTGAAATACTAGATATCAGCATGGTTGGAGTTATGCTTCCAAATTACTCCTAGAAATGCAGAGGGAGCTTTTAGGGTTCCAAAAAGGACTCAAAGCAACAATATATAAGCAATGCAGCCTATCTCACATCAAATCTCTCTAACATCCACTGCTTTTTTTGCTGCTGTCTGAGCTAAGACCTACCACCATGTCTGATGTCCTTGCTCCATTGCAGACTACTTACTGAGCTCACCTAACTATGAACCAAAGTTGTGCTTCCTTAGGGTGAGAGGTTTGAAGTGTTATTCATCAGTTTTGGCCTTTAAAGTGGAATCATTTCTTCCCAGAGCCTGTTACATTGCCTTCTTCAAGGAAAAGGACATCTACAAACTGTCTCCATCTTCTGGAGAGATATTTATCTTCTGCAGCTACCATTGCTCTGTTATTTCTTCAGGTGCTGGGAGAGACCTTGCCTCTTTCTGTTTCCTCATTTTCTCATGGTCTCGTATTGATACACCAAAGCAGTGGAAACTATTTCCCAAACTTCTCTATGATTATAGATTGCTGAGTGTACAAGAAGATGCTTTTTCAGTTTACACTTGATAAAAAATCATGTCTCATCCATAAGTTAATTATTTGAGAATGTCACAATAATAAACTTTGACTTCTTAACCTTTTCCAGAAATGTTGCCAAGACTAAATCCTGAGGCTGCTTTCTAGCTACTGATTAGTAGCTAGAAATCTGACCTTTTCTGTCTGTGCAGAAAACAGAGGCAGTGATGCAGCTCTCCATGCTGCTAAAGTCAGCTTGATTACAGCTCCATCTTTCTTTCCAAGCACCATTAGCCCTTGGGTGTTTTGATGTGTCTCTATTTTTCTTTTGAAGACCGACACAGACCTGAGCTAGATTTGGAAAAACTTCAGAACATCACTACTGCTCACAAATTAGTTAAGTTTCATCTTTGCCTCTGCTCACTTCTTACCAGTTGCCTGCTTACTGCTGTTACATCTGACCACCTTTGAGTAGTGTGTTGTGCAACAGGGATTGTCTCTTAGACACATGCTGTTTGTTCTGCCAGCCTCTTCCAGGAGAGAAACATCACTTCTTGAGAGCTTAGAAGGGAGTTTAATTACGTGTTTGTTAAATGAACATGACAACATGTCCTTAAACATCCTTTCAAGATAAGGTTGAAGAGTGGCATTCTGCCTGTGGAGCAAACAGAGGTGAGGTCTTTGATATTCAGTGATTGTTGGGGAGGTTTGTAGCACTCTGGACTGGACCTGGGGTACATGCTGTCTCCTGCTCAGATGTCTAAGGAGCCATGTCTTGCAGACAAATAAAGTTATCAGAAGGACTCAGTTTCACCCCAAGACGCACACTCCACGTAAAACTGCTCTGCAGTGCAGAGCTGGCAGCAGCAACTGCACTGAAGAGCTTTGTTTATCATATTGTTGTTCTCTAATGATTACTCAGCCTCAGAATTATGTGTTTTTCAGGAGTGATGGGGTTTGGGACTGTCAGTCAAAATTTATAATAAGTGATGTTGTTTTTGTCTCACTTCAGATAATGCTAGGGAGGATGTTCCAAAAATTGTAGTTTATCATTTATGTTTTACAGTTTAAAGGTGATGTCTTCAAGCTATTATCCCCCTGCCACTGTTGCAGAAATAGTGTCTTCTTTTTAAGGTGTTCAGAGTCATCTGCTAAGCATTGAGCTGATGACAGCCTCGTATTAGTCGCTGGAGGTTGCCTAGAAATTAACTCCTCCCTGTTCAGCTTGTCGTGTGCGTTGTCAAAGCCTCTTCTAGGAGGTGGTCAGGTGATGCAGTGGTGCTTGGTGGGCCTCTGCTGGGGACGATGAAACATCAGGGATGTCTTGCCCAACATCAGCTATTTCTGTAGGCTGACGTTTGCAAAAATCAAGGTGCTGACAGAAAAAGTCCTGACAAAATTCACTGCAAAAATGCAAGCATCTCTCTCTTGCAGCTGTCTGCTGACTCTTGTCTCAGGATTACCAACCAACCTTGGCTCAGCACTGGCAGGAGCCAGCCCTGGAGCCTCTGGCTCAGCCTCTGCCAGGCACTGTTCAGCAGCTGTGTAAGACCAGCTTTGGTCTGTCCTTTAGGCTGAACACTCCTCCTGTGGTCCTGTCTGCAGCTTTGGGCCAGAGACAGTGGTTTGTTGCTGAGGAATAAGAAAAGCTGGTGGCAACACCTTGAAACTCCTGCTACCATGTGCTGAGTGGCTGTGACTCAAAGCCTCTTGGCTCTGGAATTGCTCTTAACTGCACCTTGGGGAGCAGCATGATCTCTCAGAGTGCTGAGCAGCAACCCCTGACATCCGTGGAAACTTGTGGAGTTAGCATTTTTCTGCACTAAAGCAAAAGGGAACAGAGGCCGGTCTCCGAGTGCCACGAATGTGAAATTACGCACCAGTTTTTAGAATGTAATTACTTCTCAGTTAATCAAGGCCCTTGAAAAGGTTCTGGACACTTTTTACAGGCATAGCTAGTGAAGTGATTTTTGTGTTAACAACATTTATTTGGGTCTTTAACATGTTTAGATTGTGAGTAAACCCTTAGATGCTATACAAAATGACAGCAATTTATGGAAAACCTTTGGAATTAAGACCCAAACCAGTTTTGCACTACAGTCATGATGGATTAATCACCATTTGGTTCTGCATATAAGCAAAAAGTCTTTTCAGTCAGTTCTGTGCTGCAGAGGAAGTCAGTGGAGCTTTGCCTGTAACGTGAGTAATGAATCTTGGCTGGGATGAGCATTTTGGAGCCACAGTTCTGCAAAAATTCAAATCCCTGAAGGAAGTACGGTAGCATGAAGACCTGCAAATAATGGATTACAGTAATCCCACCAGGAAGTGATAATGGCATGTATAAATATTTGCCTTAGTTGATTGCAAATTATATCCTCCTAAAAGATGTTTGTCACTGTCGTTAGTCATTAGCATTTTCTAAATGCTTTACCAGCTGTTGGGTCGTGCATAATGAGGACTCCATCTCTACTAAGCACGACCGAAGTGTCTGGATGGGAGGGGATTCGTTTTTCTTTGTGATTTTATTCTACTCATTATCGTATAATCATATAATAGTTTGGGTTGGAAGAGTCCTTAAAGATCATCTAGTTCCAGCCCCACTGCCATAGGCAGTGACACCTTCCACTAGACTAGGTTGCTCAAAGCCCCATCCAACAAACCAAAAGCCTGTGGTGTCAATCTGGAGCATTTTGCACAGAGTACAAACCCTGTGACCATGGAGTGAAATTGTGGCCATATAGAAGTCTGCATCTAACCAGAAGATGAAATGAGATTGGATTCGTATGCAAAAGAGGGGGATTCTCTTGCCCCATGCACTACCACCCCATTTTTAGTGACCTCGGCTCTGCAGAGTCCTGGCTGAAGGTGGGGATGGTTCTGATGAATGGGAACAACCTGTAGCAGCAAAAAGCACTGGCAATTTCCCAATCAGAGTCCTATCAAGCCTGGCTAACTCACAACCTTTTACATCTTGCAGATTCCAAGAGGGGTTAAGTCTTCATTGTGAGTCTAGTGAAGTTGAAACTCAGCTGAAGTTTTAAATCAAAAAAGAAACATCCAACAGTCTTCAACAGAGGCAGCAGACTAGGAGAGAATGGGATTTGGAACAGAAGCACAGCCAGAAATCAATGAAGCTTTTATGCTGTCCCTCCTCATTTATCTATAAATCCCATTCTTTCAGCTATTTAGACCTTATCTCCACACAGTAGCTGAATTAGGTTTATTTTGTAAACCAGTTTAGGAAAGCTAGTGCAAACCCCTGTAGAGATACCCATATTTTGGTTTAAGAGGGGCTGCAGAGGGTGAGTTGGCACCTGAGACAAAACCACAGTTAAAGTGGTACTGCTTGGGCTTATCTGCATGGAAGATAGAGTGAAATAACTAAAATGTGAATTTAAAGTGTTTGTTATTAAAGTCATGGGTACATGCTTTTGTTCATACATAAAGGAGCTTTTAGTTTGTTGATTCAGTGTTAAAACAAGTAACAGTTACTTTATTTCAGAATTAAACCTTTGATATTAGTATTTAATATCCTTTAAATGATCTACTTAAAATCCATGTATGTAATTTGGTTTTGTTTCCAGTGTATGCAAACCCTTTGTATGTAGTCCAGTTCAGGTTTGCTGGAAAAGGAAAGCAGAAAAATATCCTGACTAAGCTATGTGAAAATTAGTTATAAATTTTTCAGTGAAAGGAAGTATAAGCCCCAGGTAGCCTCAAAGCATCAGTCAGCTGGGTTCTCTCAACCCTATCAGTTTATCCCACTTGCAGATCAATCCCTTTGCCTGTGGTTTATATTGCTGGTTTTGCATTATTCCCTTCAGGGGATGGGTTCCAAGCATCAGAAAAATATTTCTGTTGTCCTAAGTATGCAGCATTTCTTGTCTTCTGCCACATTCAAGGGAAGTTGAGGGCAGATTTGCTGTCAAGGTAGCAACTTGTAACCTGCCTCCTGCTCCTGAGAGGACTATATTTTTTCCTGCTGCCTCTCAGGCAGGAGCTGGGTCAGATTCCTGCTCAGAGCTGTTAATGGTTGCACAGGGGCTCTTCTGCTCAGCAAACTTTCACTTTCACCAGGTTCTCAATGACAGGATGTGGTTTGCCATGTAAATGTAGAGAGGAGGATCTGGCCCTGTAGGCTTTCAACTCACTTGTAAAATACTCCAGGGTCTTTGGCCATGCAGTTTATCTAGCTTTTTTTGCTACTGTCATTTGTTAGCATGTTGATGACTGAATGCTCATCAGAACATTTCCCACTGTCTAGAAATTAACTTGCTAATCCAGGGGAACATACATTTACCAAAGCATCCTCTCCATGACAGTGACTATTGGAGGTATTACAGGAAAAGGTGCAAACAAACAAACTGAATAACCTTTGGGACAGACAGTTATGAGTGAGCCGTCCAAACATCCTTGTATTGAATGCTTAAACACATACCCACATTTATTCACATTGTAGTGCCACAGCAGAATTAAACCACTGAATCAGTAGCTATAGAAGATGCCACATTCAGAGATACAAGACTCTGATTCTCTTCTTCTTTGGAATTCAGAGGAGCAAGAATTAAAGTATAAGAAATAAAAGCTGGTTGAGAGGGGATTCAGGTCAGCATTTGGTGTTCTTGTTCTTGTGACGGGCATCAGACTTGTTTGAAGACCACAAATGAAAACTGATGATGATATTCCTGATTTCTTTTTCCTCCTGAGGGCTGCAATTGTATGCCTGCATTTGTCTCAAGATTATCAGCACAAAAATGGGTATAATTTTAAAATCTCCAAAGTATATAAAAATAGCCAGGCTTTGGCTTTCCTTACCTCTCTCCTTCACTGTTTCCTTTCTCCATCTCAGGTTTTCATGCTCTACTGTTTTTGTGGTACTCTGAGCACCTTAAGCCATGGCATTAGCCTATGACAGAGGTGACTGTTTTCCTCCTCGAGGAATTAGTTATTCCAGTTGTTCTGCTTTTTTGGAGGTATGGTTTCGCAGGTTGTGTTGCACCCTTATTGTGTGAAAGAGTAATGTGACAAAGCCTTGGTCTTCAGAGTCATTCCAGAGAGCCCACTCCATAGACATGTTCTGTCCCACATCATGTCCTGCGTCTGGCTTAGACAGGCCTTACCTTTCCCATGGACCCCTGCTGAGCCTGTGGTGTTGACTTGTTGGTCTCTTTAAAAGCTTGAAACTTTCTTTCTTTCTTTCTTTCTTTCTTTCTTTCTTTCTTTCTTTCTTTCTTTCTCTCTTTCTCTCTTTCCCTCTTTCCCTTCCTTCCTTCCTTCCTTCCTTCCTTCCTTCCTTCCTTCCTTCCTTCCTTCCTCTCCCTTCCTTCCTTCCTCTCCCTTCCTTCCTCTTTCTTTCTCATTCCTGACTCCCACTGTGTGTGTACACATGACATCTCTGACAACTTCTTGCTGTAGCAAATGTAGTCAGTCCTCTAAATTTTTTCAGATAATGTAGAGGTTGTCTGAATCTGACTGCCAGTGCAGTGTAGATGGGTGCTGCAGAAAGTGTGAGCCTGATCTCTGTAGCGATCTCCACAAGTCTGTTCTGGGGGAATGGATCTGGGCTCTTGCAAAGACTATGGTACAGTTGTCATATAACATTGCAAGATACTTTCCTAGCAAATGCTGCTGTTTGTATATGAACACATCAGGAGATCCATAAGATCAAAGTTTATGCCCAAACCTTTGACATGTGGGTATTGTCTCAGGGAAGAGCAGTGATGAAAGGTGTATCTGGTCTTCCACAGCGGGAACATGCAGATTTGTCACCATCTGTCCTGGTCTGTACTGCACAGGTAATCTAGACATCTCCTTCCCACTACCTGTCCGTGGTACATCACTCTTCAGGCATTTGGACAGATGCCCTGTTTCACCTTTGGAAAAATGGGTGAAACTCTTGTTCTCCATTCTCCACTCATGTGGAGAGGAGGGGCTGAGGTACAGGATCTGCAACGTGGATTTCATTTTCAGAGAGATCTTTCCCGGTTTCCCTGGTCCACCTGGACCCAGGGAGGGGGGAACTCCCATTGAGATCTGGGGAGGGATCAAAGAGCAGGGGTTTTGCCTGAGGGGAGCCATGGGGCAGCAGTGCCGTGGGTGATCCAACACCTGCGCATTCCCAGAGCTGGCAATCAAAGGCTGCATGGCCTCGAGCTGAGAGTGTCTACTTTTTGTTGTCAAACTTAAAAGTTCAGTTAGAATTGAGGGGTTTTGGTTTTTCTCAGATTTTTCTATTGATAACTTTTTGGGTTTGTCTCAGTCACATGGATCATGACTTTTCATCCGCTAATTAAATTCAAGTGATACAAAGTTTATTGGGCAGGATTTGCAGGTGGTCTGCATCAGGATAAACCCATAGAGACAAGGAGCAGATCAGCCCCAACATATTTCTAAAAAGTCAGATGCTTTCATATCAGGAAGTAAAACCTAAAATAAAACCTTATTTCAGATTCGCCTAGCTTTAAACCAGTACACTTACACTGGAGTCACTTATAACTAAATCACCACACTGTCATGAAGTTAGTAACATGGATGTAAAACACTTTTCTTCCCCATTGTTCTAAGTTTAATGATATCTTGGGCATTGTGGTTTGAGCCAAAAAAAGCACCCTTTTCATATATTCTTTAGTCAATGAAAGTTTTCAACATCCTAGTCTTTGTATTTTAATATTTTAATTATTGTTTACTTTATTTAATTTCTCTTTTCCTAATATACATTTTTTCTCTCCACTTCAAGGCTTTTGGAATTTTTCTAATCAGTCCAGTATCAAAGAACACTTACAGTCTTGTATTTAAACTTCTCATGCTTGTAAACTAAAACCTGTGCAAGCCCCAAGGCCAAGGGTTTGGCTGTATGTTGTTCATAGCTGATTTTTTTTAATGTATATGATAATTTTTTAGGGAAAAGGTCTCTTGCAAAAGTAAGAGTCTTATCAGAAAGTCGATGTTTACATTTTCAGATTGGGATGGAAAGATAAAAATTGAAAAATCTGAAGCTGATAAATGAAATTTGTTCATCCTCTGTTTTTCCCCTTTCCCCCCCCTCTTTGTTCTTTTCTTTCCTCATGTCATCTCTATGAAAGGGATGAGAGAAAAAATACAGTGAAGACCAAAAGCCTTTCTATTTCATGTTGAACAAGAAAAGAGCTTTGTTATTTTACCAAACATAAGAACATTTGGGAGATCACAGTTTCCTTTGGAATTATATATATATAGATACAGATATATATATATATATATATAAAAGAAAAATCATGAGAAAAGGCCCAAGCACTGAGGCACTTTAGTACTGATTGAAGCCTTTCTGTAATATTTTGCAGGATGTCTTTTGTCTGAAGAACTCAAGGCACTTTCCAGGAAGGTGACTTTAAGGCTGTGTCTGGTGGGGACACACCACGCTCAGTGAAGTCCATGAAGTAAGACAGAGAGGGATGGCATCACCAAGATGCTTGCACGTGTAGAAATGCAAGTGATCAGGTTCTTAACAAGGATTAGCAGGCAATGTGGTGGGACTGAGGGTTCTGTGGGTGCCAAGGACCCAGCCTTCACCTGTACGTGTTATGTGTGGTTTTGCTTTGGACCAAGTCCTTGCTATTCTTGCAACTGCTCAGTCCTGTGCCATGCACTCTGGGATGACCCTGCTTGAGCAGGGAGGTTGGACCGGATGACCCACTGGGATCCCCTCCAACCTGACCTGTCCTGTGACCCTGTGAAATCTCGTGCAACTGCATGGGTTAAACCATGGCCTTCCATGCTGGGAAGGCAGAACAGGACTGAGGGGTCTTCTGACCTGCCTGTTCCCAGAACCGAGCTCCCCACTGCCTTCCAGGGAGGAGCTCCCGCGTCTCATACCCACACTGACACCGCCCATCAGCCTCAATTCCTGCAGTTACACCTAATTGCAATATACCTACCTGTATTCATGGTAGTTATACCTGAAACTGCAGTGGTCACTGACAGACAGCTTTCAGGAGAAGCAAATCTTAGAGTCAGTTTTGGCAACAGTGTAGACTTGAGCAGAGCATAGAAAGATGGGGTTGGAAATCTCTTGACAAAAAACGTTCTCACAAGATTTTTAGCAACCTTTGTGTGTTGTCCCAGCTGGAAATGCTATGAGAACATTTTTTCTTGGGGTATTATGTCACTCTCAGTTCCAGATAGCAAGTGGGAAAACATTTATTCTAACATCAGAGACGTTGAAAAAACGGTCTAGTAAACTTAATCCTGGAACAAAAGGGAAATTGAGGGGCTTTGGTTCTATTTAGATTCTTTCCCTCAGTACTCCACAGAAAGAAATCAGACAGTTGCAGAAATAAGAGGTGAAGAAAGCTACCCAGACTTTTGGAACATCTAACTATTCTCCTTGCTGGTTCAGTTATTCCTTGTAGTACACTGTCTTTTATTTTGTTAGTCTTGTTTTAGGCAACTTTAGGCAATAAGTCTTCCCCTTCTTCCTGAAGACACAACAATGAAGTCAGTAGATCTCAGAGTTAAGAATTTTTTTTCCTGATATCCAGAATATTTATTTTTCTTTTTTCCTTAGCACTTGGCCTCATGAACAAGTTATCCCACCTGAGCTCAGCTCTGGTGGTAGCTTTGTTCTCCCTTGTAGTACTCAAAAATTTCAGCCTGCTCTAACCTATTTCAAGGCGGTTTAGTGCAAATGAGCTTTTGGGCTAAAAATGCACAGGTAGAGTTACCATGGCTCTGCTTACACACAAAACTTGTCAAGTTGATATATGCCTTACATGTGTCCAAGTTTTTAAATCCATTCCTGATGTTCCCTGGTTTAACTGGTTGGCCCAGTTCTCTTCAACATCTTCATTAACGACTTGAATGTAAGACTCAAGGGAACACTTAATTTGCTGAGAACACTAAATTGGGAGGAACTGTTGACTCCCTTGAGGGCAGAGAAACTTGCAGAGAGGACCTCAAGAAATTAGAGTCCTGGGCAATCACTAACCATATTAACAAGGGCAAGTGCTGGAATCTGCACCTGGGACAGGGCAATCCTAGTTGTGTGCACAGACTAGGGAATGAGATGCTGGAAACCAGTGCCACAAAAAGGGACCTGGGGGTCCTGGTCGATGGCAAGTTGAACATGAGCCAGCAGGGCCCTGGCAGCCAGGAGGGCCAACCCTGTCCTGGGGGCATCAGGCGCAGCATGGCCAGCCGGGCAAGGGAGGGGATTGTCCCACTCTGCTCTGAGCTGGGGCAGCCTCACCTCGAGGGCTGGGGGCAGTTTTGGGTGCCACAATGTAAAAAAAGACATTAAAGTATTAGAGAGTGTCCAAAGGAGGGCTATGAGGATGGTGAAGGGCCTTGAGGGGAAGCCGTATGAGGAGTGGCTGAGGGCACTTGGTGTGTTCTGCCTGGAGGAGACTGAGAAGACTTCATTGCAGATATAGCTTCTTTACAAGGGGAAGAGGAGGGGCAGGCACTGATCTCTTCTCTCTGGTGACCAGTGACAGAACTCAAGGAAACAACATGAAGCTGAGTCAGGGGAGGTTTAGGTTGGATAGCAGAAAATGTTTTATCACCCAGAGGGTGGTTGGGCACTGAAACAGGATCCCCAGGGAAGTGGCCAGAGCACCAGCCTGACAGAGTTCAAGAAGCATTTGGACAATGCTCTCAGGCACGTGGTGTTATTCTTGGGGATGGTCTCCTGCAGGTCTCCCGCAAGACTTGATGATCCTGTTCGGTCCCTTACAACTCATCATATTCTGTGATGCTATGATTAAAACACCCCTGTAAATAATAAGTCTGTTCCCAAGGCATTTATATTAGCTGGGCACTTTAATTCAGCGCTCAGGCAGGCTATGTACAGTTAACTCTTAATCCCTTCTCATACCTTGGTCCTTCTATCTTCCTCATCTCATTTGCTGCTGTCTTCTGAATTCCCTGCAGATTCCCTGCTCCTCTGGCTCTGGGGAGCACAGCACACTACTCCACATGTTCACATCACAGCCCTTTCTGAGCACATCATGAACAGCAGTTTAGTTTTAGGTATGAGCACAGCTTTGAGTGACCTGAACGGTGCACTTTTCATGTGCCTCATACCAGTTCTGCTATGGGCAGCTGTTAATTTCTAGACCATTATATTGTGTATTGTTCTCCTAAGGTTTCCTCTTATCCTTTTAACAACTGTCCTTTTCAGAAAGATACACATATAGAGCTCTGTTGTTGTGTCTCAGTTAGCTACAGACCACATATGATCAATGAAAAGCTCCTCTCTTTGCCCTGCCTGCTCTGCAAGCCTAACCTGGGATCTCACAATGAAACTAGGATCTTTCTTTGGTTATACATGATTCCCAGGAATCCTGTTTCAGCCTGAGCCTGAGCTCTATTATCAATACAATTACGGTGAATTTGAGCTGCCGTGTAAAGTTTTCAAAAGAGCTTACATGACCTTAGAGGCTGGGGCTTATTTTCAAAAGTGACTTGGTGCACTCAGAAGCCTAAGTGAATTAGTTCTCTATTAAATTGGTCCTCTCTTACAATTTAAATGCTTTTGAAAAGGGAATTTAGGGTTCCTTCGGCATTTCAGGCATTTCTGACAAGATTCTTAATGTTCTTTAGGTTCAAGTGTATCAGAGCTCAGCTAGCTCAGAAAAACTGACAAGTACCAAGTTTCATTTTCAAACTAAAATTTGAGTTTAGGGCTGTAATGGCCAGAAAACTTATGCTGGAAACTAAGACAATTCAATCCTGAAAGTAGTGAGGATAAACATAAAACCCTTCAGTCCTGGCTTAAATGTAGTCACAGACTAAGCAACTGGACACACTGTGGTGGCTGCTGTAAATCCCCATTGAGGCACACTCAGTGCAGCTGAAGGAAGTGACAGGACACAGCAACAAATAAGACACTCCATTATATTAGAGAACATTTTATTTGAGGCTCTGGCATTTTTACTCTGTACTTGCCTTCACTGTAATGGGTTACTTCTCTTTGTGGTTCTTAATGTTTTATAAATATTTGTGGTAAATATGAAGCATTTAAAGGCACATATTTTAAATATTAAAAATAAGCAAAAAATGCACCATAGACATGAAACAGCAATATTGCTTATGGTTGTACCAATTTACTCCTGTTTGTCTGAGTTTTGCCTGAGAATATTATTAAATGTCCTGAAATTGAGGTCAAGTGGATTTTCTCCCCAAAAGTTTTATACTATGTCAACTAAATGGGCTATATTCCTCAATCAAAATGGAATTTTTAATAATTTTCTGTTTCTCTGTCTTGCTCACTGTGGTTCTTCATTGCTTATATTCTCGTCAGACAATGTTGCTCACAAATAGCTAATGAAATTCTAATGGATGAAAGGTACATTAGAAACAACCTTTAGTCCAAGTGGGCATAATAATCTCCCACAGAACAGTACTAATTCCATTGGAATTAGAATAGAGTTCATCAGTGCTACTGATGCTTACATATAGTTGTCATGGAATGAGATTCACATCTGAATTCAAAGTGCACACTATCCTACACTCTTAGAGAAAAGAAACAAGTCTGTTAGTGATCCAGTCTTACACTGGAGAAAGATATAAAGAGCTACTTCATTTTAAACAGATTTATATTTTCATTTAGTTTCAAGGTTTTTATTGCACCCTCAACTCCACATCAATTCACACGAGTGGAGAGAAAGTAGAAGAGATACTGAAGAAAAAGCACTGCCATACTTTAGGCAAACAATCAGTTCACTGAATTTGTGGTTCAAGATGAGAAATTTATTTTCAGATTTCTTCCTCTGTGTGCTTAAACTTGCTTCTGGTGTTACAGGATGCTCACCTTGGCATGGTTAGATGGCTCCTAAGGGGCAGTGTGACTGCAGGAGCAGAAGCAGGCTGTCTTATGGCCATGGATCTCTGAGGACTGCACTCTGAGGAGGGGCTTGATGGGGTCTGTTGGGTGTGATGGGATCGCATAAGGAGTAAACCAGGCAGGATCTTGTCTCTAGGTCTTTTGTGTCTATATATTTTTTATTCCATGAGATTAGATGGCATTGGGATGCCAGCCCCTCAGCTGCGATGCAGAGATCACTTGATTTTTCAGTGATGTACATATTTCACAGTGGTTCTCGGTGTGTTTTTGTAATTAGGCATATTTAACTGTGCCTTGTTTTACTGCTGGAGGAAGAATCTCATTTGTCAGCAGTTTTAAGCTTTGCCAAATAAAGGCTTATTGGCAAACTGCATTGAGCACTCTGATAATAACCCAACTTTAGAAAACACACACCCTGCTGTGTTGTATTCAAGCCATGGTGCTGTTGAAATTAAAAGGGGAGACAATGCCTGCTTTCAAAAACTGGAGGTTCTTTGTATTCTAATAAAAGCCTAAATTAATGTTTTAAAAGGTTATTGCTATTTTTTACCAGCTAGCTGGCACTGTGTATAAATCTTATTTAGGCAAGGTCCTACATTATTTCACTGTTTTTAACACGTCAGCCAGTATCATACTGCCATGGATAATCAGTTCCTGAAATTCATTAGTCCGACCCGTTAAATCCCTTTTGTTTAGCTTTAATAGCAGGGTATTTCTGTGTATTTGGGAATCTAATATATGATGTACATTCTGACAACACCAGCAGGGACCACAAATATTTCTTACATAATCTAAAGGACATATGTTTGGCTTATGGCAAAAATAACCTCATCATTCCTGTGTTTTAGGTTGAGGTGTCCATGTGAGGTCCTTTTATAAGAGCAAAGTAATAGGAACTATGTATAATTTAATCTTGTTGGCTTTTAATACATTTCCTTCAGCTTTTAAAGAGTGCTCTAGGAAATGGAAAAACACACAGTCAGCTATGAAATTCTATGACACTGATGCAGTCAGGCTATAAAATATTCTTTGCATCTTAATTGCATTTTATATAGCTGTATAACCTTGTGTAATTCTTAACTCTATAAATCCTAGCTCTGCATCCCGCTCTGGCAGCTCAGCTAGAGCGGCAGAGAAATGTTTCCCACAGTTCATTGTTCAGTTCGGTTGTGTGGGCAGCGCACAAACGTCAGGACTAAGCAGGAAACTTGCACTGAACTTTGCAAACTGCTTTTTGCAGACAAAGGATTCTCCTCATCCCTGTGGATTAACCTGATCTCGCACAATAAGATCCGTATCTGAGCTCTTTCCAAAACCAGCCGTGATTTGACAGCCAGGTGAATGACAGACCCTGTTTTATGTAGCTGGTTTACTTAGATGTTTGGAGGACAGTTTAGAGGAGAAGAGAAGGTAGTTTTATTGGTGTATAACTGTGAGAACAAAGCAGGGCAGGACGGAAGCTAAATACCTATCAGGTGAGAGATCAAGCCAAAGCCAGAATAATCTTTCAGGCACCACCAACCATGTGAAACACTGACATAATGCAAGTGTGCCCGCAGTGATGCTGGATGCAGCAACACAGCAGATGCACTTACCAGTATTTTCTGCCCTCTGATCGTCCTCTTCCAGTACGAGCTGCATCCACAGCCTGTGCCACGCTCACAGCCTTGCACTTGCTTCCCCACTGTAAAACAGAGGCTGAAAAAAGAACACCCCTGTGCAGAGACAGGAGACTGTGGTTTCAAAGTGAGGAAAACAGTGGGAGGATCACAAAGCAATGATGGATGTGATCTGTTCAACTCTCTAGCATATTTCTAATAATAGAAAGATTTTAGAATGGGTAGACCGAGGCATAACAGGATCCAGTGGCTGAAAATTGAAGCTGGATAAATTTAGATGAGAAATAATGCTCTGTCTACACTGCAGATTACAGTGCAGTGTTGAGATACATGAACATTAAATGAGCTAATTCAGAGTGCAAAAGCCATCCAACAGCAGTGGCAGGGAGATCCCAGACTGATATTGCTCAAGAGAATACAAGAGCCTGCTCAGAGGTCTGTGCTACTGCAGCCCAGCCATTCCCAGCTATCCAGCGAGCATTTAGCCTCACCAAGTACCCCAGATCTTGGCCCATGATCTGCACTGGAGGCGTAGCCCATGTCACAGAATCCAGAATGGTTTGGATTGGAAAGGACCTTAAAGATCATCTAGTTTCAATCCCCCTGCCATGGGTGAGGACGTCTTCCACTAGACCAGGTTGCCCAGAGCCCCATCCAGCCTGGCCTTGTCAAGAGCAAGTGTAGCAAATATTGCAACGTCTCATCAAGGAATCTGAAATTAGTGAGTGGAATGCTGTGTCTTGCTTTGCATGTAAGATGTAGACAGATTTTACATGAAGAGCCCTTTCTGGTTTTGGGAATTCTGCATGCTTGCATAGAATGGATGCTGTTGAGAAGGTACTCAACAGCTGGAGGTCAAGCTATTTGCATAGTTGAAAATTTCTGCTTAACCAGCTGAAAATCAAAATTTCCGTGTCATGAATTTTTATATTTTTATATTTTGTCATTTGGCTTCATTTTACTTCGGAAGACTTTTTTGGTTTCCTGTAGTGCTGAAATTCTGTAATTATTTTTTCTTTGGAAATACTTTCCACAAAATATATTGCTTATAACAAACCATCATTTCTGCAATGCAACATCCTTTCTGAGGGAAAAATTTCAAACTCCCCACCACACAGTTGAAACTTATGGGTTAATCTCCATGAAGTTCCACAGGACCACCGTCTGCAGGAGGGACTTTTACAGCCTCTTTCAGAGAACAAAAATAAAGAGGAACTGACTTTAGCCCAAAGGGATTAATTGGTACCCTTATTTCATTAGGTTATTTAAAGCAAAGATCTCATTAAACTTTCATTGGATAACGTTCGAAGAAGTCTGTAAGCTGCAGCTGTTGGGAAGAATTGAGAGGTCAGCAAATTGCCAGTTGATAACAAAAAATAGTATTACAGTCTGAGAGAAGGAGAATAAAGGTGCAGAGTGGAGACTTGGGACCTTTTAATTCTCTGGTTTTATATTTGTTGGCTATGTAGACGCTGATGTGCCGCTTGCTCCATGTAAAGTCTGTTGAGCTTTCTTAGCTGAGGAGCCCTCACAAGCCTGGAGTGTCAAAACAAGACAAAGTTGTTCATGTGGTTCTTCACTGAGGTTGTTTGGCTCTCTCTGGCCTAATTAGCTGCTGTGGTAGGGATGACTTATGTTCTCTTAGTTAGACCTGTTGAAACTGTTCCACATGCATCGTGCAGCACTAATGGAATAGTCTTAGCACCCCCAAAGTGACCATGTGCACATTGGGGTGAGACCAGGACAGCATCGTAGAGTGGGGAAGAGAGCAGCATTAAACCTCAGCTCCAGATGCCTTACATCACTTACAGCCTTTATGTTTCTGAAGCTGGAGTTTTGTATTTATTTTGTATTAGACATATGGAAATTCAATTAGCCTTTCCACTGGGTTAGCTTGAGAAAGGGGTGAGTGATGGTTACTGCCTGGTTGGGTTTGGTTAATTTTGTCCCACTTTCTGTGCTGTTTGGACCTGTGTAAAGCAGTGTTTGAACCAAGGGGGCCGGACCCCATACAAACAGCTTTCTGAGGTCACTGTTGCCATGAGATGGCAGGTCCACGGCACAGCTTCTCTGCATTCAGGGGAATGCGCAGTGTGCGCTGAAGCCACTGGACTCCTTGGCCAGGCCGTGTTGCCTGCAGTCTGGATGCCTGAGTTCCCATCTCAGCCCTGTGGCCTCATGTCTCCCCTTCCCTGGGTCATCCCTCCCCTCCTTGTCCTTCTCTGTCGTGGTTTGGGCTATGCTGATTATGTCAGCGGGTCAACAAAGCCTGGGCCCACCTGCTCAGGACCAAGGCACCCACATGGATCCACATGTGCATCCATGGCTAGTCTCTTCCCTATAACACTGTTCCCAGAGGGCTTGCACAAGTGCAACCAGGAACAGTTTGCATTTGTGAGGATTTGAGGAAAAGAAAGGTTCAAAATTCTGTCCTGTTGCAGCATCACCTGCCAGCTCTACTTGCAGTAAGCAATGGGAAGTAGCTTACAATCAAGCAAACTATTTGCTAGAAAAATCAGATTTGAAACCCTAAGAATTGAATTGTTCTTCCTTTATGGGACAAGAATGCTAATGGTGTCATACTTAGATGCCACTAAATGGACTTAGTGCTCAACTGCTGCAGCCAAGGAGGGCTCTGCTTCTTTCCCTTCCCCTGCCTGTCCCCCCACCACTCCCCTTCTGCTGGCACTGAGTGTTCTGCCCCCACCAGCAAACGTGTTCAGAAAGCTAGATCAGCAGAAAACTAGCCCTACAGAAAGGAGCAGAGAGCCATCAGACGGCTCAGATCTCCAGCCCAGCTCATCCGAGGCCAGAAAAATGACAGTGCACAAGGAAAAGTGGGAGGAGAGGAGCAAGGAACATTTTCAGTGGTGGTTATTGTTTAAATCAGAATAGTTTCCCTACAGAGCTACAACCTAAGATTTGAAAATGGCAGAATGGGTACCCTGCCTTTATTAAGTCTCCCATGCTGTCTATGTCTTCCTGCTCTAAGAGTTCAGACATCCTCCATGCTCTTCTGCAAGCCCCTTGCCTGCAAGCTTCTGCAGCTGCCGGCACATCAGCAGACCCAGCCTGGAAGAATTCTTGGCTGTGGGAGTATTCCTATTTCTACTTGATTTTTTGTATACTTACATTGCATTGCAAATGCTGATTGTGTTTTACCCTGGGGATTATAAATCCTAACAAAATACACTGAAATCATTGAGCTATTTCAGTTAGCAGTTCCTGGCCAAAAGAGTTTTGGGGTTTTTTTTCTGTAAGTGAGGTTACAATCAGTGCTTGAAATTTGGCAACTGCTGAAGTCCTGTGTAATATCACTGAGAAAGGAATAAAATAGTTGTCAAGACAGGAAAATTTGACTTAAATCATCAAACACCTCTTCCATGGCCTGCACCTATGGAGAATTTAGGCTCTCAAGTAGTACAACTTCAGTAATTGGGCTCTTCTGGTTGCCAGTGGTAACAGTCCGTGTGCACACTCCCAGTTCCTGACAGATACATGGAAATGTGACTTAACATAGCCCCCTGTCACTGAAGTATAACTTAGTTTACGATGACTTGAGTTATACCCCGTTGGTGATGGACTGTGAGCACGTGCACACACACAGACACGCACGTGCGGCGTGGCCGTGGCTGAGCCGACACATGCCAACGTGTCACGCTGCAAGAGCTGTTACAAGTCTGAACTCATGTGGATATGTTCTACTGGAGAAGAACCAGTGTATCCATGCTGGGTCTGAGAAAATTGATGTAACTGCTCCTGAATTGAATTTTGGTGTCTCATTCTGTTTCTATTATAAAAGAGAAGGGTGAGTGCTGACTTTGTTAGTCCTGTGCGTTGCTGCATGAGGTACCACAGATGGGTAGAAAGCCCTGCAGCAGAATTAGAATGGTCTGTAGTGGATTGAAGCTGTATTGAGACAGATCCATCTCCAGGCTGTGTGATGTATACACACATATATATTGATCTTTATGAATCTACCATTGAACTTGTATTGACAGAGGGTCAATCTAGTTGATTTATAATCAAGTGAGATTCCATTAATTTCAGCTAGTCCCTGGCATATCTGCATTTCTCTCACAGTTGTTAATATCTTGGTCCTTCAGGAACAGACTTGCTTACTCTATTGGCATTGAAGAACAATCCTTGTCCTTGATGTTAGCTCTGTTTCACCTAGAGTGAAGCAGTGGGATTTGCAGGCTAGTCTACAGTGTGTTCCCAGAAATGCATATGCACAGTGAATATGTGTGTTTAAGGCTCACACAGCTCTCTCAAAAAACTTCTACCAGTGAATCTCACATGTTCAATTCTTGCTTTTCTTCTAGGTTTTCACATTATGCAGAGTGGTAGTAAGAGATATTTTTAGCATGTTTGAATAAATAGGGATTGTTTCTGTTTTCATGGTTTGGGTTTTATATCAGAAGACTTGTGCATGAGACTTGAGATTGTCCAGCAGATAAGTGAGAATTCCTTTCTCCAGAGTTCCTTCATGTTTGTGCCTGCAGTGATTGCACAGCCAGAGTTATCTGGTTGAGGCACGTGCACAGACTTCAGTTTTCACCTAAGCAGTGAATTGGAAGTTCTTTAAGGCCACCTGTGTGCTGCAGGGCCAGTGACCTCCCAGGGCTGCTCACTCCTGGTCCCCTATGCACCACACAGCGGGGTGGCAGGGGGCTCTGCCCACTGTGGGGAAGACAGCCAAAGGGCAGCTCTGACATTTCCCTCTGCTTTTTTTTTCCTTGATGGAGAAAGCAGAGCATTCATGAGGCAGTTCCTTAGTGTTGCCAACCTCCGTCACTCATAAATCGTTAATTGGGCATGCAAAATCATGCCATTTGGGGCTTTTAGGGCTGTTGTGTTTTTTAACTCTGCATCTTTTGCCTCCTAGGTTGCAGGAGCTTAGAGTGTCTTTTGTTAAAACCTTCTTTTGTAGTTCCCAGTTTAAGCAGGTAGCAGTTCCGTGTTCAGCAGCAGTCTCAGCCAGACTGCATCGTCAAATATAAGGCAACAAATTGGGGAATATACATAGGCTGGACTATGGGGTTTCCTCAGCCACTGTTTGATCTCTTGACTATATTTCAACTCCCAAGTCTGGCCTTTGAAATGTTTGAGTTTATAAGAAACCAATAAACATTATAGAAAGACATCCTGAGCAGAGTTTATGTGGTCTCTTGTATGTTACAGTAAGCCAGAATTTCAAATGCACCAGAAAACCCTATTCACTGTGGTCTTAAATAGCATTAGAATTGCCAGTTTGCCGTCATGCTGCTATGAATCATTAGGTTCCAGCAATGTAATGCCCATTAGATCATCCAGTTCAGCTCCCAATCCCTGTCAGATTGTTCACTACAAATATTTTCCTCATAGGTCTTGCATTCAGTTTACTACACTGTAGACTTTCCACTGCTTCCCTTGGAAAAGAGTGGATCAAGAACACTAGGAAACATCAAATCACATTGAATATGTCATTCCAGATTGTAAACAAACAAAGCTAAAAATAATTTCAGGACCATGTACAGTGGAAACCTTCCACTTCCAAAAAAACTACCAAACAGCTGCTCTGAGGGAGCCCTTGCATATCTTTGTATAGTTGTAGGTTTTCCTTTGTCAGATATTTTTATTTAAAATATAAGATAAGAAAGAATATGCTAGAAGCTTAGAACAGTGGTTTCTCTTGGAGAGATAGAAAATGAAGCAAACTTGCGGTTCTGGTGCTTGTTTATGTGTCATCCTCCCTTAATGGTAAATAATTATAAGCAGAATCAAATGATAGATATCTGCTGTGCTGAATTCCACTGTTCTGATTTAGTTACACTAAGCATGGAGGTTTTGAGTCTGATTTTTAGAACTGTCAGGCGCCAAATGGCATGCTTCACATTAGCCTGCAGTTCTGTACCTAATTTGCATTCAGTTATGCAAATTAAACATTTGACTTGAGTAATCACACACAAATCAGCATGTCTGATCATTTGCACACATGCTTATTCACTTCATTTGCTCAAATAAAATATATACTCAAACTAAGTAGACAGCTTAGTCTGTAACCATTTTAGTAACCAGCTTTAGAATTTCTGAGGCTGATAATGTTGTTTCTTAATAGGGCAGCTGCAAGCAGTTAATAGTATAGGCATCTTTTAATAAAATTTCCCTTGTGCATTTTTGCATGCCTTTAGAATCTGTTAGTGATGGACACAGGGTTGCCAGAATACATGGAAAGTCAAATGCATGGAAGTTTGTTACAGCTGACCTTCAGTTGTATTTTTGTCTGTTATGCTAAAAGCAAGTAGGAGAAAATAACCCTGAGGACTAGTTAGAACATAACCTGGCTTGGGCAGCTTAAGCAAGAAGTGCATATCTACACATGTGCTAGTTAGAAATGTGCAAATTTAGCCTTTTCCTGCAGTGAAAGAAGCAAAAATAAAATTACTTCTGTACCCAAATATTCATTCTGTCAGTAGCATTCCACTGTTCCAGGAAGTTGCAATAATATGGATTGCTATCTGATGAAAGAATATCAGCTTTTGGAAGAAATGTGAAACTATTTAGCAAATGAAGCAGAAAGTGGGGGTTCAAAATATTTCAAATACGTTCAGTTCTTGAGGGAAAAGTGGCTGTTGGCACAGGCACAGAAAATGCCTTGATGCACTAATGCTCAACAAATCTATGAAAAATTCATTTGATAAGCAAGGTCTTTTGAAATTAAGATGGTTTTATTATTTCTTTGTATACAAAATTGGAATACAACCAATTCTTGTAAATTAGATAAATAAGCAGTTTAGGATTAATCATAAAAAAAGATTCAAAGAAAATAATATTATTCCTCTGAGATTGCTGTAGGACTCCCTGAAGGGTGGTGCAGTACTAAAGCTGCCTGCATGCATGGTGAGCTCTGAAGGCTGTTTGCCATGTCTTGTATTGCATTCAGAACTGGTCAGGTAGGTGAGGAAGGCCGGGACACATGAACTGAAGGGAACTCTGTAGTGAATTACAGAAAGCTGAAGTCTCTCTGAAATCATAATGGTGCTGAGATCTCTGCTTCTGTGTGCACACTAGGATTCCTAGGGGCATATCCATTGAGCCTTTGGTACCCAAGGAAATGCACTCTCAGAAGCATCAGCTGTTGCTCTTAGGCATCATCATGAGTCAGATGTCACTTTAGTTAACCCATCTGCATCCCTCTTTGTCAGGTACATTAAGTCCATGGTGGTCAACGTGGCGTGATTCCTGCCAAAGTTACTCATGGTCAGGAGAGGAGCTGCTGATGCCTATGCAAGGCACCTTTACTTAAAAATGGACTCTTGCCCAAAAGATCCGAGGTGGTCATGGCAGGGACAGACAGTCCAAGAAACAGTGCCATCTCCCCACCATCCACCCTGCCCTGCCACACACCTGCACAGACAGCTGTGGGGAGTATCTAGAAGACCTCAAGTGATAAAAAAAAATGTAACATATAAAGTAAAGCTGCAAGGCAGTTTTGGTTGGCAGTCATGCAGGCCCTGAGCATGGCTTGACTTTGGGGCAGGCTGGGAAGCTGCCTGGCCAGAGGCAGGCCCTGTGACCTCAGACTAAACAGCCCCTTTACAAACAATGGGGGTGAGAGATAAGTTTTGCTTTGTTTTTGTCTCCATATTAATTGTGATTAAAAATAGAGCCCTCAGCAGTGGCAGAGAGCAAAACAAGTGTGGCATTGTTAGCTTTATCAGGAGAAACAGGGAGCATGAAGGATGAAAACATGAGGCAAGAAGAGAGACCAAGGACTGTGTCAGTCTGGACCACCCTCTCCCCCCAGCTCAATCTACCTGCTCTTTCTTAGTGCAGAACAATAATACATTTTTCTCCATGCTTTGTGCTTAAATGAAAGTTTTCACCAGTCAGTAGTTAGTGCCTGGAGATGATGTTCTTAGTTCATCCATTCCCTGCTTCCAGTTCAGGATTACACAACTACAACTGAGTAATTTATTGTTCTCAGGACTTTAGCACTGGAAGTAAAATCTCAGCCCCACTGGGATTTCCAATAACATATCCATCAGTTTCAACAGATTTCACCCAAGGGAAATAACATTCCAGCTTATTCTGAAAGTCTTGGCTGAGTTGACCTCTAGAAGGTGAAGACTGCAACACTGTAAACTCAGCCTCAGAACTGTGTACCAGGATGCTTCTGACAGATCAGTGCTTACATTTTCTAGTGGTTTGTTTGCTGTGTGGATGAATTTGGGATTAGTGATGAGAGGGGAGTTTGGAAGCTTCATTTGGAACAGTATGGGACAGAAATACCCAGAAACAGATCCGATCAGCATTCATTAGGGTTTGTTTTATTACACCGGCAGCCAATGATACCTACCACATGAAAGCTCCATTTTTGTGGCTGTTATATGAACATAAATATAACAAGTGACATTTGCAGACCAGAAGACATGAGATCTTAAAAAAACTTTTTGTATTCCTTCCCAATGTATTTCTTAAGTGCTCACCCCCAAACAAAGAGCAGCTTGAGATGAACAGAGGGAGTGATAAAAAGGAACAGTTTTTCATTTCATTACATAAACAACACAGATTTCAAGTCTGGACTGGCTGAGACCAAAAGTTTGTCTGATTCTGTATGTGATCACTCCTAGTGGTCATTATTATGAGCAGATAAGCAAACACTAGCCTTCCCCTCAATGCTGTCCCAGCATCCAACCATCTTTGGCTAAGCATCAATAAATGGAGTATTTGCATTCAATAACTTGACTGATTTTTTGTCAATTAATTTATCCAGTTGCTTTCTGAACCTATTTAAACTTACAGCATGAATGACATCTTGCTAAAAATAGTTTTGTAATTGTGTCTCACATCAGGACCTCCTTGTCTGCTTTTACCTTGCCATGTGCTCATTTGACATGATGTCCTCCAACTCCTGAATTGGAAGATTCATTGATATCTCTTCATATTTCTCTCTCAAATTTTCCTTTCCTGGCCTGAAAAAAATGTTAGTCTATTTAACTTGTTCCTCTATGGATGGTGTTTTGGTTTTTTTTTTTCCTTTGATAGTCCTTTTTGACCTTCTCTGTATATTTTTCTTTCNTTTTTCTTTTTTTTTTTTTTTTTTTTTTTTTTTTTTTTTTTTTTTTTTTTTTTTTTTTTTTTTTTTTTTTTTTTTTGGTCATAGGGGTGGTTTTAGACACTGGCAGCATGGTGTCTTTGCTTTGCTGTCTGTTCCTTTGCTGGCATTCAGCTTGCTGTCTGAGCACTTGCATTTCTGAGCACTGAAATGGTGTTATAGCACAGTCTACTCTGGCCTTGGGATCTCATTCCCTAGCACTAAGACTGAGTTTATGTCCCATCACTGTAGGTAGAGTAAGGAATGTTTTGTATCTGATGGATTTTATACTTGTCTATATTGAACTTCATCTGCTCTTCTATCACCTAGATGTTGTTAATATTCTTTGCCTGTGAATTTTCCCTCATAATTTGCTCTTACCCTTTTGTTCTGCCTTTTAAGCAATGTGAAGAGCTTCCCTCTTACCCACAACAGCCTAATTTCTTTAAGCATCTCTAGCAAGTGATCTTGTTGAGTGCCTTTGGGCACAAGCTTTCCAGTTAAGCTATGTCAAATGAATACCTCTTGTTCACGTGCTTGTTATCTACTTCAAAATCCTTACTAGAGTTGTGAAGTACAATTTTCCTTTGCAAAAGCTGAGCTGGACCTCTCCAGTACATCCTATTTATCCCGGTGTCACCTAATGCTGTGCTTTAAAAATGTTTTTATATATATATTTTGCCTGGTATAAGCATTTTCCCTTGAACCTTTTTAAAAATGGTGCCATATTTGCCACTTTCCAGTGTTCTGATGCCAAGTTCATTTTCAGCCAACAGCTGCACATTACAGTTAGCAATTCAGCTAAATAAAGATGGAAGCAGAAAAAGTAGTGATTTTTTTAAATTTATTTTTAGTTTCCTGGAAAAGAGTTTAGTTTTGCAAGTTTCTGAATGACCTGGCATTTTAGTTTGCTGCTAATGTCAACCCGTAACATTTAGTGATTATCTGCTAGTTTATCTTTTCACTATTTGACAAATATTGTGATAAAGGACACTCGGCCAGTCAGAGAGTAGAGAAGCTGACCTGTGCCGCAAGTGCTGGGAAACCAAAATTGAAATGACAAACACAAAAAACTAACAGTAATCTGGAAACAAAGCGAAATAAAACTCACATACAATAGAAAACTTGAAAAGACACAAAATAAAGCAGTCAATTTTATTTTGAGTTGTTCTCAATATTTTTCCATTTCAAAGGGGTTGCTGTTCTCAGTGAAAACCCAACTTTGCTGTAAATGTTTCTGCCACTGTTAGAACAGAGCTTGGAGGAAAGCAGCTTGTTCAGCAGTATCTGTTACTCATCAGGGATGTTGTATATTTAAACTGACGTAGAACTGTGCTACAGAGGCTGGAAACATTAAATAACGTGCAAGTTTGTGTTTCCTTGTGAACATAATTGCCTGACCTCTACAGCAGATGCAATTTGCCAAGATTTTCTTAACAAAGGCACTGACCTTAGTTTACTACATAGTATGAATGTGTTCAAGCTTTGGCACTGGTGTATACCACATTCCCTTTCTTTCCTTTGCAGTGTTCCCTATTGTTCAACTCACTCTATTTACTTGAGGCCCAAAAGAACCAGCACAAACTACCTGCTCCACCACACATATTGATTAGGCTGATATTGAATTACAGTTCCTTATTTTAAGAAGTTTTGTCAATGTGCAGTCCTGTGGAGCGTTGTTTATGAAATAAGGCTGTTACAAGGTCAGAGGACTAGCAACCCCGTGGGATGGTAAATGGCATTGCAAACTATATACTGTTAATTATTTAACGTGTCTTCAGATGAGTGATTTGAACTGAACTGTCTCATCTTTCACAGCTAAATACTGAAGATGACTCAAAAGCTTTTATGGCCTAAATCATCCAGGGTAATTTACCTCTGAAAACTGAGATGGTAAAGAAACAGAAAAAGAAAGCTGGGTTTCTTACAGATTTGAATCACTGTCCCTTTGCATTCCTTCTTTTTACCAACCACAACACACCCAGTACCTTCTCCTGTGTTCTATAACATCCTCACCAGGCAAAAGACATTAGATACCAGCTGGGTCACTTTGTACCTGTGCCAGCCTCTGGTGAACAAATATGTGTGGGTTCAACCAGCACCTCCCTTATCTACTGGATTCTCTCTTCCCAGCCACTAATTTTCATGAAAACTGTAAGAGTTTTGCTTTGCTGAGACTCCTGCCAGTCTGTCAAATCTGACTGGAATGTGCTCAGTGTTGGCAGGGAGAGGAGGAAAATGCAAAGACCCTCAGTAACCAAAATTCCAACAGCGTGGTGCTCTTTTATGTTTATTGTCTCTGGAAATCAAATGTCCCCTGTGTCAATCAAGCAGCCAAGAACATGCTATTTGAATATAACCTTCTATTTAAAAGTAGATCATAATATGGGTGCATCCCGCAAAAGTTCACTAATGACAAGCTACTTCACATATAAACTGCCCTTTAAAGCTCCACAGTAGAGAGAAAAAAACATCCTTACTCCTTTGCTTCATTTTCTTGTTCTTCTTTAGTTCACCAGCATCTTCATCAGCTGATGAAGGACAGATTGAGTTCTGTCCTCCACTATTCTTCACACTAAATTATACACTGTCGATATTCCCTCCTCATTTTCTGAGATCGGTCGTCCCTTTCTTTTTTTATGTCCTTTATATTGTTCCTTTTCCTTCCATGTCCAACTTTGCCATCATCTCCTCTTTTCTCTCTGCTCTTCTACCCTGTCATGTTTCCTTCTCATCCTTATCTCCCTGCCTCATAATTTACTCTTTTATTCTCTGTCCCCTGATCCTCTTTGCTATCTTCTACTTGAATTGCACTATGCCTACATGAAGTCATGCCTTCTAAAATGCATTTCACCCATTTTGGTCAGAAAGGGGAGTTGAGGCCAGCAGGACTGCTTGAGTGGGCACCATATTAACTCAGGCTCAAGTTTTCCAGTGGACTTTAAACAGCTGCTCAGCTTTGACACTTAATCCCCATTAATTTTGAGTAGGATTAAGGGGTCTAAATCCCTCTGAGCCTCTGGTCCCAGGTCAGCAACATTATCCATCCCACACTGCAGCACCTTAGCAAGACCCTCACAAAACTTATGCTATAAATGACAGAAGTGGCCAATATATGTGGCCACTTTTTGCTGTGCTTACGTCATCTCGCCTGCTCCCTAGTTAAATTGCAGTTGTGCTGATTGGTGGGGATGTACTTGTGCCTGAAACCGTGATAAAAAGCTGCTGGGGGAAGACGCTGGGAGGGGAAAAGGTCAGAGAAATATGGAAACCTGGGCACTGTGGGGATGGAAGTCTGCCAGTTTGTGGATTGCCTGATTTCAGCAGGTTCTCAGGAGAATTATGTCTCTATGCACATTCTTCTCCCTTTTGCTCTCTCCAACATTACAACAAGGAGAACTGAAGGAAACTGTGAGTAGGAAGGCAGATTTTCCAGTTCCCTTTGTAGGAATGACCCACTTAACAGATGATACAATCAGGGTATTTGCTCTTTTTTGCCGCTTCCAGTAAGGGATGTTCAAAAGCAAAATGCCCATTCATTGGGATGCCCAGTGTCCAAACTGGCTCAAACAAAGGAGCTAATCTTGTCCTCTGCAGTCCTATTTGTTCAGGTGCAAAACAAGTGTCTGCAGTAGCTACCAATCTAAATACAGATACTGGGGCCTAAAAAAAAAGGAAATAAAAGAAAAAAATTAAAAAGAGAGATAAAGGAAGAAGACCATTTCAGAAAAGCCATAGTGAACTCAAGCAAATTTCAAGTAAATTAATTGTGGAACAACACAATGTATGATTTTGGCATCCTAAAATGGAACATACTCCTTATAAAATGGGCACACTGTGCAGCTCTCTGACATTTCCAAATGAAACAATAGGACCACTAGAATGGAAAGTCTGCAGGAACAGCAGACAAGGAAAGGAAGTTTAGGTTGAACAAAGGTTTTGTTCATTTTTACAGCCCCTAGAGGAGAGTAGTGCTGTACAGAAGCTGTTAATGATGGGCTGGATTGGATGGCTGAAACCAGTGCCAAGATCTAAATGTGTTTTTACTCCAAACTCCTCCCCAGCTGTCCAGATACCCTGCAGAATTTCCAGCTGGTGTGAACCCCACGGGCTTCTGGATCAGCACAAAAAGAAAGGGTGGGGGGGCAGTCCTATCCGTGGTTTGCACGTCGCCTTCTCGCTTGATAAATGCATTTCACTTGCGTGAAATAACAAACCATTAAGCTTTGTCTGACAAACTTGCAAGTTGACCTAAAGTCTTGGGTTGTAGGAAGGAACTGTGCTGTGCTGAGGGCTTGCTCAGGTAACTATGGCAACTCTGCTTCTCCGTTAGGCTTTGAAAGAATTGTCCTTAAGTGAAAACAGCTCCAGCCTACCATCGCTGTTTAATAAATAATCTGCCAGTGGAGGAGGATTCAGGTTCAGAGAAGCCGTGCTTCCTTTCAACTAGGCTGGAAAATAGAAAAGTAAAATTCAGCAAAGCCTTTTTCAGAATTTCCATGACATGACTTTGTTCCCCGGGCATGTAAACAAATCCCTCACACACATCCAGGGCTCATAGGAGAGGTGCAGGCTTTGGGACCTGCTCCTCACAGCAGGTAAATGCAGAATTAGAGCTCATGAACTGCTTTTGCTTGTAATCTCCCTGTTGTACTTGAAGTAATTTCTAAGCTATATGTCATCATTTTAGATCTACATGAGCAAAATGAGATGTTTCTTTGTATTAGGCAGTGAGGGAAAGAAAGGGAGAGAAACCTTTTGAAATTTTTCATTCAAGACCGTCAGGGGCAGATTCAACCTGTGTAGTTCTGCGATATGTCAAAGTGCATCAGGGTCAGAAAATAACACTGCACAGTTCCTGAGTGGGAATGATGTTTACAGGCTTTTCTTTTACAAGTTTGGATTCTGCCAGGGACATTACATGAGAACTTACAATTTGTTCTTTATAACTAAGAGCCGTTTTGAAAAGTAGCCAGGCAGTCCAGGCCAGGTTCTTCTTTTAGGCTCTGATGCAGCAAGGATGGGCCTTAGGGCCTGTTGCAAGTTTTCTGTTGGCTTCAGTCAGGTTTGGGTCACTTGGGCATCTCAGAGGCATAAAGGTGGGACACCTTGGTCAGCAGCAGACTCACTTCTCCTGCCTCTTCCTGCAGCAGAGTGAAGGAGGAATGGCCAAAACAGCACAGCTTTGCCCTGCTGCTCAGGCATGTCCCTGTATTTTGAAGCCTGAGGTGTCTCTGTTCCAGCACACATTTTGTACTTGGCTATATGACCTCTTCTTCACGAGATGGTGCGGGCAGCATGATATATTCAGAAGTGTTGTCAGAAAAATAGAAGAAAGCTTCTGGGGCCAGCTGAGTGACTTCCACAGAGGGGGTCTTGCAGGTCTTAGAGATACCTGACAGGATCTAAGGTACCTTTCAGATCTAAGCATTTTAAAACCTGTCCAGTCTCCTGATCAGCTAGGAGAGCTCTCACCCCACCTGTGACCTCCCTTCCCTCTGTCCATGGGCATGCCCTCTGCAAGGAAAAGGCAAAGGCACTGATGGCCACAGTGTGCCCTTTCCTCCCTGCTGCCCTCTCTCTCTGTGAGTCCCATCCAAATTTGCTTGCCAATATCTACTTGTCTCTGCCAGCATAAACAGTGGCAGAGGGCCACAGGGGCTGCAGTTCCACTTATGAAGAAAGGAACAATAAGAGATAAGTTTGGTCCAGAAAACATATGGAAGTGGACAAAATGAAGGCATGACAAAAGCAAAGAGAAGATCTACAGAAATGGTACTTGTATGACCTCTCCAAAATACTGCAGAACCATGGTAGGGTCACCTCTGCCTTCCCCAGCTCCATAGCCTTGTGGAAGGACAGCAGTTCAGACCCTTTGAACGTGGTCCCACAAGGATGCAGGGTCCAGTGTCATCAAGGAGAGGCACATGCCTCAGCTTTGTCCATTGGGCGTCAAGATAATGAAGCCATTAGCAGCACCAGGCAGGAACAGGACCTGGTCACCACCCCAGGACAAGGCAGGGGAAATGCCATGGACAATGCCAGGATGAGTGCGATGACTGAGGAAATGAAAGGAAATGTGTTCACTGCTGAAACCTCCAAATTTGGAAGATGCCTTCCGTTCTGTCATATTGCTGTTTTCTCGGGATTTGTTGGTTCCTGAGCTGAAGATTAAGGCTTGCAGGCTCACAGACACTCTCTGGTTATTGTCTATGAGACCAGGACATGAAGTCATTAAAAATAACTCCTCTTGCCTCTACCCAAATAACTCAGTAGGGTTGAGTGACTGTAACCCGGTTTGACCTTTTGTCATTCCGAGTACTGCTATTGTGAGGCTGCAGTTTCATGATTTGTGGAGAGCAAATTCCCCTCCAAACAAAGGCCAAACCAGAGCCAGGGTGTTGTACACATCTCTGGGAGAGCAAAGTGGAGTGGCCATGCCCAAGTTCTCTCCAAGCTGAGGCAGCCCCAAAATCAGCACATTTCTGGGGAGGGCCTGTCACAGGGTATAGCTGAGAACCTTCCATACTCCCCTGGAGTGAAGGTTTATCACTGCATTCTATCAAGATTTGCACAAAGTGTGCCTTTGTAGGTGAGATAAAGTTTCCACTCCTGACTGAAAAAAAGGAGGGGGAGGAAAGGGAGAGAGGCTCAGAGCCTAAGAATCCTGATGTCTTAATTAAAGGTAAACTTTTCCTTTAGGGTGGCTGTGGTTAGAGCAGCAGGCAGAGAGACCTGACAGCACAGGCTAAATAGACAGCAAAAAAGACTCTTTCTTTTTTTCTTATTTTTCTTTTTTACCCAAACATTCACTTTGGCCTCAGTCTGAAATGGCTTTGAAACTGCAGACACCTTCATGTAAATGTTCTTAATAAAGGAAAAAAAAAGTCCACTGCAGGACATTTGTAATCCTTCTGATTTAGATATTTTAATAATGCGCGAGTTTATCTTGGAGGATGGTGGCTGACCTGGAATTAATGTCTCTGCCAATGTAAGGCTAAAAGCTCAGACAGAAGACTTAGATATAATAATATAATATGTGTCTGTATGTGTGTATGTGTATATATATACACACACACATATATATAGACATATATATGCATGTGCTGTATAAACACATATTTAAGTAATCATAAACGCCCTTTAAAAATTATTTCAGCACAAATTGAGGTATAGACAGCATCTGATTGGCTCAGTCACTACAGAGCGGTGCCTCATGATATATTCATTTCCTATTCTGGTGTGGTTAATTGGGTATTTCAATTTAATTACTGCAGTCAATAGCACTTTCGGTTGAGTGTCTTAAGTGTTCATTTAATTTACTGTAGATTTAATAAGGCAGCGGTTGTATGTAAAGCTGTTAACCATCTGGATGGGCTGCAAAGCCCATCTTTTCTCTTGGGTAGCTGGAGCCTGATCCAAGACACACTGATGTCTACAGCAGTCTTTCTGTTAAATTCAGAAGCTCAAAACCTTGGCTCCTTGGGGAGCAAGGAGGCAGGCAAACGCCTCTGGCTGTGGGCTTCCTGGCTGGCCTGTGTGAAGGAGGGTTTTTAAGGTGCTCTTTCTCTTCTGTAGGCAATTTCATATAGCAGTAGGGGTAGGAAGAGCAACCCATGACTCAGGGTTTGATAATTGTGAGCTATGAGACTGAGCCATAGAGTTTTAAGCAAAATTTCAAGTGATTTCTCACAGCCTGGGTAAGGAGGTGATGAGTTGGGTCACACCTAGGAAAATTTAAAATAAACACACCAATTTGACAAACATCATGCAACTGAATGATCTATTTTACCCCTGTCACAAGGTCTGGCAGAGCTGTTCATCCTCTCTCCACCTCCTTTGAGTGAGTCACTTGCTCATGCTGTGGGTCAGGAAATATGCAGGTCTGCAGATTTTCAGATCACTAACCTTCTGTGAGAAAAAAAAGGCAACCACTAGATACAGGCATTGCCTCTTGTGATTTCAGGGCCTCTCTTAAATGGAAACATGATTTGTTTAGGCAAAAGATGATATAGCATAGGGCTATGATTATAGGCTCTGAACTTTATGGCCTGGGGACCTGGCCATCCAATCTTCCTGCACAGCTCTACTTAAAAATCAGGCCCTAGTAAAATTGTGAAATACCACAGTAGTAGAGATACACTGGTGCCTAATGATGCTGGCAGGTACCTGAGGGAATTTCCAGGAACACCTGGGTCAGGAGCAGCCAGACATTACATGTACCAATATTCCCTCCACACAGACCTGATAACTTAAAAAGATGAGAGGAAGAAAGAAGAGAGAGTTCTAGGCGGAGGATAAGTAGCCAGATCGCACATCTCTGCCATGGGACAAGCACAGGGAGGGTGTTTTGGTGTATCCTAGAGGAGGCCATGCTGACCCCATTGGTTGCCTTTCCCTCCAGCCAATGACTGGTTTTAGCCAGCAACCCCCACTCATATAGTGCCACTTTTATGATGATGCCCTGGCCCAGAGCCATAGCTGGCTGGCTGGCCAGCTGCACGTGACACGGGAGCCCCAGGTTCTTCAGGGCTGCGGGATCCCATGCTCCCCAGGCTTGTAGCCAGCCTGGGTTTAAAAACAAGCAGCAGGAACGTCGGCAGGAACAGGACTCCAGCTCATGAAATCCAGTGAAGAGAAATTCTTCTGCTGCAGAAAGTAGGCAAAAGGCAACTGGAGATGAATAGGCTGCCTGACAGCTGGCAGACACGCAGCCTGTCTGCCATAGATGGTAATATAGGCACTGCAACTATTATGGCATCTAAAGGCAAAAAAAAAAAGCAATAAAAAGCTTTAACCTCTACTACCTGGGAAAACTAGCAGTGGTTTCAGATGCTGTAGGTGGAGAGGAGCCTTTGTGATGCTTGTGACAGGCAAATGGTCTAGAAAGCTCTACTGAGCTGTGTTTGGCATTAAGGGCCAGGAGTGCCTGGGTTCGTGCTCTATTTGTACTAGTTACACAGCCAGTTTTAAAAATTGTATTACTGCTGTTATTATAATGATATTGCTATCACTACTGTTATTTTCTTTACACATCAATGGAGCCTGGACAGCCAGTCTTAATTTCTTACGTGAATGCAAACAGCATTTAGATTTTTGCGGAGATCAGACACCAGACACATTCCTACATTCTTGTCCAATGTTCAATATTTTTCCATGAGTCAAAGGGAACAAGAATGGGCATATTGTGTAAATGCAAAACTCTGCCTTTTTAAACTGACACGATGAATTTCAGCCCTGTCTCTTTGTCTCTCTCCTCCGAGCAGGGGCTTTTCAGCCTGCCAGATTTTGTTACTTACTATCCTTGAAAACAGAGGGAGGGAAAAGTCAGTCCTTGTTAATTCATTGTCCCAGTTACCTAGCAGTGCTGTATCCTTAAGGACTGCTGGACTTTTTTTTTTTTTTCTTTTCTGAGATGCTGAAGAGCTATGGCTTTCCTGCCAGCTCCATTGTGTTCCCTCAGTAAAAGCCTGCAACACTAGAGGCACTTCAAAAAGGAGTAAGGAGTCTGTTGCAATAGGCATCCAACAAAAGTTCCTGCTGCAATCCATGCTTCCAGTAAATGCTGGTTCGTAATCCAGATTTCAGGCTTCAGGGCTGGTTCTTAATAGAACACTGATCCAGGTCAGTGTAGCTGCATCTGTTTACAGCAAGAGAAGATTTGGCTCACTGTTGTACGGTACAGATTCACAAACAAGGCCATGTACGCAGAAAATATTAGCATATAAGGGGTCCCTGGAATTTGAATTTTGTTTGGGGAATGTACCTTTGTATTTTATAGTGTGTGTGAAATGTGCCTGATGGATGACTTAAAGAATGAACTCATCCGTGCCTGCCAGAGCAAGAGCTGCCCTGGAGACTACTCTGATTTGGTCTATATCCCAAGCTAAACTACATGGCCTTTCCAAAGGCTTCTCCCAAGTACGGACCATAGACAGAAGTGTGCATGAGAACAAAGACTTTATTTCTAGACAGAAATACCTTGGATTCTTTTTTCAGATATAAGAATAAGCATTTTATAGCCTTTTTTAATAGGCTATAAAATGCTTATTTCTACACCATAAATGAGAATAAATATGTATCTACCAAAGCCAGCCTAGTCTAAGTAATATGCAAAGAAAGTTTCACTGAAGTGCTTTGATAACCCGGAGTTTTTGGTTGCTCTTTCTGAGAGTGGAAAGTTGGTGAGTGCCCTCTGAGTACATTTGACCCAAAGCTTCCTAGCTAAGGATTATGAAGGAAAGAAAAGCATACAAAGGGCAAAAGGAGCTAATTAGCTCCAAGAATGATATGGCCATTTGTCCACTAGGAACCAGCCTGCTACCTCCAGAGTTTCAAATACAGTAGCTTGCTGTACAGCCTTTCATCTGTAATGATTTCTAGTCACCATTAAATGGTACCATAAAGGTGAAAGGTTTCACATTAGTTATAAAATGGAAAATTATATTTATCCTAGCTAGTATTTTCAAAAGTATGCTGGGATCCATATTTTGACACCTAAAGAGATGTCTGCTTTTCAGAGGTGCTGAATGTGCATCGGTGTCTTTTGGAATTTAGCTGGAAAATAGGGCTCGTTATTAATGTGTTTGACAGTGTCTAAATGCATGAAGAGTATTTAAAAAAAAAAATAGATAAAGTCCTTGTCATGGAATTTTATAATCAACAACAGAGAAACAAAGTCCAGCAAAGTCCATTTAAAGACCTGTATATCTCAATGAACTTTAGATCAGGCTTAAGCAAAAGCATTATTTAGCAACTCAGATTCATCTGATTGAGCATCAGTTTGCTCAGTCAACCCTTTGATTGTTTATGTCATTTAAAAACTACTGATCTGATGCCTTCCCTGAAGGAATCTCTGTAGAAACAGAGACTGACATTTCTCACGTACATTGTCATTTATTGCTTTCATCTCCTCCTCCTCCTCCCTCATCATATATGTCGTTAGCTTGGAGACAAGTCAAATTTATACATTCCCTCCTTTTGCTCCATATTCAAAATTTTCCAGTTACATACCAATCTATCCTAGAAGTGAACACCAAAAGGGTGAGAGGGAAGGAACACAAACTGCTGACTAGATGTAAAGAAAAACAGGGGAGCTGGAAGGGGGCCCAGGTAGGTTGTGGAGTCTTCATCCTTCGAAGCAGTCAACACTTGCCTGGACAATGTCCTGAGCAACCTGATGTAACTTTGTTGGTAGCTCTGCTGAAAGCAGAGCATGCAGTGACAGGACAAGGGGGAATGGCTTCAAGTTGAAAAAGAGTAGGTTTACATTAGAAATTAGGAAAGAATTCCTTACTGCATGGTTGGTGAGGCACTGGAACAGGTTGCTGAGAGAGGTTGTGGGTGTCCCATCCCTGAAAGATTTTAAGGCCAGGTTGGGTGGAGCTCTGAACAACATTATCTACTGAAAGGTGTCCCTGCCCATGGCAGGGGAGTTATAATTAGATGATCTCTAAGGTCCCTTACAACCCAAGCCATTCTGGGATGCTCTGATTCTATGTCCAGAGGTTCCTTCACAGCTCCATCAGTTTATGATCCCAAAGGTCTTCTAGAAAACTCTCCACTAAGGCCTCTGCCTTTACTGCCAATACTTTTATTGTCTTTCTGTGAATAACATGGTAAAGGGACAAGTAGCTAGTGAACTCTTTACTGTGTTAGTGGCCTGCAGAAATGAAGTTTAAGGGACACAGCATTGGAGCTGTACAACTGCAGAGGGTTTCTGCTGCATGACTCTTGGTGGGGACTTATTCCAGGTGCCTGGACTCCCCTATCCAAGCCAGCAGAACAGTTGAAGAGTTTGGCTTGTGGCCACACCTGATGCATCATTGGTGTGTAGGCTACAAAAGTGATGCAGCTCTGATGCAACAAATCTTGCATGTAGTTTAGAGATCCTTAGAGCCCCTGGCTAAGATGTTTTCACTGCATAGCCAAAGGAATGCTGTTTCTTGGAATGACTGTGGTACCTGTGTCCATTCTTGTAGGCATGTGTCCCCTTGTCACAGTGTGTTGTGTCAGGAAGGAGATGCTATTCCACTCAGTCATTTCCAAACAAGGAATTTTTCTCATTTTGAATTTTCAAAGTCAACAATCACAATTGACTCTAGAAACAGATTCAAGGCTGCTGTGGAGGAAAATATGACTTTGAGATAGGCTGTTATATTTTAGAGGCCTAGGACTACTAATTTTTCAGTGCTGTTTCTATTTGCTTGAGTTCACTCAACGAGTGATTGGTGCATATAGGAAAATAAGCCATTTAGTAAGCATCCATTGTATTGAATCCACTCATGTCCCTTTCACCAAAAACTATCATAGTGGCCAAAAATACCTGAAAGTTTTGTGGTGACCCTTTATCATTTATTGCCACAGGTGGTGGGGATGGGCTGCTGCTCTGCTACCCAGAGCATCAACACTCACTGGCATTGCTGCTCCAAGCCACAAACCATGGTGTGTGCTCAGCAGCTTGGGCTTTGCCTCAGAGGGGCAGGGCAAAGGACCTCAGGGCTGCAGTGTACAAACAGCATCACCCCATCCCTGAGAAAGTTTGAAAGTCCAGCCTAGATGCAATCTCCTTGAACCTCTTTTGCCAAAGCAAATCTTTTTGTAAAAACCAGGCTTTTGCTAGATGATCTGTACTATAAAATATTCTCGTTGCTAATCAGAGAGAAAACTAGAAAACTTATTTTCACTTTCTTCAGAGATGTCTCCATGCATTTGACGTGCTACTTCTGCAACCATCCTCTCATCCTCCTGTGCAAATTCATCCTCTCCACTCTGCTTGTCATTTCTCATGTTCCTTTTAAGCGTGATCTTGTAAGCTTTTCAGTACCTGAATTTCTGGGGTTTCCTTTTAGCTTATAGGTGCCTTTTTCTTACCCTGGACTGCTCCTGGTCCCCTCTATTCACACTGACCTTTTCCAGTTCCTGAAGCATTCCTTCCTGTGTGATTCCTTCTTTCCAAACCCTTTCATTCAGTCTCTCTGGCCATTTTTATGGGTTTGGACTCTTTCAACCTTCTCATCAAGATGATACTCAAAGAAAGACCAAATAACAAAAATTGACCAGAACATGTGCCAGTCCAAGGCAACAAAGAATTTGGGCTTTCCTGTAACCTGCTAATGGCCTTCCATAATGATCACAATTCCATATTGATCTTGATATTCCAGAATTACCTAGATACTGGTCAAACGAATCCTATTTTTACAGTTTTCCTCCAGACTCCTAAAGTGTTGGAAATACAAGAGCTGTGAAACATGTCCAGACTTGTATCCATACTAAACCTGGAGGCATCTCATCGATATCAATGACAAATATATTGGGGGAAGATATACAATCACCTTGACATGCCTGCAAAAACCACCACTCCGCCCCCTTACCTCTTCTTCCCCTGCACCACCAGTTCCCATGAACCACAGACTAGTTTGAACCTTAATGTGCAGTATTTTTCATCCCCTCCTAGATATGTTATCATCACCTTTCATAAGTCAGCATCTTCCCATGTCCTAACAAAAGCTCAGTCCTTCTTTAGACCTTGATGACCTCTGAATCTCTCATGCGGTTCCTCAGACTCTATCCACTTTGGATGAAAAAGTGTATCATTTCACTGGGATTGAATTTATTGCTGCTCAAATTTGCTAAATAATCTTTTGATCTGCAGTTAATCAGTTAGAGTCTTAATATATAAACTTCCATCGTTTTCTCTTTTATTTGTCCTTTCCATTGTCCATTCTCTTCATAGGAGTATCTTAAAAGCTCTTTAACTGTTCTTTCAAAACCCTTCAAAGCCCTCAAAATTTTTGCCTGTTTTGTTCAAATAGGTCCAAATCTTGGTGGGGTGCACTTGGTCTGTCCTGACACTGCACATTTAAGCTGAAGATTTTGAAAAAGGCTCTTAAGTACTGCTCTTACTTAATGTCCTTAGTGAGGTGACCGTGCACGATGGGTGAGAGCCAGGGGGAAGATGCTAATACAGGTCAAGCCCAACCATCAATAAGTGCAGCAATCTTGTAGGATACCTCTTACCACAGGCCTGGATTTGATCCTAAGTGTCACTTCTCCACTAAAGTTTTTGGCAGAGGGTCAGGACACCTTCCTTCTAACAAGAAGCCATTTTGACATTTGCTCATTAAGTGTATTAGTTGACGCATGATGGAAGGCAGCTCTCATTGACACGGGCCCTCCTTGTCCTGGCTGATAGAGTCTGATGCTGGAAGCGTGACTGGGTAATAAGCTGAAGGGATCTTTCTTTTCCAATTGACAAGTGGTGACTGTATCTCCTGTGAACTGTAACGTACCCTGAAGAAGACCTCAAGGCCAAACAGTTGACTTGAGCGTCCTGTGTGATGCATTGATTTGCAGGAAGGGAGAAACAGTCTAAATATTTCCTTATTTTCCAAGGCTGGATGGAGGGCTACTGTCTTCTTCCAACGATTGAACTTTTGATAACAGGGTGTTGCAGAGGAGATGGGTGCTTGGACAGGTGATAAAAGCCCACATGTGGGCATGGATATGTTCTCTAATGAGCCTACAGAGTGACAATTTGGAAGCAACACTGAGCAGAATACCAGGACCAAGCTGCTCTCAGCAGTCTTTCCTTAGGTGAAATCTGCTCTGCTATTGATCTCTAAAAGGCAAATCAAATAACAGCAGCCACATTTTTAAGGATTAGGAGCTTCCTGTGCAAGACACTATGCGTTTTTAATACCTTAAGCTGACTTATGAAACTGGTAAACAATGTGGAGGGTGGTATTGGATGACCTCTTTTACATGCCTGATCATCCTGTCAGCATTTATAATGCATTTGATATTTCCTTCTCATCAGGATAGGATCAGTTAAGAGTCCTATTTCCCAAAGCTCAGGTTGCATTATGCTTTGTTCCACATTTCATGGTAATAAACGTTGACATAAATTTCTGTAGATTTCACACAAAGTGATTGTTAATTTATTCATGGTTGAAAAGGATCAGAAAGAAAAAAAGAAAGAGCGAGCAGAAAAGACTCCTCCAAAAGACAAATACACAGCTTGCAAGATAAAAAATACAGATCTTTTATGCCTATTTGTTTTGCATACAGTAATGACTGCTAGACTCTGATTAGCAATCTTGACCTAGTTAAAATGCTATTGTTTTTGTGTGTTCCTATTTTTCTAAAAGACTGTGACTAGACATGATATTTTATAATCCATCAGATGTAAAATCTGCATAAAAAAATATAATTATTGTGCTTCAGCAACCTGGACCAAAGCCCTGACATTATGTTTCTAGGCAGTACACTGTGAATAATATGGATGCATTTTTAGGTTGTTACGTTCAGTTGGCAAGATACATAATTTTTCCATAAGCAAAGGTAAATTGTGGGATTTCTAACATACTGATTGCTATTCCAGCCTTGTCCCAGCTAATGAAAATAAAGTGGATACTTGTCAGCCAAGAAACATCCTTATTTGTTACTATAAATTCAGTTTTAGTGGCACTAAACATTACAGTAAACAGGGAGGAAAAGTGGTGCTGCCTCTCAGTCAGCTTTATTATTGCCAGTGGTGCGTACGTCTAAGGATCAGCCAGAGTCAGGACACCACTGCAAGAGGCCTGAATAGACACCCAGATCAGATGGACAGGCATGGGCAGTGGGAGGTTTGGGATGGGTAGAGCAAAATTCTCATGGCAGTAAACCTTGGTCATCCAAGTGGTCCCAGGAGCTGGCTAGCTAAATAGGAGGGCGTGAGGCAGAGTGGAGGTGTGCTGTCTCAAGCTGCCATGCTCACTAACAGTGTGGGGCTGAAAGCACCTGTGCCTCCTCAGGCTCAGAGAGAACAGTTGGTCCCCTTCTTATGAACACAGGGTGGGCAGCAGAGGACACCTGGAGCTGAGCCTCTGCAACCCGACTGGAGCATTGTGCACAGTGCCCAGGGCCTCCACTCTGTCACTCAGTCCTGCATGAAAAATTAATGTTGCTTACCAGATCAGCATCATCCAGCAGATTGGACTTTGTCAACTCAGAGTGGTAAAATCTCTCTGAAGACAACTCTCATGCTTGCATCCTCAGCTATGTCAGGTAGATGCTGCAGTTGAAGACAAAAGATTAAAAATAAATGTACTTGAGCAGTGCAGAGAAAGTGAAGAGCAGAAGGGCTGGGGAGAGGTTCTCAGAAGAGGATTGCACTACTGAGATTTCCAGGAGAGACATCAGGGTGAACCTGATTCTCCTGGGTGTGGGAAGGAAGGGGAACAATCAGAGCCAAAGGATTTCAGATGTGTAGAAATAGTGGCAATGGGAATCCTCAAAACTGAGTCTGTAGTCAGAAATGGGCCTTGAGGGTGCCTGGGGCATTAGGAGCTGTGGTGGCCCCAGAGATGGCATCTCAGAGATGGCCCCTCGTCATCCCTGTGTCAGCCCCAGGGTGCCTCTGTGGCTTCCAAGCTGGCTGTGGTGTGAGTCACCACCACCATCCTGTCTGGCTAAAGGGGTGAGAAAAAAAGGAGAGAAGCAGCTGGTCCTCCTGAGTGCTGGGAGATGCCTGCAACAGGGAGGCTCTGCGCTGGTGAGCCCTGGTCCCTGCCTGGAAAGGTGCTCCCCAGCTTGGCACAGCTCTGAACGCCACAGGAGGTGATACTGCTGGCAGCAAACACTGCGAACCACTATTTTGAAACAGAGTTGTTGTCATTCAGAATCAGGCTCTAAGCCTCAAGGCTGGCTTGCTAGGTCCAGCCCTGCAATGCAAAGGTGCTTTCGCAGCATAAATAACTATCATTCAGTATCTTTTCCTCCTTTGGAAGGAATTTTTTTTTCCCAATTTTCATTGTTTGAATATTTTTTCATATTTTTCCTGTAATTCCTTTACCCTTTTGCTTCCCCAGCTACATGGAGTATTTTGTTTACAGTGCAGCCATAGTTTACAAGTGCAATCAACACATATTGTGAGAAAGTCTAGGTAATCCAAAATGGACCTTTTAAAGTGATCTGTCTGCTGCTTCTACATTAAGAGCACAAAATCCAGAGCTGCTTTTTCTATCATCAGAACTATCACTCCACAGGAACTGCTAACACTGCCACACTGCCTGCTTCACAGTGTGGGGTTTCAGTCAGTAGTACCTTGGGAGTTTCATCCCTGTTGTTCCACCACACAATGTACTAACACTGCAAACCTTTGTAGGAAATTGTGAGAGTTGGGAGAACAAAGGCGGGAAGATTCTTCCTTTTATGTCTTAAAATGAAAGGCTTAGTGGGGACTTAAGACTATCAAACTGGTATTTTCTCTGTAGTTTCCTTGGGGTATTTTGGTGTTTTTCCAAGTCTTAAGTGTCCAGCTATAAACATTTCAAAATGACAGTCTGATACAGTACTACTATCTCTGTGCAAGGCCTTGATCTGCAGGCATTATGGAGTCACTTGGGCAAGTCAGAGGGACAGCTTTACTTGTGTTTTACTTGTGTTTTACTTGTGTTTTACTTGTCCTAAGAGCTGTGAAACTCAAGGTGCTGGATGGTTAGTCTAGGAGTTCTGTCAAGCACTGTGCTCCTTCCTACACAGTGTTAAATGAAACAAAGAGCAATTTCTAAATGAAGTCCAACTGCAGAAGATATATGAAATGCACAAAAAAGAAGATTTTCACTGACAGTGAAACCTGATAGACTGTATTATGTCCTGCTGACACAGACAATTCTTTTCTTGGCCATATCGGATAGACCCTGTGGAAAGAAATATAAGGTGAATATACATGAGTACTGTCAGAAATGCATCAATGATGTGATAAAAATATTGTTCAATATGAATATTTTTGAGAAAACAATCTCTAAAATTTCTCATTGACAAGCTATGCTTTTGCACCAAATTTTTTTTTGTTTCCATTTTCTGGAAAAACAAAATTGAGCCAGAAAAAGAAAATTCACCAAAATCCTCTAGTTTTACACTTAGTAAAAAAATTCAACCAAAAGAAAGGTGAAGAAAAAACCGTTCTGTTTTTCCAAAAGATAAATTATTTGCTACCAGGATTTGATGAGCCCTAATTATTAGCTCAGTGGATCTCCTGCTGATTTGGCCTGGTGTCAGAGAGCATTAGAGAAAAAGCTGCCTCTCTTAAATTCCTTTAAGTCTCTGAAGAAGTTTTAAATATAAAACTTATAAATATTATATATGTCCCTCTGCGCAGGACGTGGTATCACAGCAGGTCGTTTAGATCAAGTCATCTCTAGAGCTTGCCCTCCGCTGTCCCCCAGTATTTTGTCCAGGAGCAGCGCTGGGCTGTCTCGCAGAAATGATCTCCAGAGGCTCAGGTTTAACTTCAGAAGATCAATCATCCAGCACTGCCTTGCTGTAAGTGCGTGAACTCTCACTGACTCATCAGAGCCTGCTCAGCAAAAGGTCTCACAAAAACACATGCTGCCAGGAAATGCCTGTGCTCCGTGATGGTTCATCCAGTGCTGCTCACCTACCTGTGGGATGGAGGTGGGCATGGAGGGCTCCCTCCTCTCCCACTTACTGCCATGTCACTGGTTTCCCATCACAGGGCCTTTCAGTATTACACAGTTCAAGCAGTTTGAGATGTGTAATCGTAAGCCTGTTTGATCTGAGGAATGTGCCTGTGTGTGTTATAGGAACTTTTCCTTTATGTTTACTGACCCAAATCAATCCTAGCTTGCAAATTGAAAGAGATGGAGCCTGAAATCTGGCAAGTTGGTTTGTTGGGTTTTTTGGGGGGTTTTTTTTCCTTCTGAAGAGTCTGTGCTTTGTTTGGGTAAAAAGGGCTTGAGTACTGACTTTTAGTCAGTAATTGAAAAATGTGATTGCTAGAAAAATGCAAAGATTTCCGTGATGGAACCCTGATCCTTTCCCTTGTGAAAACAAAAGAGGCATAATGCTGGGGCAGCAGTGCCCCGCACAAGGCAGCGTTCAGAGAGGTTTGTGATGGACGCTGCTCATCTTCCTGAACAAACACAGACCAGTCCCCTGAAGCCCCCCCTGCCCCCAACATATAATTGGTAACAGCTCAGTACAAGGAGGTAGAGGCAGCTTCATCCCTGTGGGCTGCTCAGATTCTGCCCATGCCCTCTCCCTCCATGTCCTGAACCCATGGGGGATGTGAAATCAGGACCTTTGTAGCAGCCTCAGTGAAGTCCCCCTGAGTTCCCTGCACCTTTGCAGCCTCACTTGCTCTCATTTCTCCTTTAAGGTGTGGACATCTATTGACTGATGGTGTTGTCAGCATTCCAAGGGCTATGTTTGCAAGGTTTTGGGGAGATGTGTTAAGTTACCACTTGTTACTCTTTAGAAATGTACAGTGCCTTTTTTGGTGGGCACTTAAGCAGATGTCATGAAACCAGGAGTCCTCCAGGCTATATTAAGGGAGGGAGTGCTTGGTTAAGGGATGTGTCTGGAGATCATGGTGCTCTGCCTGGCTCTGCTGCTGACTTGTGTGTGGCAAACCACTTCCCAGATCACCCACCTCAGCATGCTGTCTGCTAGAAGCTACTTCAAATGCAGGAGAAAAGCAGGTACTACACACAGCACAATGTAACACCTGCATTTTTATATGTCAGAAAGCTTGGTGCAGGCACCCTGAAAATGTGTTTTTTAAACAGCTCCCTCTGCTTCAAAATGTCAAGCAGACCCAAATTAACTCAGAAAGTCATATTAACCACATAAAACATATACATATGCAGAGGATGTACTCTTCATTATCTGTTCAGCCTTTCTGTCAGCAACACATCTGAAAGTAAAATGTGCTGCCAAGTCATGTATTCTAATGATCTGCGGACTTCCCCATTTCCCAGGAAGATGAATTTGAGTGTATGAGCATGGTTTCTAGTAAACATACTGACAGCAAAGATGATGGTAAAAGGAAGTGCAACTTACCTTTTTTTGTTCCAAAGGAAAGTACAGTGACTCATGTGTCAGAAGGAACATGCTAACCCAAGACAGTCTGTGCTCTTTGCAGTGACCACCCAAACCTCTCCCCAGTGAGGGACACTTAATGACAATTAATTACTCTTGCATACACACAGTCTATAGATTTATACAAGTAGGCATCAACATGTTTGTCCTTATGAAAACATGAATCTATGATTTAAAAGCTATGCTGGAAAGTTAACTTGAAATATGAAATTGGATTTTCAGTGTTAGAGAGAGAAATTACAAACTTTACTTTTAAGGGCTGAACTCAGTGACCTGATGATGCAATGGAAGAATAGGTGGGTTTGGAGGAAATATGTATTTCTCAGTTAAACTCTTTTCAAGCAATTAATTGATATTCACACCAGAATAAAATTTTTCACATCTGGAGTTATCTGGGAAGAGCTTTTACCTATAGGTAAGCCTGAAACTGAGGGGCACAGAGGCCACAATAGAGTATTATGTGCCCATGGACTTCAGCATGATGAAACTAATGTGACTGGAAGATCTCATAAATCATCCTTTCGCACTTAACTGGAAAATTAGAGTTCTCAGTTCTCTCTGCCCTTCACAGCCTCTCAAGGTATCACCATTTGTACAGGCATTATTTTCTCACTGGCACACACGGATATTTCTCAGATGGCATTGTCCTGATGCCTCCGTGGCCATTGCACTTGTGCCCAAGTGCAGAAAGGCAGAAGATGAGTGTGTTTCACTGCTTAGTTTCCTGGCATTGCTCATGGCTGGAACAGGGACAATGTGTGCTGGCTGTGCAAGGGCTGCATGTGCACGTGCCCGCTCCTTGCTGCGCACCCCGTTGGTCATGGAATCATTGAATCATTAAGGCTGGAAAAGACCTCTAAGATCAAATGTACAGGGCTAAATATAGGACAGCTGCCCTTGTTTTAAAGTGGTCTGTTCTTTTATGAACCGTGTTCAAAGCAACTCTTCTTGAGGGCATCTGCATCTTACTTGAGGGCATATGTACCAAGTCCAGGCTTTTCAGCTCATGGGACTGACATCTCCGTTTTCTGTGCACGGCATGGGAATTTGTGTGTACAACCACAGCAGATGAGTAGATCAGGCAGACAGAACCATGAACCTCTTTTCCTTCAGTAGGCCCACAGGGCTGGTGAGCAAATGGAAGTATCACTGTAAATATTCAAGGAAAAGGAAATAGAGTTACAACTCTCAAAGCAGTGTTGAGTGGACTGTATGTTTCATAAGAGATGTTTCAGGACACAACAAGGGCTTAATGCATTAATATACATCTTTGGGAAATAATCTGGCAGTACATCACGGGCCAGACCCTTGGCTGACATAACCTGACATGGCTCCAGTGAATTCATTCTCAGTTTTCAACAAGTTAACATCTAACATTTTTAATTATACACATCTCTGGCCAGTACAAACCTACATGAGCTAAGGCTGCCTTGATCTTGTGTGTGCCATTATAATGTGTTCAAGGACTTTTGGACTCTACAGGTGTCAAAAATGTTCTTGTAGATCATATACCAAAATCGGGAGACTGAAAACCTGCAGTGCCGGATAGGCACAAGGGCAGATTTCATTACTGCATTTTTCTCTGCTGTTTAAAATATTTTAGACCTGTCTAGCACAGCTAGGTTGGAGTAGATCCAGAGCAAAGAGGCTTTACCAGATACAGCTTTGACTGCTTCTCTCCCTCATCACACCTATGAGGGGAAGGGGGTCTGTGATCAACGGGAGGCAGCAGTTCTCGAAAAATGCTGATGGCAAGGGTGGTGAAGGCAGGGAGATTCACCACTTAAAGCCTATTTGCCTACAGTTCTGCACAGCTTAATTTATGAAAAAAAGCCCAGAGGAGCTTTCTGAACTAAGAAATGCTTACCTGTCTGTTGCCTGTTGCCTTTCAAGAAATTAAATTATTTCTTTGGTATCATCTAATGATTTTTCTTTTTGTCTCTGCTTCTTTCAGCTCCAAGGCTCCTTGAAGAGAAAGTTGGTGGTAAATCTGTCACCTGTCAACAAGAGGCCCAATGGTGTTTCAGAGAGCTCTTTCCTTGACATTAAGAGGATAAGAGTGGGTGACAATATCTCAGTGGGACAAGGTGGACAGCATGTTAACAACTGCCAAAGCCAGTCAATGTCAGGAACTATGACTGTGGGGCAAGGATCACAAAGAAAGGCCAGCAGCCTAGCAAACAATACCCATGCTAGTGGGAATGACATGTTTAATATGACTTTGAAAGAGGTAAAGAAAGAGCCAGGAGAAACAATGTCCTGCAGCAAACACTTAGATGGCCAGACATCCCATGAGAACATGTTCCCTAACAGATATGGGGAAGACTCATGGGACCAAATGATGGATCTTGAGCTTCAGGAACTGTTTAATGAACTGACTAACATATCAGTGCCACCAATGAGTGATGTTGAGCTAGAGAATATGATAAACGCCACGATAAAACAAGATGAACCATTCAACATTGACCTTGGGCAGCAGAGCCAGAGGGGCCCTGTGAGATCTCTGCAGATGGATAAGATGGTGATAAAAAGTGAGTATGCAGCGGGCATGAATCAGGCTCCTGTGGGCTCGCCACAGATGAGGCCTTCTTCTACAGGTCCAGCCTTCACTATGGCTAGCACTGCCATGTCTGCCTCTTCACCCATCCCCTCGGTGCCTCAAACACAGGTGTCGCAGGTTTCTTCTGCGTCCAGTCGGCCATTGCCCAACTGGCAGGAGGTGTCTCATGCACAGCAGCTCAAACAGATCGCAGCCAATCGGCAGCAGCATGCCTTGATTCAGCAGCAACAGCAGCAGCAGCAGAACCAGACAGCCAACTGGTCCACTCTGTCTCCATCAGGACCTTCCCCTGGACCTTTTGTGCAAGAGAAAATCCCCAGTCCCTCTTTTCGCCAGCAGCAGTTCAGCCCACAAAGCTCAGCAATGCTTGGGGTGCCAGTGAATGGAAACCAGACAAAAGGGATGAACAACTATGTTTATAAACCAACCACTCCCCAGAGCAATCCCATGGACATAATCATGCAACAGAAGCCTCAGGACCTCAACAGAAACTTTATCAACAGTGCTCAGCCACCTCTAGAGCAGCATCATGGCAACACAAAGCCTTTGTTTCACTTTAACTCAGAGCAAACAAACCAGCAGATGCCTTCGGTTTTGGGTTCCCAAAACAAGCCTGCCCTTCTGCACTACACCCAGCAGGCACAGGGTTCAGCTCCCGTGCAGCAGCCACAGCAACAGCAGCAACAACAGCCGCAGCCGCAAACTGCTCAGCCTCTCCCAAACCAGTCTCTCCAGAGGCCACCTAATGTAACCCTAGCAATGCAGCAAAAAATGATGCTTCAGAAAATGCAGCAAAGCCAGCAAATCTCAGGTCTGCAGTATCCCGTCTCTCAGCAGCACAGACAGGTAAGACAAATTCCTCCTTCTTTGTTACAGAATCGTTCTGGTCCAAGTAATAAAAAGGCTTTTCCAGCCTGGCCTCATTCCTGCAGGAGATGTGTCCTGGTGGCACTTAATGACCCTCTCAGCATGCACTTCTGCAGAGCTGGTGATGGCATGTTTAGCACCTACTCAGGTGTATCATGGATGCACATTTAGAAGAATTTCAAGAAGCACATGCTCGTAACACTTTTCTCTTCATGCAATGGAATGAATATGTCACTGCTATATATTATGTAGATACTTGTCAGAAAGGTGAGATAGTAGGGCACATGCAAGTGTATTTTGGACTCCTATCTAAGTTTTCTAGCTTACAAAAATTTAGGCTCTTTTGAAAGTCAAAATTTTAATGAATTCCTATGTTATCCTAGATAATGTGTTTTACATTGTTAATTTTTATGCCATCATTTTTCTCAGGGAGGCGAGGTTAGGAAATGCTGTTTTTAGATATCTTTTGACTGATATGACAAAAAATACTGTTTGCACATTTGCTATCTCTTTGGCAAAGAAAAACTAAGATTTATCTGTGAGCTTTATAAACACCCATCACACTTCTGGGAATATCCTGTGGATAAAATACATGCTTAGAGATGAAGGAGAAGGTTGCCACAGATATGTCTACAATTATATTCCATGTGGCCAGCTCCCACTGTGTTATCATGAGACAGTACTCTGACAAGATCTGCTGTTGTAGCTTAGTTGTGCTATGCCAAGTCCCTGTGCACCCAGGTCTCAGATCCCAAGTTTCAGACCTGCCAATCAAAGTGAGAATGTGCAAACTTGCTATATTCCAGAGTCTGGAAACCAGGTGCAAAACAAGTAAAACATATTTGACCTTGTAATGTTTAGGCAACTGACTAGTTTAGATGGGATTTCATCTCAACAGATTTGAAGATATGGAATTGCAGTATAGGTGTGGAGATCATTTGTAGATGTGAAAAAAAGCACGAGAAGCTACTTAAAAATTAAAGCCTAAGTTTTCCATGGACTCCCAGAAAGTAGCACTGTGAACAAATCATTCCGAGCTGGAGTTTTTTCACCAAACTGGGGAACAGGTTGATGCTTTAAAAAGAGTAAATACAGTTGTATGCCTGCACACCTTTCTCATTTTAACTCTTTTAAATTTCCTGACCAGCTAACCATTAATTACTCCAAGAAGTCCCTTAGCAAGAGGTACCAGGTGAAACCTGTGGGCAGGTGTGAGAAATCGCTTTGTTGAAAGATGGTGTAGAATGAGCATTTGCAGGATGCAAGGAGGTGTCTCCAAGCTGTTCCTCTTCTTGAGCCACTGAGTGCTCTCTTCTTAGGTGTATTTCCCCATTCTCTTAATAGACTGGCAGACAGATGAATTTTAACAGATCTTTCATTCAGCCATCACGAACCTTCCAGCAATCTGTCATCACAGGGGAGACAGGCAAGACTTCTGCAAACACTACTGTTTTTCTGAAAAAATTTGCAAGGTCACATTCTGGAAAGGCACAAAAACACGAGAGCAACTCTGCTTGAGGTAATGTTAACTACTTGTTCTGGGTCCTCTTGGGCTGCTGCTCAGGGAGGCCAGCCAACAAGATGGGACTTGGCACCTCGGCCCTAGTAGTACTTGCAAAATTTACCATGAGTGTAGCAGGATTTCTCACCTGTGCAGCCACAAGATCTTTGGTTTCGGAAACTTGTCCTAAGTGAACTTTGCCGAGTGCCAAACTTTAGATATTACACCAAGAAAGGGGTTTTGCCTGTCATCATAGATTGCTTTCTGCCAACTAATTTTCCAATATTTCTTGTCATCTGACCACTTCCCACAGCTCTTTCTGCAAGATATAGCTACCTGACCCACAGCACTGTTGAGAAGCTTGGAAGCTCTTTAGACACACATTATGGGGCTTTTGCAGTAAGGATGCTGGTTTTTATATGCTCTAGAGACATAACTGGGTTTTTTTAGAGATCCTTAGCAGGTATTCCAAAGTGCTGATGAAGTTCAGATCAATTATGTCTCTCGCAATTCAAGTATTTTGTAGTTGCTGGAACAATACTTAGAAATACAATTGGTCCATAAATTACAGGGTTTTAAAAAGGTTTGAACAGAACTGGCAGTTCACCTGGCAGTATTCATGAGTTCTGTGGACCCTTTAGTTTATGAGTTGTGGACCTGCCTGCACTGCTGCAAGAGTCCACCAACCCCTTGGACAGGGCTTGCTTGCCACATAAATCTGGATATTAAATTGGAGGGGGAGGAGACACTGCTAGTATTATCTTCTAGTAAAGACAACAAAGGTCAAAGCAACCTTGTGGGTCGACTGCTGCTGATTTTAGCAATGGGGACATCACCTCATTTAGGCTGCATGGTCTGCTTTCCTGAAGGATCATCTCCCTCCTCTGAGGATTTCTACACATCATTAAAAGTAATGTATGATTAATTACCAGCATTTACTAATTAACTTCATGATTAATATTTATTTTACTCATGCTCTATTTCTGCATGAGGAATCAGGATTTGATTCTGCTTGGTATCATTCAACTCCTCCTCAGATCTTTATAGGTTCATGTCACAACTCAGTGCAATGCTTTGTAGCTGGTAGCGTGAGGGCACATTCATAAAGGACTGCTGTGACACTGCCATCAGAAATCACTGACTGGAACACTGTAAGTTCACATTTTTAGCAGAACTAGCTCACCCTCTGGATTTTTGCTCCCTAAGCTGTAAGATCCCCAAAACCCATCTGAGCTTGGTTTTATCAGTCCAAACTGGCTAACTGGAAATATAGGGCTTATAATTTCTCTGCTTGTCATATTCCCTTTGTGTCAAATCAAAACAAACTTACAAGGGATTTGTTAATTAGATGTCTTTTGCCTCTAGGGAAAAGTCATAAAAATGATGGAAATCATCTTGGTTTCCTGGAAGGTTGATCTGAATGAAGGGTTTGTTTGCCTCTCTCTTTTATTCTCCATTGTTCTGGGAAAGATTCCTTTCCATTGTCTATCTGAATGCAACATAGTAATGAAAAAACTCATAGAAATTCAAGCCTCTCTTTGTTTAGGAAATAATTAGAATCTCCATATTCTACACAAGTTTAATCAGGTTTATGATACTTCTGCAGAAACTCAGCTGAAAATCTGTGACTTTGCCTGGGTAGAACTCTAACTTTTCCATTTTGAAGAAATGTAGTCCAGTCTGTGAGAGATGCTTCTGAAGAAAGACTTAAGATTTTTGAACTGAAGGCTTGATGTTTTTAACTAGTCCAAGAAATTCCACACACATTTTGAAAGTTTTTGATCAGCCATTATACTTGTTCAATAAGATCTATTAGTTTTCTATGAAGAAGTAAAAAACAAAACAAAAAAATACAAAACTCACAAAAAATCAAACAAGAAAATCCCACAACAGCAACAAAAAAAGCCTGAATCTACTAAATAAAATATTATTCATCCCCTTCTGCTTTTGACCCAAAGCCAAATTAAACTCAAGGATTTCAAGTTGAATTTTTCTCCAATTGTTTTTATTCAACTTCATTTGCTCAAGGGAAGGGAGAATAGAAGGCTGAGCTCATGAGAACAGGAACCCTAACAGAGGAAGGCCACTCCATCTGCTACACGTGGGCATGTGTCCTATTTAGTCTTGGCTTTGGAGGCAAGGATAACACAAGGGATCGTGAGAGCCTCACCCCCCACTTTACATGAACAACCAGTAGTCCATATTTTTAAGGCTCTGGAAACATCAGTGTAGATACAACCCACAACAGTGTTTGCTTGTGGAAAACTCAGGGCCTTGTTAGTCCTTGTTCTTTAAGAATTGCTTTGAGGATGGGATCACCTTCTCCTTTTTCACGTCTCTACACTCTTTTTCAATAACTCAAGAATTGTGATTAGTCACAGTTTAAAGGGTGATGGTGGCAGTATTTGCCCTTACTTGTCCTAATTGGAGCAGGCCTTAGATCATTTTCTTTACCAGATCTTAACAGGCTCCTTTTAAGTCCAACCAGTCTTCCTCCCTACTGAACACTGTCCCTTCTCCAGGACCGGCTCCTAGCGTATTTTCCCCGCAGGGCCGCTGATCAGCGCTGCACCAAGGGATGTGCCACCACAGAGGAGCTCCGGGTGCTGATGTGACCCCTCCCTTGCAAAACATTCCACTACACCAGCCCTTCCAATGCCCAGAGCTTAATATGCATTCATCATCTGAAATATCTCTAAGGGACAGAGATGGTATTTCAACTAACATGGCAGCTCTGCGGAGATCCTGAAACAGATTCTCCTCTCATTTTCTCCAGTGTAAACTCAGGGAAATTTCATTTGTTTTCAGGAGAGTGTAATTGAACTCAAAGCAGTATAGTAAGAAGAAGGTTATGACCTTCTACCTTTTTTTTTATAAAGCATGGGCACCATGTGGATTCAATAAAAAGTGTATGTTAAACTCTCAGATAGTTAAGGTGCTATGTCAGGAAGAAGCACCAGGACCAAAAGAACTAATGTCTTTTTTGAAAGTGCAGATATAAAAAACTCTTTATACTATTCTCTGCTGAGTAGTAACTTACATGTATAATTTAGCCCCTGAAATTTCTCAAAGAAAATGTTTCTTCTTTATCAAAAGAATATTTTCCTAAACCTCTGTGTTTACCACTATAGAAGAAAAGAAGAACATATTTTGGTGAGGCAACCTCTCTCTTTTCAAGTGTGAAGGAAGTATTTTAAAAATATTTGTGAAATGAAGAGAGAAAACCTAGAGTAGCTTTTGGTAATCAGTATAAACCAGGACTTGAATTTGACTTAGATCATAAATGACAACGATTCCAGGCTTTAGGAATCTGTAATAATAGAAACTGTTCCATAGTGTAAGAAAATAACAATGTGACCTTTCTCTCAAAATTCTCTATAAAAATAATATTTGGATGACAGCTTTTCTTGATAGCTCCATTTTGGTCACATTCCCTCATACAAGGACTTCTGAATTAAATATTCTGGATAAAAACTTGAGTATGTCCCAACAACCACCATTAATTGCAGGGTCATAGCTGATTTATGAGCATGAAACCAGAGAGAAAATGTTGTAAGTTCCTGTATTGTCATTATGGGCAGTTTTCTTGGTGGTGCCTTATATCATTCATGCTCAGTTTGCTGAACAAAATACATATACAGTCCCACTGTGGACAGTCAGTCCATGAGCATATTGTAATTCAAAGTCTCAGAGACACTCCGAGTTCCATAAGATTTCTTGAACTCTTTGCATAAAGCATTTACACTGGAAGAATAGTACGTTATTATCCATGGTCAAAGGCTTCTTGGCTGGGGGCTTTGGGAGGTAGATGAGATAGTTCCTGACGTCTCTTTTGAACTGCTTTTTGAAGGTACTTCCTTGAAGGTACCAATGAAAAACATCATTGAGCTTCCCTGGATGAGTTCTTCACTAATGTCAGCACACTTGAAGTCTCATTCATTGTTTATTAACATTGTGAAAGTGCCTGGGAGGTCCACTGAGAGGGCAAAATGTAATTCTGTGAAGAACTGTATAAACTTGAATTAAAAATGGCACCTGTTTCAAAGGCATAGCATTGATCTGACTTCTGTAAGATCAAAGATAAGACGGGTATTATGGAAAGAATTTGATAGATATGAACTTCTCCCTACCTGCAGGTCTCAAGATGTTGGTTTGGGAACTGCAGCGATCCAAGAGACCCTTCATAACTCAGTCAGGTGTCTCGGATGTGGGGGTAAAAAACTGCTGTTGGAGACAGAGGGTACAGTAAGGTTGTTAGCTGCTTCAGCCCTCTGATTATACTCCACCACCACCTGGAAGGCATGGGCTAGGGAAAGAAAGCAGAGGGACAGCCAAGGTACTGAGTGTGTACATAGAGATGAGGATGGCTGCAAGGAACAAATGGCAACTAAGAAGATCCACAGTGCTGGTGGCTGAGAGTACAGTTTACAGGCCCAGGGTGGTAGGGTAAAGTGAGGAATCATCATCAGAAACAGGACATGAGTTTGTGCTTATTAGATTAACTGGAAAGGAAGTGTAACAGGACAAGTCTGAGATAAGGAACTGTGAAGATGTCATGATGATGAGAAGAAAAGGGGCTAAGGATGCTTCAGGTCTGGTTCTCTGCTAAGGAGCAAGTTAGTCTATCTTGACCTGTGAACTTGTCCATAAAGGTATGATGTCCACAAGGGCTTCTTACCTGGTTGAAGTGAGGATTCCTGCTATTGCTGTGCATGTATCTGAGGCCAGAGTCAATCCCTGAGTCAACTTCCTGCAGGGATTTTGGAAAGGCAGCCTGGAAAAACAATATAATTCCAGAGCCATTTGGAGCTGGCCTGGTGAAAAACCCTTTCCTGTAAGTTTTTACTTGTTTGTAGGCAATTTATGAATACCTCAAGAAGTCAAGGAAAAAAAAAAAAAAAATTAACAAGCCACAGTTCTCCCTAGAGTCTTCCTATTATTTTAATTCCCCAAAGTGCTCAAGAGTGCTTAGTCCCGGTAATTTGTCTCTCTAGGGGTTCAAAATGAAGGAATATTTTCATGGCAAATATTTATTCCTCCACTCAGCCACTTTTACTGCTGGTGTTTTTATGGTAGAGACCTGCCCCAGGCCACAGATGACTGTTGTTAACACAGCAACAGACCTAGTAATGTTCCTTTAATGTGAGTTTTCACGGGTGAGTTTACCATTTGAATGTGATGCTGTTCCAGAAAATCAGCCAGATGCTCCAACAGAACTATTCCAGAACCATCTGCCTCCTTCATTTGCTGCATGCCTGTTTCTGGTAATGTACACACACAGTGTAAGAGACAGTTTTTGCCCTGAAGAATTTATAATCTAAATAAGCAAGCCAGCCAAACCTTAAGATGAAGGAAATCTTACTGTATATTTTATATATTCTTGTGTATTTGGGGAAAGAAAGAAAGAAGATGTCATTCAAAGCCATTACAATCAATCCACTGGAGTTGTTGGATACGCTTACCATTGCAGAAAAATCCTCTGACAGAGTGTGGAGTTGAACCAGACCCAGTGAATCAGTAGAAAACAGAGGAATTGAGTAAAAGGAGGAATATTTATCCCCCTCTTTCATAGCAGATATCTGTATTTCATGTTAGCCCCCTAAGCCTCCTATGCAACCAGTGAGGAAGGCGCACTCAGAGTACCCAAGGGAGGCACATAATGGGGAGTAACCTCTCTGCAGAAGACTCAGCACCCGTGAGCCCAGCTCTGCTGCTCTGCCTGAAAGACACGTGCAGACTGAAACTTGCTTTCACACATTGAGTTGCATGGCAATATGTCAAAAGAAGGGGAGGACAGAGGCTTTGGATTCTGTTATGTGAGGTTTCACAAGGTGAAAGAGCTGATCTAAAGACTAGAAGCTTCAGAAAGAGGCAAGAAGTCCTTCCCCACCCAAGCCTTGTGTCCACTTCTTCCCCTGGCACCAGCTCTGGCACTTGTCTGAGCTCTCACAAGGCCAGCAGAGAGCTATCCTTTTTCTCTCTATGTAGGTTCTCTTCAGCTTGTGGGGTCAGGCAAAGCCACTGCCAGCACAAGGGAAGTGGCAGGAGCACATAGGTGGAGGCCAGAAGCAGAGATGGGATTGCTTCTGCCAGCAACAGCGAGCTGTTAAACTCACCTCAGGTGGCTGGTGGTGGGGAACCTCACCTAAGGGGGTGTCTGGAGAAGGAGTGGAAGGTGAACAGCTGGCTGCAAGAGGGAGACTGGGCGTGGAAGGACAGGACAGGGAGAGTGAGGGAGCAGAAAGTTTAGTGCAAGGGAAAGAAGCAGCCAGATGGGACTGGATCCAGAGTACGGCAATTGGATGGGATGGGCAGAGCTGTAAGAGCAGGTGGTGAAAGGGTGAAGCACAGGAAGAGTGAGGGTCTGAGAGTAGGAAGAAGCCTGGAAGGCAGTAATAGTGCAGGTTGGGCTTGGGTGAGAGGGAATGAGTGAGAAGGATTGGGAGCTTGGGAGGAGAAAGCTGAGTCTGGGTGAAGGTGGAAGAAGACAGGGCATCCAAGGGAAATAGTGTTGGAGAAAATGGAGCAGGATAGGAGCTACTGATAAACGGGACATGATCCTACAGTCTTTGCAATGGGGAAGTGGAAGATTGGTAACACTTAAAAACTGTTTCTGTATCCTATGCCAGGAAGAAGTGAAGGAGCATAAGGGCTTTGTGTCCAGTAGTTGCCAAAGCATCTGCAGGAAGTCTTCAGGACAAGGCAGGAAATGCAGCCCTGAGCCTTTCAAATTGCCAGCTGAAAGGACACACTACACATTTCAGGCCGTGCTGTTCACCCTGGCAGTCTCCATCAGTCAGGGAGACAGAATAGGCAGCATATTTGCCCCACTGGGAAGCAACTAATACAGCCCTTTCTCTGGTTTTCTTCCTTCAGGGGACCTTCCAGGTCCTTCACCATCTCCAGCTGCAAGTGTAGCCGTTGCATAACCAACTTATTGAACAGAACAGAATAGAATATATAGAACAGTTTAGTTGGAAGGGAGCTACAATGATCATGTAGTCCAATTGCCTCACCAAATCAGGGCTGACCAAAATTTTTATAAGGTTCAAATACCTCTTAAACACTGATAGGCTTGGGGCATCAACCACCTCTCGGAGAAGGCTGTTTCAGGGTTTGAAGTTTTCTCCTACCTTGCCAAAGATATACACGAGGAAGAATGATGGAGATTGGCCTTCTCAGGCCTTCATAAGAAGCTGTGTAATCCACCTTGGTTGAAAAGTTCCCCGTGATTGGGTGATGCCAAAATATTTGCAGTAACCAAGGTGTGAAAATGAGGAAAAATGGTACTTGTGTGGATCCAATTTGTTACGTAACTTGTAAGAGGGAGAGGGACTGTGAGGGCTTTCTGTAATTCTGTGAAGATGGTTTAGATCTACTCTCACAGACTTTTCTTTTTCCAGTCTTTTCTATAATTTGCAGTGGTTGCAAGCCGGGCCACAGCCCAGCTCCAACTGAGTGATGAATTACTAAAGGATTTAGTGCTTTGGTTCTAGTTAGAAAAGCATCCAACTTTATCCATTGCAGAACTAGATTTCTCTGAAGGACTGTTAACTGCAATCCCAGCTAAAGCAGGTTTTGCTGGGGTGACTCCAGTCTTGTCTGGTTTCAGCTAGAATGGGGAAAAAAAAAGAATTACTTTTTCCTTCCCTACTGGAACTGGTAAAAGACATGGGAAGACAGAGGGATTAGCAGAAGTATTGGGAGCTTCACAGCCTAAGTGCAAAACAGAGTGGGAGGAGGGAGGGTGGGAGCAAATTCTGGCTATCCATCCTTAATCCAAAGCCGCCTGCTCCTTCCCAGGCTGTACTTCACTGTCATACACTTGCAAATTCACTCCAGGAATGAAAACAGACTAACTTTAAGCTTGTTCTCAAAGCTGCAAATTTGTCCCTGCTGGGTGTTAATTTAACTGCTTCCAGGGCACCAAGATGTCTACTGGTGTTCACTGGCCTTGCTTTCTTCTTTTTTTTTTCACACATCTGGTGTTGTGAAAACTTCCAAGGCACCACACAGAAGAGTGATGAACTGACCACTTTTAACCCTTTCTGCAGCATGCAAAGTATGCTACCTGTCTCTCTTCACTGTTTACTCCCTACAACAGACTCCGTGGGCCTTGTTATGCATGGGATCCACAAGAACAAAAGTGGGTCTTATGAGTATTTCACAGGCTGAGAACTGAGTCTTTCTTCAGCTCCATAATTCTCTGTTTTTCCTGTGAACAAACCTGGCTTAACAGTAATAACTGGACTTCAAAAATTTCCAGCAGGAAGAAATATATTTGGGGCAGGGAGAGGGTTTTTCCAAAATACTTCTTTTTTCCGTTTGCTTTTATCTAGTGTTGCCATTTCCCAGCAGGGAGGGCGGTCAGCGCAATAGTTTTGCTCACATTATGGCAAGTGGTGGCCTTTTCCTGTTGGTTTTTGATCGCTGCCATTTGTTCACTAATGGCATTAACTGTTTATCTTCTGCATCAACTGAACCAGAGCAAATCCAGAACGATCTGGGTGTCTCATTTCCAGGCTTAGCTGTTGAACTCTACCTGGCTTTGGCCACTTGGTTTGCTTTCTATCGAACAAGTTGTTTGCATGACCAGCTCATTTGTTTCACTAACATATTCCTAGCAACAGCATACAAACTGGCTTTTTTTATCTTTGGCAAGGCCTTCCTAAAGAAAAGCCAAAGGTACTCTTCTGTTTTGGCCTGTTGTGCCATGCCAGCCTCATGGCACAAGGAGCATGCAAAGTCCTCTTTTGCTGTCTTCCTTTTAGCCCTGTCATTACTGTGAATCCTGCAGCTCTGATCCTGTGTTTCCAGCCCACTGACTGTCCCTTCTCAGCCCTGCTTCCTCTTCAGCGCCCAGCTCTGGGGAGCTGAAACAGCATCGAGAAATATCTCACAGCCATGTGGGCTGCTGAACACAGTGAGAAAGCAGCAGCATCTCTCACGTCTATGCAGGAGACCCAAGTGTGCCACAGTCTTTGATTTTGGCATCTTCTCTTCTTCACACAGGGCTTTCACTGCTGAGTTTATTTTTAAGAGAAGTAAATAACTCTCAGTCCACAAATTACAGGCTTCCTTGGTAAACATGAAAGCTTGTTCGTGGGCTAAGTACAGCTGTGTTGTCAAAATCTTGTTTTGTATTTGAACTGCTATCAAGGCCACCCATCCTTTTCAGAAGCTCTTCTTGGTGGGCCAAACTCCAGGGCCCCAGGCAGCACTGGAGCCATTCTTCATAAACCTTTTCTATATGCACTGTATTTAAAAACAAACAAACAAACAAACAAACAAACAAAACACTAAACAGGCTTTTAGTCCTCCAGAAATGCTACCTGGAGTGTTGGACTCACCATCTGAAAATACTAAGGAAATTAGGAAATTGGGTTTTTGGAGGTACAAACATTCGTCTCCCTGTTAAAGCCTGATATTTTTAAAGCTGCAAAGTAGAACTTATGTGTCCATAGCCAAATTATTTATGCAGATCTAGAGAATGTTCATCCAAAAACCATATAGCTTTAACATATCCACCTCTGTTTTTCTTCTTACAAGTTTTCCAATCAGTGTACCTAGTAACCACTTTTGATATTGGCCATAAGTAAATTTAGGCTGGAAATTAACAGCACATTCCCAATTGTTTGGCTTTCCTGAGGAGAGTGCTGGAGGCCAAAAATTTTACTGCTTTTAAGATAGAATTTAAAATAAATGTTAGATATGTCATAGCCAGGCACTCAGTTTAAAAATGGGATTCTTTTCTACTCCTCTGTTTTCACAGCAAAATACAAACTAGTCTTCTGACTGGCACCTCATATGTCCCTTTCTTTCTTAGAACCAAGTGGGGATCTGTAGAAACCACCTCTAAATGAAGAGGAGTAGATGTCCCATTGCTAGGGACACCAGATAGACTTACAGGCATTTATTTGTATTATTTATTTAAATATACGATCTGTTGTGAGGATATTTTCCCTCTCCTCCTCCAAAAGAATCCAAATCAAATCAAAAGCTAGTCAGTTGGTACAGTAATTGTATATAAATTTGCACATGAAACATGAATTAAAGTCAAGCTGTGGAAAAATTTAAAAAGCTAAAAGAACTTTGGACATTTGTGTGAAGATCACTGTGCTTGATACCAGGAAATATAGAAATGTTTGGACTGTTTGCTTAAATGGGCACAATGTTAATGAATCATTTTAATCACCTTCATTATGTTCTTTGAAACAGAGGAGACTACTACACAAAACCAACCCTGGCAAAAGCAGCATATAAAACCCAGAGGCAGTTGTGAGGCTGCTAATTAGATAACTTTGTCTTGCTATTTGCATTTGAGCCTATGGATCTGGACAACACAGTGTGTTGCTCTCAGGGCAAGAAGCAAACAAATGGCTGCTGCCCCAAGTCCTCTCAAATGACATTTCCAAGGTGCCTTTCAGTCTCTCTGTCCCCCAGGGTAAATATTTGGGATAGTCGTTATTGTGCTTTTCCCAAATTTTTCTTACATCTCTGGTCTTTTTGTGGCAACAAAACAATGCAGAAGCTGGAATTATGCTACAAGTGTTACTTAACAACAACAACAAAAAAGAATGGTCAGATTTTGCATGATTTTAGCCATGCAAACGCTACAAGCAAAAACTAAACCAAATTGAGTTCATGCACAAATATCAGTAGGAACAGAGACAGTAGTGATAGCAGAAGTAATGGAATTATGTAATATATGCTAATTGTTTTCTACACAATTTTCTAATTCATCCATAAAGCTTCTGTGAAGTGAATAACTATTAACTGTTCTTTAAAGGTTAAAAATTGAGATGGTCAGGTCAACACCCTTTTCTAACACAGCTGGTGAAGTGAAAGTATTTATTATACATGTGATGCTTCTAAAAAGGTGTCTTCATACAAGGTAGCTGAGTTGAGGAGAGATGAAGTAGATCAGTATTTGTGAAAACAGGCCATCAATTTAAATGCATAAGTACGGCTTTAATTTTAGTCTTCAGAATTGGGTTGGATTCAGAATTAGCATAAACTTTGCAGGTTTTGTAAAAATTTTTTCAAATTAAAATGTTTGGACCAAGCACTCCCCTGTTAAAACTTCAGACAGGCAAAGATTGCTACAAATGTCAAAGTATTTTGAGGAAACTTCCTTTTAAAGATTTAGAGGTTTCATCAGCCAAAGTGGTCAGAATTTAATTTCATTAATGTTTAAATATGTATGGCTTAAACGATTTTAAAAATTCATAGGTTTACATTCTATGCTGAGGGAGGCTGTATCTGTTGATATTCGTGTATGATGGAAATGAGCTCATGTACACCAGAAGAACCTTAGCACTTCACAAAATGGCAAATAGATGCAAGGTAAGAGCTACAATTCAAATGTAGAGCACAGGAGAAATTGATTTCACACCAAGGCTTCTTAATTTGCATCTCAACTACTTCATATATGTCTATTTACACAAAAGTGAATAAATATATTTTCATGTGTGATGATGAAGAGGGCAACTCAGTCCTTATTGAAAAGATATTAATCAAAATATTGTTCATAATTGCTATATTCCATAAGTAACAGTTTAAAACAAAAGGTACATTTAAATATTTTAATTTTCTAGCCAATGCTCTCAGATATTGGGAGGAAATCAGGTTTTCGTTCCTTGTTCAGACTCAGGTCTGCCTTTTTTTTGCCATTGGTTCAGGGGGTCACTGAGTTCCTATGAGAAATGTCCTGTAGTGAATGAGAAGGAAACAAAGTCTGTACTCACCTCAGATTCCCTCCCCAGTTTTGCTCAAAACAGCAATGTAAAGAGCAGGAGTCAGTGTGGTGGAAGTGGGAAGCGTGCACGCAAACACACATGTATGTTCATATATGTACAGGATAACACCTCCTGCACCTATAGGTGTCTGCATCCCAAACAACCTGTGTGTCCATCTCAGACAACATATGGCAGGGAAGAAATGTCTCCCTGCAATTAAACTGGGACTTTTCAGACAATGAGTATGAGACAGGATATATGGACACAGATCATGAGTGATATGGGGAAGACAAACTGGAAAGAAATAATCACTGTCTCCCAGCAGGAAAGTTGTAGGCACCTATTGATATCATCAGGCAGCAAAACAAGCAGGGAGGAAGGCATCTTATCCCTAATATCAGGGAGCACTTCCTATAGGCATCTTTGCTACACAGCATTGTGGATACCAAAACTCAGCTTGGATTGAAACCTGGAGTTGCATAAATTCAGAAGAAATATTTGCAGAGGGCGGTCAGACAGTATGATGTAGAGGCTAAGCTGCTCTCAAAATGCCTATATGGCAGAATCTGGAAGATACATTGGACACAGTTCCAGCATATAGTGGCTCTGTTCCCATAGTCCATCTTTGAACATCTCTTGGTCACTCTGAGGGTGACCACTGTAACACACAGTTCTGTTTGGAGCCACAGAAATAAGGCTGCTTGATCATAGCAGAAGAGATTACTGATACAAAGTATGCCAGAAGTGGTGCCTGGCTTGGGGGAAGATCATCTTAGCCATGTCTCCCCCAAAGAAGTTTGCAATCACCTGACCTACAGACCCTCATTGTGGCAGTATTTTTTTCACTTGATTGGTCTCATGTTGACCTGGCCCCTTTTGGCCCAGCAGCCCCAGACCTCGTGAAAGTGGATGTACTGCTTGCTTTCCAGCTCTGGAGAAGGCACAGCGATGTGACTGGGAGCTGCACCTCTTGGAAAGTTTTTTCAAAGATGGCAGCTCTAGGAGAGCTTAGCAGCCCCAGAAGTATGTGCATACTGCCTTATGTGCTCTTTCTGCTGCTGCCTTCAGGGCACGTTTAATGACTGCTTTCACAGGGTGATACAAATATGCTAAGGAGCACAAGCAACAGAAGGCAAATGGTGATTTTCAGCCGTTTATACCTTATCCAAACTGGAATGGCATTTCATGGAGAAGCCAAAAGCAATAGTGTCAAGGCCTTGCTCGCTTCCAAAAGTTTTTTGCAAGAAATGAAGGAAATTAGACTTATAAACTAATTATTGCAGGATCCTCTTCAAGGAGAGTATGTAAAGCCACCATAATACTAGTCTGCTTTATGCATTATGTTCAAAAGACTTCTGATGATCACTAGGGTGATCTGGGGAAATAGAGGCAACAAAACCACTTACTCCTCCCTGCCATTGCAAGTTCCTAAGCGAAAATTTTGTCTCTGATTCTGATTCAGGTGGTGATCCCCTTTATATCATTATGACCATAGGAAAGAATTTTTAATAGAACAAAACTTTAATTACATCTTCAGACCACTTTGGTGTAACAAGGACTTAGTGTTAATAAGAATCAGGCTTTAGGTGTTCCAAATGCTCTTTAAAAATAACATAACAATGTACAAAGTAAACTCCAAGTTATTAATTCAAGAGTAGTATGAGCAGCAGCAGCAGTAAAGAAACCCAATATATCCATCAATCAACACTGTGGAAGCCTGTTTGTTTGCACTAGTTAGAGAGTGATGAATAGGTCCTCTGTGTACAACATTCAGCTACAGTGTGAGAGGGCAATAAATTATGTTTGTTAATTTTATATGCCATACATATAAAAATTACCAAAAATTGTCACTACACTGTGATGGTGACAGAAAGGTTTGGTGCCGTAGAACCTTTACTCTGTGCTTTTTCATCTCCACAAGTGAAGGTCTCTGGCATTTCCTGCATTTCAGGGAATATAGGCTATAAAAGGACTGGAGGAAGAATTTTACCTACTAATCACTCAGGTTCCCAGCTGCCTCACTGAACTATACTTACCTAAATATGATGCTTCCCACACTTATAATCCCTGTTGCCTCAGCAGTCATAGGAGAGACAGGGACCTCCAGGGAATGAGTGACTCTGTGCCCCAGGAGGTGCCAAGAGAGGTGGTGAGATGTGTGGTGATGACAGAGGCAGGAGGGAAATGATGCCACAGCTCACCCTGCTCTAGAGAGCTGAGGCAGGTGATGTGGATGCCCCATCAGGGTGGTGAACAGAGACGCATGAGCTCAGCTGTGGGGCCAGCCTGTGAGCACAGTCCTGGCCTCTGAGCAACAGAAAGGAGCATTGAGAGTTTGGTCCCTGGCTAAGGTGGAGAAGAAATTTAGACCTGGGCAGCCAGCATAGGCTATGCAACCACATCTGCCTGGTGTTTCACTGGCTCCTTTTCAGACTGCTTTCAAACCCGGGGTCAGTGGGCACAGTTTTTTAAGCCCAGGTTAGACTCTTGCAATTTGGTTTGTCTTTATCCATGTGAATTCTTTTCGCTTTTGGCTGTGCACTTTGGCCAGAACAAAACTGCACACACACACACTTCTGCTTCCCAGAAATTTTTCCCTTCTAGTTAAGCTGGTTGACATTGTGTAGTGTATACTGAAGAAAGGTGCAAAGTCTGCCATAGCAGACCATAAATCGTGCAGGAAAAAGTATGTTTGAGTATTTTTTAAACCATTGTCACAGAGGAGAAGGCAAGTTTGACAAACCACTTTTTGGAAGCTTGCTTTGCAGCAGTGTGTATTTCTCAAGTCATGGCAGCAAGAAAATGAGTCTAATGCATGAGACTGTTGCCATATTATTAAACAGCAATGTAAACACTGTGCTTACTTTCATGGGAATGAGGTTCTTTGCCAAAAACGAGATGCTTCAGCTCCCCCATGGGTCTTCATCCTAGTACGGAAGGAATGGAGGGAGCTGCTGTGAGCAGTCAGAGCAGAGGGCAGGAACGATCGTGCGCATTTGTGGCAGCCTGTTTGTTAGGATGGAGGAGCAGCTCCACCCTTGGCAGCAGATGCAGCAAGCCTGGCACAAGGTGAGGCTGACAGATCTGCCTCCTGTCCCTGCCCTCACATGCCAGCAAATATTCCCCAAACTGCTGCTTGCTCTTTCCAGCACTTGGGTGTTGCTCCCACTTATACCTGGGTGCAGATCCAAAGTAATCATACTGAAACTCACTCTCACTTGCACTTTGCAGGCTGCTGTGACAGGGCAGAGCTCAACCTGCACACACAAGGCAGCACAGCGTGGCATGGCAAACTGGACAGTCCCTACAGGGGGAAAATCAGGAAGGCTTCATTGATGGCAGCACTTATCTTCATCCCCCAAGCTACACATTAGAAGTGAATGTAAAAATAAAACTAGTTTTGTTTGATTTGTTAAACAAAATTGATTTCAACCCCCCTGTCAGCAAAAAGTAATTTTTTCCCTAGCTATTTTTATTTTATCAGAAATGGGGAGAACTCATTAACACTAGTGTTTTGAACTGTAGTTTAATAGAAGGCAGACTAACACAGTTCATTAAAATATGCATGTTTGATGTTTGAGGCAATGTTTGCAGAAATCCTTGGGGAAAGGATACTGTAGAGCTAAAATGATGTTCTTCATAGCCAAATGGCATAATCTCATTACCAAAGTTTTGTGATGAAGATGAAAGGTACACTTAGTAATTGCAAGGAATAAACAGTTTTCTCTCCGTAACTGCCCTTATTACTCACGGATAACAGATCCAGTGCGGACTGTTACATTTCCTTCTCTTCTCTTTCTGTCTTCTTTCCTTTACCACCCACTTCGCTTATGATTCACCAGCAGTTTCTATGGACTGGATGTAAGGAATGAGGGAAGTTTCTGTTCCCCTGTTCCATGGCTGAGGAACGTTCTGAAGAGATACATTTGCAAATATTTAGCCTGGTGATGCAGATGTTGCTCAGGGGGGATAAAACTTTAAAAACTGAAATTCTTTTCCATGACTTTTCTCTTATAGCTTTCTGTCAGGCTGCTCTGCACACTGCTCTGCAACCTCTTCTAGCTGGTGAACCCACATTATTTCAAGGGAATCCAGTGACCCAGCACAGCAAATAGAAACCTTGTTTTCCTTAGTTACCTTTTCACCCTCAGAAGTAATCTGTCCCCTCCTGGGCATCTGATTTTATGCTGAAAACAGGATTTAGGAGATCTGAAGGAGAAAGGATACATCTGCCAGAAAAGTACACTCTTCTAAAAATTTCTCTAACTACATTGTCTTTGGAGAGGGAAAAAAGGGTCCTTACCTTGCTTGCAGGATATGGAAAAAGCATTTTTTTGCCTTTAGTTCACTGCTGCTGTAGCAGCAGTTGGTGTGACCTTTGGGCTGTGTTCTTTTGCAGAACTGAAATGAAATCGCACAGTCAAAGCACTGGACTCGAGCGTGATCTGGCAGACATGAATTTTACATGTTCTGGTGGACATTTTGTGGGGTACCTACTGGCAGCTTTGGTTCAGAAAAAAAGATAGATTGCATTGTGTGCTTTTTTCCTGCTACTTTACAGCTAGCTTGTCATATCTGTGACTGAGGCCCTTAAATCAGGAACTGACACCCTTCCCATGTCCTAAATGATTATATGACCCTGTAGGATTGAGTGATGTGTTAATCTTTTCTAATTATACTATAGTGTATCTCTTGTGTTCAAACACAGTCATGAACAGGGCTGTTTCTGCTCCCATGGATGTAGATGGCAGAAAGCCAGCTGGAGCTGCACCAGGTCCCATTTGCAGCCCAATGACCATGTGTTTGGGGGGAAATTGAAGAGCTTAGGTCCATGGAAGACACAAGAAAAAAGGTGCTAGAGCAGGATGAGATCTAAAATGATGTTTTGAATGTTCTGTCTCTTTTGCAATATGATTCCTCATTCATCATGCAAATTCATAATTTTCATACAATTAAAAAATAATTTTTGTTATGAAAGTGAATTTGATTAGCTTGTACAGTTGACAGCTAATAAAGCTGTGTGGAGTACTCACACACACAAAACCTCTCCTCCTAGTGGGAAATTTTACTTTCTACTGAAAAAAAGGCATATTTCCCTTATCATAACCAGAGAGGGAGGATGAGAATTTGTTCGTGTTCATCTCATTAGTGGCTGTAACCCAAGAACTTTACATAGGTGATCCAAACGTGTTGTGTCACGACATAAAGCCTTGACTCAGAAATGTGCCCAGCTGTATCCTCACTGATGCTGCCACGGTGACCATGTATAAGGGCATTAAAATAGTTGTAGAAATCACAGTCACTCCTCCTTTTAAAGCTTTTGATGCTTCCAGAATGACATGAAAGTACCACAGGGAAAATAGAGTCCAGACCCATGAAATCCAAATACACAGTGGCCTGCAGTTCCACGTGGGCCAGCACAGCATTCCCAGCTGCAGGAGTGGGTCGTTGCTGCCATTCCCTCTCCTTTTTGCTGGTCACAGAGGTGGCTCAAGCCCTGAGGTGGACACATCTCTGCTGTCAGACAAGCACTATCATCAGCTAAGTTTCTGCCATTCAGTAGCAGTAATGCTGCCATCGGAACGTCTCCTGTCAGCATACAGTGAGTCTCCACTGGGGACAATGCTGGGGTCTGTTCCAAGAGAAACATCCTGCTGTGGGCAAGCCTGGGTGTCCTGCCATCCTGAAGGAGCTTTGGAGCATTCCCTGGTTGTATCACCCCCTCCTTTACACAACAGAGGGATTTGAAGGTATCTCAACATGTGTCCAAGTCAGCAAAAGTGCAGCTAGTCTTCCCAAGCCCTCAGCATGCATGGTGGTAGCCTGGTCTCCAGAAGTGAATAGCAGCTTCTGAGGCTGTGCAGTGGAACTGACAAATGCCTGTCTAGGACATAATCCTGCTCAGATCCACAGGGCTCCTCACTGGAACAATGCAGGCTGCTGGGTCACAGCACCTACAGCATCTCATCAGTGTCATAGAGATGCCCAAATTTAGCCCTCACTGGTCTCATGACCTTGTGTGTCATGCCTTCCTGGAGGCAGTTCTCCATTTCAGGGACTGGGGTGGCCTCTACCATATCTCAGAAGATCCCATGCCGGGCAGAGTTTCTTGGGTGGATTTGTGATCCCTCAAGGCCAGTCTACACAGTGGGCAGGAGGGTCTGGGACAGAAAACAAGCCCCAGGAAAGCTGTGCTGCTGGGGATGCACCACACTGTATGCTTGGCTCCTTCAGCAGCCTGGTCAGAGGCCATGCCATGGCCTGAGTTGGTGCTGTGAGCCATCTCTGTGACCTGGGTCACTGCTTTGAGCCACCTCCCTCCATGTGACTCAGGCACACGACCGATACACCAGATGAGTCCTGCGTGATTCAGCTCAGTAAAGCTGCTAATGATGGAAGGGGCACGACGTGAGAGCTGTTGCATGTTAAAAGGTTGCAAAAATGAGAACTCAGACAGTACATTTTTTCATGAAATTGCTTAGGCAAGCTGGAGGTCAGATATTCTAGAGCTCTTCGTTTGACAGGTGTCTGTCAGATGCATGTAAGTTGATTTTAGCAGTCAGCATGCACCTGCCATCTCCACCTTTTCCAAAGACTTTGGTGCCAAATGTCAAAAATGGGGGATTTTGAGAATCTGATCCAGAGCTGCTGGTGGTTGTCATCCCAGGTTTGAGGTTGAGTAGCTACAGTTTGAAAGGGTGGATGAATGATTGGTTCATGTAACTGAGAACTGCTACAGAGGCGTTAGCTATAGACTACTTGCTGCTGCCTAAGCACCCAGTTTCAACTGCACTGAAGTCCCTTCAGAGAGGGGTTTGGACTATTGACTGATTTCTTCAGCTAGAAAAGTTATGTGATCCAAGTTGACAGGAACCTTGAAGCTGAAACATAAATCAATTCCAGCCCTTGGCAGCAGGCCTCTATCAAAGCATGATATGGTCACCTCTGGAAGGAGGAGTGACTCTATCCCTTCTAGTTAGACTGAGATCTCTCAGAAGCATAGGAGGAGAAAAGTAGGTAAAATAATGGAGCAGGAGAATAAAATGTCACTTAATCATTCTGTTGTGTCTAAATTTCCATTTGTTCTAAAGAAAATTAGATTTCCAACTTCTTAAGTTTTTGGGGAAAAACATCAAAGATAAGCCTCTGGCTCTGTAGCATTATTGTGATACTCATTTTGAAGCCAAGTGTCACTGGTTATGGAGAGAAAAGAAGGGAATTAAAAAGATACCTTCTTTCTCAACTGATCAGTCCCTGGTGTACGTTGAGTCATAGCTGCTTATTTCACTGACAGAAACAAGCTTTTACTCTTTTTTTCCCTTTCCTATTAGCAACACATAGCACTGACAGCTAAGGGAGGACTGGATGGCTCACACTTTGGCTCTCAGGTCACTAACAGCAGAGTTAACTACATTTTTATTGCTGCAATGATGCACAGGCTACAAGAACACAGCCTGACTTTCAGGCCACAGGTAGTGTTCACATTCCTGGCAGCTGGAAGAAACAAATGAGGGATCTTGCAATGGAAAGAAAATGTGAGCCCAGCCCTCTGAGTGGCCATGTTCACAGCAAATACTATACAAAAGCATGGCTCTAAAAAACCCCATGGACAGATCAACAGACTATTCGGAAAAAGAAAACTGTGGAACAAATCTGACCCTTAGTAAACCTTAAGCCAGCCCAAGCCCTTTGTGAGAACAGAGATGTGGTCTTGGGGTACAGAAATAAAGCTGAAAGGGAAGGCAGTGGGGCACAGCAAGAGGCCATATATAAAACAGGGAGTTTTACTGCCCCAGGGCCCGGTGCTCATTCACCCCACCAGGCGTCATTAGCCGGGACATGCTGTGGGATGGTGCCCTGTGCTCCCTTCCCAAGAAAATCTCTGTGGCTAGATTTGGGCTGTGTAAATGATTTTGTTAATGATAAAGTAACTGGTTGGTTGATTTGTCAGTTGAGGAAGTTCATGCCAAGGAAATCCTGTTCAGTCTCCTGCATGTGCCATGACTCTGCATTAAAAGCCTAAGGACCAAATACGCCAGTCTGTTTCCAGTGTCAGAAAACAAGATTTAACCCAATAGGCCTGCTAAACTGGGATTATGGAAATGCTTTTCACACTTTTGTATCTGTCTCTTATATTTGTTGCTAACCAACACAGATTTAATTTAACCAGGGAATTAAGCTGGGCTAGTAGGTGCCAATTTTGCATGAACCTTTTATACTCCTATACTCATTTTCCTACTTGTGTCATTTCAGCTTTCTGTAAGTTTATTACATGTGGATGGATAGTGGTGCCAGCAGTCTTTTTTTCCCTCCAGTTTCTGCAGAGCTTTTCACGTGCATGCTATGTACACTTACTCACAAGCACAAGGAAGCACTCCCAGTGGAGTTGCTCTGAGTGTGCTGCCAGCACATAGCAGAGGTGAAACCACCAGGCTGCAATAAAAAGTTTTGCCCTTGAGGCAAAAACAGGGATGGAGACAAAAAGCATTTATCATTTCCTGTCACTGTTATTGTCTCATGGTTCCTCCTCAGCTAATGCCAGACCTCTGGCAGTGGAGCGGGGAGGGATGGGAGAGCTCATGCTGTGCATCCATTGAATTAACAGTTTGAAGGAAGAGGCTTCCAGTAGCTCCTTAAAGAATCAGTTAGAAGTGAAGCGCAGGCAAATCAACTCTTTAGGTAGGTCCCTTTGCAGGATAGGATTTGTCTTGTGAGTTATTTAATTTAGTTTAACAAAAAGGTTTTAATTCATTCAATTAAATGTACTTAAATCTGCCTTATAATCCTACGGACCCATTGGAGTCAATGGGAACCCTTACAGTGACTTCAAGGATTTAGATTCTATAAAATACATTTTCTAATTATATTTATTTAATTTATTTAGTTGTAGTAAAGATTTCTGGCACAGGAAAAAAAAATCTTATACTTTCTGAATTTAAATCTAATGCTCACTCTACTCCAAAAAATCATATTTCAATGAAAGGTTTCATTCTATCATCAAATCAAATGAAACAATTCCATGATGCTTGAGCTCTTCTAATGCTTATCAAATGTAGATGCAATTTGAATAAGCAATAGAAATAAAATTAAAATTCCTTTCTATCAGGACTAGAATTTTAAGTTTCTCTCTGCATTTTTTCTGCATTTAAATAATAAGCATTTAATTTAGTCCTGCCAAAATTACTAAAGAAAAACTCCCAACAAAAAAACATTTTGAAATATCAGTGTCTCCACAAAACATTGATAATTTGGAAACAATATGGTTGACCCTTTCAAAATGTGCAGCCTCACTCCTACGCTTTTATTTTTGTAACAGCCCAAAATCTGGCAAGACACTTATCTCTCCCATTGACATCACTGAATCATGGATCAGTGCACATAGGCTAGAAGCTTGTGATTAATATCTTCATGCTAGTATTTTTACACTTAGCTAACTTTCCTCTAAGAATAATCCAACTACTATCAGAATTTTTTGGTTCACAGTATAACTTGAAGTAATTGTTGCAGGTTATTTCACACTTCCATTGTAAAAGCAGATAAAGGCAAGCCAGACCACAGATGTGTTGTCCTCAGTGTACTCAATGACAAAGTAAATGGCAGTCTGTGCCTAAAAATGGTACATTTTCTTTTCTCATTTGTAAACTGTGGCATGCTATTGTGATATTTCATATGTATGTAATAACCAGAACTATTAATGCATCTATTTCTTTAGTGGAAAGTGCCTCAGAAACACTTGTTTGGGACAAAAAAATTGATGTTACTTTTGACCTGCAGAAAGCTACAAGACAAGTCAGAATAGTTCCAAAGATTGCTCTTCACCAACTTTAACTTAGTTGTTCTTCAACCAGGTTTCAAGGCTGATATCTTTTCAATTTTGAAATAGCACTTTTACATCTTCAGCCTGACTTCTTGGCTTGTATTTAGTAACCACAGGGGCCCAGGATCTCTGCTGGGAGTCTGCAATGCCAAATAGAACCACCTCGTTAAAACCAACATTGAGGTGGCATCAAGTTGAGGGGACAATAATTTCTTAAACAGCATGAAGTTGATCTCTTGCTACCTGTTGTCTGCCTGTGGCCTCACCAGATGCTCTTGGAGGGCACTGCTCTGCTATTGCCATGCCCTCTCTGGCATCTGTATGTTTCCCAAACTATGGGAAATAGCTTAAATGCCTTGATTTTTCTTACCCTCATTTTGCACTCCTGCTTTTAGTAGCAGAAGTGGTCCCAGGCACTCTGCAGTGTTTTGCATGTTTTTACTTCTATTCTTTCATATTCTTGCTGAGATGAGGGAGCGGGGTCTACCTGCCAGCCATGTATGCCTAAGCAAAACTATTTTGGGCTTTGAAGGCTGAGCCAAAGACAAAGCATTCCCAGTAAGATCTGTTTCATATATATCATCTCCTAAGTATCCTTTAAATGCTTCATTAATTCTGAGGCATTAGTACAGCAAGGAATAACTTTTCACTTAATCATTCATGACCAAGAGGTTTCTTGTAAACTGGATTCACCCTCTCATCTCCAGACTTTTTATTCTTCTATCTCGCTCCTCATTTGAAGTAGCAATCTGCTACTTATCCTGAAAACAGTTCTTTCCAGGCCAAAGGAAATGGTATGAAGCTGCTTTTTCCTTCTCCCCAGCCTGCAGCCAGGATAAGCAAGTCCAGAAACTCACTACTGAGTGCTGGACACAGAGTCCCAACAGGGACAGATATGTTCAAGCCCATGACAAGAACAGAGGAGATGAAGTCTTTCCCAGGCTGCAAATGTCTTGTTGCTTAAGAAGAAGAACTGGTCTCCCCTTTTACTGTCAAAACAGAAGAAAAGTCTGGTGAATTATTTTCCATAAAGTTTGTTTTATTACTTAGTTTGCTGGCTGGGTAAAAATTCCTATGAAGCTCACAACTTTTGTTTTTTTCAGTTGCTTTTTGGGGTGATGGGACCCCATTGAGTCAGTAGATCTCCTTCATCACCCTTGAGCTAGAAATGCAAGGAAGAAAAGAAAGAATTAAAATTCTGTACAAAGGTCAGAGAAAGCTTAAAGCCTGCAACTTGAAACCACTGGCACGAAGCTGCGGCACTTCATATTTCTGCTGGGAAGGAATCCTGCTCGTGGAATCAGAATAAAAGAAGTTCTTGTGAATCTCACCAGTGAATGTAGTGATATATACAGGCAAAAGTATATGTGTATGTGTTATGCGTGCATATTTGTTACATATATGTACATGTGTATAAAGAGGGAAATCTTTCGGGGCAGTTCTTGTTTGAAATCCTTGCTTACTCCTGGATGATTAGAAAGGATAATAATAACAATTAAAAAACCCTCAAATGGGGATTAAATCTGCAAGAGAAGAAGTGTTCCATTTATTGGAGCCTTGCTTATCTCGCACAGAGTAAGGGGATTATGCGATTGCTTTTGTGTTCTGAACGATTGTGGCTAGACAGTTTCTGACATAATAGCCTTGCCTACCGAAATAGAAACATTACTGTGAGATGGATTTGCAGCTGGCTGCAGAAAGGCGTTTGTCTGAACAGAAATGTCCCTTGTAACTTACTGAGGCACTTGCTCTGAGCGTGGAAGTCGGGCCTTTTGGGGAAGACATACACTGACACACTTGTGTTAGGATCACAAGACACCAGAGCCTCTGGAGACACTGGGGTGGTGCGCTTGGAGAAAGGACCTGTGTTCATGAGCCCTTTTGAACTGACAATGCAACCCTGCTGTCACAGACTGCAGGCAGGGTGTGTGAGGAAAGCTGGCTTTTGGGACGTTGCTAACTGAGGTAACGGGCACTGAGCAAGGAGCTGGATTTGCAGGAGCACGGTGGAGTTATGTGGTCAGCTGTCCCCAAAAGCAGGCTTTGGAAATATTTCTATGCCAGGGCTCCATCTCTGTGGGCACACAGAGTACAGACTCTTTCTGATAACCATCATTAGCTTCAAATATTGCTTGGAACGCTTCGGGCTACAGGGCTCTCTGAAGACCCTACAGCTTTGCTCTGCTTATTCAGACTGACTGGTCTGAAAGTGCTGTCCTCCAGGACTGCTGTCAGCGTTTTTGGGATGGTAGCATGTTCCTTGAAAGTGTTCAGTCCTGCTTTGCTCTGGTGTTATGATCACAAAGGGCCTTTGAGTGTTAGACACAATTTTTAGCACAGCAGAAGAGAGCCTTTGAATCCTTTTCCAACCAAGGACACAACTTCCCTAGGTGATACTGGAGAAAGCAGAGCAGGGGTCAGTTCCTCTTCCTCTATGCCCTGCTATTCCTTGAGCTGCCTCTTTCCCCACTTTGGTATCTCAGCAAATCCCATGTGACAGAGGAGGTGCTCCCATCCAGCATGGCTGGGCAACAAGAGAACCAAAAGCCCAAGTTGGGGCTTTTGAAGCTCTCAGTGTGGGATGGGGGCAGTTGGCTTCAGAGGAGCAGCTCAAAGCCAGTACAGAGCACATGGGAAAAATCCTCCCCCTCTAAATCTGAAACACTGCACCCAGGCACAGTGCCAAGTCAGATCTTTGGGCTGTGCTTTGCTATCCCTCCCACCAAATCTTGGTATGTCCTTTCTAAACGTTTCATCGAAATAAAACACAATCCCAGGGCCTCCTGTGTGTCCATGGCTGGCAGTCCCCAAGAAAGGGACAGCCTTGGAGGGATGTGCTCCGGGATGTAGCGCCTGGGGGGATGATTGAGCCCGTCTATCCTTTTCACAGATGGGGCGCACTCATGGGTCAGACCATTTTGTTAGGCAAGGCAGCCCGAGCCACAGGAGGGTTTGAAAGGGACAACAAAGGGTTAAGGTATTCAGGCCATCGCAGCCACATCTGAGTTACTCTCCTTTCCTGTTTTCATTCATCTCTGGCCACTTCCACCAACCCACCCACTCCCACCCCTTCCCATAACCTGGTCACTTTGTTTGGTGAAGACATTAACTTTCTACAGTGTTGCTCTTAGTGGGGCTTAGTGGTGTGGGGCTTTTTTCCCCTTTAAGATTATGTCATTTTAAAATCATTTCACTTCTAAAAATGACAATAAACTTTACACTTTCCTGCTGTAAAACAGGCCAGTGCTGTCACTAGTTTGCCCATTCTGGGGAATTTATGGCCCCAAGTCTGATGTGATGCAATCCTCTCAAATGAAAAATCATCACGACTGAGCCTGTAGCACAAAGAGACGATTTAAGAGGAACGGGAATAATTAAGACTGCCCCTTACAAGCCCAGCACAAAGGCATTTCTCAGAGCAGCCTGTACTCTTAGTGAATAGGCAGAAGGGGATCTTAGTTGTCCAAGACTGAAATCCCCCATGGTCTCCACCACATCTGCGCATGAGGGCGAACCTGTGTCTTTGGATTTTAGCCAATGCCTGGCGGAATAAGAGAGAGATTCTGGTGGTTTTCTTCCTTCCTGAGCCCTCCAGACCTTGCCAACCCTGTCTTGGGGAGGGGTGGATGCTGAACCTGTGCCGGTAGCAGCACACACACACCCATACAGGCACAGCCCACATAGCTCTGTATTACCCTGCTTTCAGTTGTTTCCTCAGTAAGGAACCGAGAGCCCCACATATTTGCATAAATAGCAGATAGGACTCCAGTTTGGCCAGGGCTGTCATCCCTTGCTCAGCAACTGCTGTCTCACGTGAGCCCCTGGCTTGATCTTGGCATCCCTTGGATTTAGTCTCCTGCTAGCATGTCTCCGGCATGAGCCGCTCAGCTTTGTGCCAGTCTAGGGCAGGAGTCTTCTCAATGTCACAGAAAAGCCCAGACCAAGGGCTGTTGAAAACCTGTGATTGTTTCCCAGCGTCCTGGGCACCGTAGCCTTCTGTGTTAAACCTCCCAGACATCTCACTTCCCAAAGGTCCCTGCTGCAGCCTGCCTTTCCCTCAGAGAGCCAGGCACCAGGTCACCACCTCCTGCTGTTCTGCTGGGGGATGAAAAAGGGTCCTGTGGTGCTCTAATCTTCCCCTCTGTCATTTGCCTAAGGCACAAAACTGCTTGGGGGGGGGGGGGGGGGGGGTGGCTCCGANGGGGGGGGGGGGGGGGGAATTGCCCAGCAAATGAATGTCCTCTTGCCCATTTACTATAGGCTTGAAATCTGAAATTTGAGACCAATTAGAATTCAAACAGGGCATTTAAGAAAGAGAAAAAACATGTTTTAGATAAAATAATAATTTAAGTTATGTTTTGAAAGTCCCCACCAAGACAGTTTCCCCAGAAATTCAGGGGATTTTAGACTACCACTTTAAATGAGGGTGCTTTGAAACTGGCACGTGTTGCATTAGCAGCCTTTGCGGCTGGGCTGCTCTCTTTGAGAATGAAATTCATGTCCAAATATTAAAGGAAATAGCCACTCCAGCTAAATGACAAGGTGGTAGTTTCAAAAATACCAAACTGCAGTTTATCTGCCCCCCTTCAACTAAAAAAATGATCAGTGATTGCAACAGAAACAGGTTCTGTCTGTTTCAAGCTTTTATTAAATTTCACTTGTTACCTAGAAATGTGACTGAACAGAAAACCAACAAGCATGCTATAGAGACCCAGCTTTTATTTTTGTAGGATTTTGAACTAAATGATACGTATAGTTTTCATCTTCAGTTTCTGTCTTGGCTCTGTCTGCCTTTCCAAGAAGGAGACTTCTGATTATAAAAGCCTTAGGTCAACTTGCAGCTAAAAGCACTCTAAGATCACCATCTTTGCAGCATTGTGAACACAAGTGGTGTAGTTTATTAACAATAATAAATATAAAAAACATGAGAAGTGTGCCAGTGCTAATCACATTTCATATGAGCAGGCTTCTTAAGCCTTGATGCAGGAAAAAAAAATTGTCTTTGATTCAGCTCCTCGTTTACTATAATTTCTGTATTTGTTGTTTTATTTACTTCTTAAATCCATTTCTGAATGTGACTCACTGGTATTCTCAGCAGACTACATTCAGGGGGACCATCTTGTCAAAAGTTAGATCTGAGAAAGTGGCCCATTTGCTCTACATACTTATCTCATTTTCTGTTTGCAGGGCATCGATGCAAATCCCGATATCAGATAATTGCCTTGCTTTATTTTACCTCGAGGCATGTTTTTGAACTTTGAACTATTCATGTAGAATTCTCAGCATTTCACAGCTAAGTTGGGATAGTTAATTCATGTGTGGTCACATGAGCCCACTAGCATAATTTCTGTTTTTCATTTGGTAGCCATTTCAGCATACTGATTTTCACTGGTCAGTGAAGCAATGCCAAGAAGAGACAGAATAGAGCTGGACTTAGCCAGCATGGTGTCCCAAGAAGAGGTAGTGTCCTAAATTCTTCTTGCAGTGCATTCCATCAGTACATCCTTCACATTTTTCCTGAAATCCTCTCCTACCATCATCCTCCAAACCTCTACTCCTCAACTTTCTGTCACCTGTCCCTCCCTGTTTATTTCATGACCTACAAAGGAATCAGGCTCTGAGGAGCATTTGGAGCTGGATCTGCAGGTGTGCAGAGGTGACAGTGCTGCTATGGCTGTGCCAGTCAAAGCTTTATCCACATCCTGCTTATCTAAACTTACCAAACCATTGGGACAAAGGTCTTGGTGTCACTCAGTCATGCTCACATTGTCCTCAGAGGTGAAATGGAAAGACACTATGCTGCTATACAGGGAAGGACAAGGAACAGTTCTCCTACTGCATATGTTCATGCAGTGTCTGACTGAGGGTTGAGGGTTGCAACCATTCCAGTTTTCCAGCAGCTGCTTGAGAAGGGAAGGTCTTGTACATCAGCTTCATTGGCCTTGTTATTGCAGCTTCCATTTGGCTTTGCCAAGTAATAGATCATACTCCATTTTAGAGTTCCTGCTGTAATAGATGCAAATTATTTGCACTCTTTGGTTGCTTTTTAGAGCTGGTCCACAAATAAACATTGGGTCTTCTCCAGCGGTGAAAAATCTGTAGTTGTCTGAACACTGAGAGAAACATAAGTAGCTTGAACTGCAAAATAAACGTATAATGGTGTAGATTCATTCCTGTTTGCATTTCCCGTGGGCATGTTTCCTGCACAGATAGAATGTAAAACTGGCCGTTTCAAAAGAAAGTGGGTGCAGGCTCTGTCTTTGGGCACATGGTGAGGTCAGGTAGAAGTTGGGAGGAGATGCCATCTGCTGGGAAGTTCGGACATTGTCAGAAGGAAAAGCCGCGTTGGAAGCAGCTGTGAGCAAATGATACGGAAGATTAAATTAATGCTCTCTGTCTAGCCACTAGCTAGGGGTGAATCTCACCTCCCACTTTCTGCACAGCTCGGAGCGCTGAAGCGGCTGCTTTCCTCCCGGTGGGATGGTTGTCCAGCCCTTGTTGGCCAAGCAGCTGCTGAATCACAGCCACCACTGCTGTTTGTGGCTGTGTGAGGCTGGGAAGGAGCATGTTGGGGGGAAGAGAGAAAGAGGTCAAACAGGAAGATTTAAGGCAATCAGTAGGAGTTGGTATAAAGGAAAATAGGAGGTTAAAAATCTAGAAATTTAAGTAAGTGGAAAGATAAATGAGCCTAAAGAAGCTTTGGAAGGGAAAGCTTTTAATAGCAGGAACCACAATAACGATAATTGTCACCATTGGGGACTGAAAAATGCGTGTCTCTAATCCAGCCAAATGTTGAACTTCCTTGAGTAATGCTACTAACACCTTAGTTAAGCAGTTATGCAAATGCTTGAATGATAAAGATAAATTTAAACCAAAAGCAGGAAACAGCATGTCAAGAATAAAACTGTTAATTGTTTTTTGATTTAATCCTCTGATTCTCATTACTGCTTCACTCTACAACCCACTGCGTTTCCACTGTAACTTTCAAACTTTCAAGGTGGTTGCAGAGAAGAAGGTAGAGTTTAGTGCTTTTTTCATTTCTCCCCAGTGCGTGATTGCACTAAATGTGTTTTTAATATTGCTTTTTACCATTTGATTTTTTATTTTGTTGTTGTTGTTGTTCACATCAGAAAACCACAAGACAGACATTAGATATGATTTATCAGGAAGTATCTGGGGCTATGCCAGATGATTAAAAAAGAAAAAGAAAACAAGCACAACACACATGGGGGCCCATCTAAATAAGAGTCATTGAGCTGCAGTCATTAAAGAGAAGTTCTCTGTAAACTGGAGTTGGATGAGCTGACAGTAACAAAGATATCTGTATCATTTTGTCATAGGAAAGGAGAAATGCACATATGATGGGGATTCCTTCCAGTATCTGAAGGGGGCCTACAAGGACGCCAGTCAGGGACTTTGTAATGACTTGGAAGACCATGAATCATTAAAGACTTGTACGGTTCAAGTTCTTCAAAGATCATTTCTCAAAGATCTAGGGGAGATAAGGTGATGAAAAATAATAGGCAGTCACAGAGGTGGCTGGGTAGATGGGTGCACAGGTGGCTAACCAGGCAGCCAGTCAGCCAGGGATTTAAGAACGTGACCTCTGGATGACCTATGTTTCATTTACTTGAAAGCTCAAATCTATTCTCCCTTACCTGGGTCCTGAAACTGGCCACTGAAGGATTTGCAGCTTGCTGGGGCTTTTATGCTGGTCCCCATGAGGGGTCACTCCACGAAGCACCTGACCCTCAGGTATGGGCACACCTAGTCCTCTGCGTGAGGTGAGGGGATGGACCTGCTCCTGCAGAGGGAATCTGTTATCTGATGCTTCAGCAGCATCATTGCCAGCTCCTCTCAAAAACAAGGAAACTTTGTTCGGGTGATTTCTTCCAAAAATATGAAGATGAGAAAGTAAGATCATTTACGCCGTCCTTGCCACCATGAATTTCGCGTGAGCTCCAGATAGCAGAACTCTGGGAAACTAAGGGATTGTTGCAATTCAGAGAAAGGAAGTGGATTTCTTGGAAGAAGAGGGAGGACAGATTTGTGCCTCTTGAGATTTAACTACTACTGAAATTCAAAGCTTTCCAAGCTTCCTGCATTTAGTTTTCCTATCTGTAAAGTTTTCTTTGTGCTTGTCCCAACACTTAACACCATAGAACACCCAAGGACTTCTTTGTCAGAATGCAATAATACACCTGATGTAATTAAATTAAACTATTACAATACTAAATACAGCTCAAATAAAAATAGTAGCCAGAAGAAGACGTAAGGCTGTAAATGCTACTGTTTGAAGAATTCTGCGTGTACTCAGAGCTCATGATCAATATTGCTGTTTTCAGTGCTGCAACACTTCATCACCCTCCCAGGGAAAAATAAGGTACCCTCTACAAAATGTGCCAAGTGACATGTGAGTCAGTCCAAGAGCTCTGAAATCCTGTCTGGAATGCCAGGGGAGTAGTTAAGCAGCTGCCTTCTTATTGCCATGAAACTTGATAGCTTTTTGCAAATACGTACAAATAATGTTTTGTTTACTTTCACTGTGAACACACATACTGCCAAAAAGCTCCAACAAAGTTTGGTGCTAATTCTTTCCCATCTTCATTTCGTTGCTTGTCAATTTGGCAGGAGAAGGAATAGACAGGATTTAGGACAAAACAAAAGTAGTCACAATCTTATTGTCAAACTTGATAGTTTTCAAAAATAACAAAGGGTCAACATCTGAAAGTAAAAAAAATGGGATTTTTTGAGACTGGAATAAAAAGGGGGGACGGGTACTGAAATACCTTCATTCACTGTTTCAAACAATTGCTCCAAGCAGGAAACTTGGCACAAGAAGCTTTTATTAAATCAGTTCAGAGGGATCTGTTTTCAACAAATGAGATAAATGTCAAGTCAAAGTCTTTAGGCACTCAAAGTGCATCACATTTTCCTTCCTCAAGAAAGCAGAACAAAAATGTGCACAAAATGAAATTACTTACATATGTAAAAATCACAATCAGTTTAAATCTTTTCTTCCTGCCTGAATGTATCAACAGTGTATCAGAGCTTAATGTAATCTTTTAAGAGTGTGATTATTTGAGAATGTTTTGATCCCCTCTACTCCTTATTGTTAACCTACATCACAACAAACACGTAAACATGTATTTCTCTGTATAGCATCTTTATTTTGGTCACTGTAGTTATGGGTGCTTCCCATGTGTATATGGACAGGGACATTAGGGAAATCAATAGTAATTCTTTACAAGTTTTTTTGGGGGTCCATTTAGCAACCTCTCTCCTTTTGCTCAGTCTCTCCTCTACCATTATGTGCTTTTCCACCTCCTGGATATCTGTTTTTCTGCTGCCTAGTCTCTGTTTGTGCAGCCTAATGCTGCCATGTGCATTCATTGTGGTGGGCAGGAGGGAGGACCTGGCACGGAGACAAGGGCATGATGCTCTCATCTGCAGCTTTCAAACGTCCATTGCTGGTTAGTCCAGGGGTTTTCTGTCAATTCAGTCCTTTGCATTTTAGTAGAAATATGGCAACAATTTTAGGAGTATATATTCTCTTTTCTTGGAGAAAACAGACTGAGGAGTTGCAGTTTTAGAAAATGCTAAAACACTTCTAAGTTTTTGTGAGGTCAGAAACTGTGGGATAACATCTATCTCTTCATGCTGACTTAGTTCCCTGAGAATCCCAAAGTGATGCCTAAGCCACAGGAAATTAGAAGTTTTTATTTCCACTGTTTTTATTGGTGTACTACCTGATTATGGCTTTGCAAGATGAGGGAGGGAGGGTACAAAAAACTTAAAGAGGCGTAAGGGTGCTGAGGGAATCTTTCAATCCCAAAGCACAGAGATTTGTAATCCTTACTCAAGCTAGGGAAGGCTATTGTCAATAGTCCCTTGATATTTAAGCTCTCCAAGCCTCTGAGTCATTGGGCCTACTCATCTGAGTCATTACAGAAAGGGGGGAGTGCTGCTGTTGCACAGAGGACTTTAGCAAAGGCCAGTGGCTTTGGGAATATCCCACTGAACAAATCCTCTCCCATATAAATGTGAAGAATGTTCAAAACTCAACAGGTAGAGCAAGAGAGAATTGGGAAGGGGATAGCAGGTGGGTGATGGAAAGCAAGGGTGAGCACAGTGGATCAGATGACTTCTGTCTTCTCCAGCAGATGCTCAGCCAGTTTTCCATTCTTGCTTCATATGATTCACACTTTGCTCTCCCAGCATTGCTGATGGGAATGTCAAAATATCAGAGAAATGATGAAAAGAAAGCTTGTTCCTTGCCAGGTCAAAACATCGGCTACAGACAACACAACTCCAAGAAAAGCCATGGAAAAGTATAGTCCTGGTGACTCTCATTCCTGATCACAGAATTTGATGAGGCCATTTAGCAAATCATCCTAAATGAGCTATCTGGCAACCAGTGAAAAGGCCCAGTGGTCCTGCACACTTCCATTCTGGGAATGTCTGGCACAGGTGTTAGGTTGACCTTGCCCTCTAGTACAACAGTGCTGGGTCTTGTGATGGCCTTGAAATATGGAACTCTGTCTTTTAAGGAAAAGCTCATGGAGGTCTTAGAAAGCAAATCAAGTTTTCCTTTTTATTACTATCACTGAATGCTTTCTTTGAAAGATTATTTCTCCGAGAGGCAGAGGCTTGCCTTCCAGATCTTTCCATTTCTCCTATAAATCTGTAATCTCTTTTTTCACCTCTTCCTCTAAATGTAATGATGTTCCAGCCTGATATATCTAGGTTTGGAAAAAAGCCTATATCAGTTTACCTTTACCTTTTCAGAGCTTATGAAAGTGACCCTGCTTCAGTCTCCAGTCCATGTCTTCCCTGCCTAGATACCAGCTGTATGCTTGGTTTGGACCCCAGAAGATTGCAGGAAAGGTCATGATGACAGGAATTTCTCTATGATCCTTTTATTTTCCTCTCTTCTTAAAACATGCCTGTGATAATAAGGAACCTTAAGGCATTAATCTAAGCCTTAAGTTAATAATTCAAGTGTGATAGCTTTGTTTCTCCCCAAGATATGAACACTAGGATTGTGTCCATTGTGCCAGCACCTCACATGTTGGCTTCCAAGTGGAAGATGAGGATAGAGAGTATGAAATGTCTTGCTCCAATCCTATGAAAGCTATGGACATTTGTCCTCAAAGGGCAACTGAGATTTTTCAAGTACAGGCATCCCCAGGCAGCCAGAAATCCAGCATAACCATGTTTGTACTTTCCGCTGTTGTGTACGTACAGGGCCGGTTCATGCACAGGGTCACTCAAGGAGGGCCTTGGACAGAGCCAGTAGGTCCCTGCAGGACCATTCTGGCCATGTAGGATTGTTTTGGCATTTCTAAATACCAGAACATAGGATATAGGGATCATTGGGTCTTTTCCCTGTGTTTTGGATGTGGCCTACTGGCTGGTTAGAGAATGTACAGTCAGGAATGTTAGTTGGAAGTGTCGGTGTGGATGGATTTTGGGTCTGTTTTAGCATACACCTGTTTTCTGCTCCCCGTCTCACTTAAAAGGAACTTCCATTTCCTTTTGGTTGCTATATAAATATGGAAATGTGGAGAGTCTTATCTAACAAAGTTCAGACTATCAATGGGCTAAGAGACAGCCAAATCAAGTTAGGAAAAATCTGTGTGACTAAATAGTCAGGTTCTTAATAAAGGAATTTTATCATTGGAGTTAAAACCAAGATCTTTGATGTGTAACAGACAAATACATCTATTAAAAGGGGTAACAGTGAAAAATTTGCTCATAGGAGAAATTACTCAGTGTAAAACTAAAAGCCAGCTGAAAAAAAAAAAATAAAAAAGGTTCCTGTCAAATAAATGACTTTGAAATGCTGAATGTCTAGAAATACAGAGTAACAGACATGGTTAAGAGAAACAATCCTGTGTCTATGTACAAAATCATGAGCTCTGACTTAACTGTCCCTGCTCAGAGATATATTGAGTTGTTATGAGTGGTTTTCTGAAAATACCAGGGTCAACAGTTAGTGGAAAGGCAAATAGCAGGTACCAAATACTGGCAAGGGACTAGAAAGCAGACTACAAAACATTATTACCCCAGTGTTTCAACCCATGATTCACAATTCACTGCCATTTTGACTGCTGCAGTGCAGTTCCATTCTCTCTAGAAGAGGATCAGAGAAAAGCAGCAAAGGTGATCAAGAGAAATCTGGGAGGGCCTGATGAAGCCATGCAGGTTTGATTGACATGAAGAAGTTATATGAGGGGGAGAAGCACTCTATTTGCCCTCTTTTTCCTGTACTCCAGGTATTTATTACCAGTTGCTGTTGGAAACAGGATACTCAGGTAACTGGAGCTGTTTGCTAGCTCTTATGCTCATTTATATGGAATGGAATGGAATGGAATGGAATGGAATGGAATGGAATGGAATGGAATGGAATAGAATAGAATAGAATAGAATAGAATAGAATAGAATAGAATAGAATAGAATAGAATAGAATAGAATAGAATAGAATAGAATCTGGGATAGGAGAAAGCTGTTGCAACCCACTATTACTCATATGGGATCTTGCTGTGTTGTGGATGTATCACTGATTTTTACACAGAATTAAGGGCAGCAGAGTAGGTCTGACCAGGGCTTCTGCTGAGGCATCAGTTACAATGAAGAGAAAGAAGATGAAGTTTAGCTTGTGGGCAGAAATTTCCCAGAATACATTGGCAACTGGGCAGAATCAGTGCTTTGGCTTGGCTCTCAAGCACACTGGCTCTCCATTCCAGCAAAGGAACAAACCCAGACTGTGTTTCGTAAGATGGATCAAATTCCTCAAAACGGACCTGGTTCAAAAGTACCTGCTACATCTAAAGATTGTAGCACTTCTCCTAGTCAAGTGTACAGGGAATCACATTCTGATGCTTAGTGAAGGCAATTCAGTTTTGTAAAATTGCCAGCTACCTATCAGTAATTCAGAGGAATGCAGAATTTACAGCACCGTTGTTGTAATTATTGGTACGCATTATTTGTCACCGTCAGTGATAACACTCGAGCAGAGTTGAGGAGCATCATGAATAACTGTTTTGTCACACCAATATTACTAATAAAAACTAACAAATTTTGGATGATTACAAGCACCGTCGAGCCACGTCCTCAGCTGAGTGTTTCAGGTGTCTTATCTGCAGCTGCTGTAATCCCCAATGATCATGAGGGACATCAGCGGACATGAGGATCCCACTTCGTTATCCTACGGCACTGAGAGGCCTCGCTCTACTGGGGCATCACGGTTGCCATGTAAGGGCAAGTGGTAGGATGAGACATGGTGTGCACAGCAAGGCTTTCATTGGTGTTGGTCTTGGATTTGGGGTAGATCTGCTCACTCACAGCACAAGAACACTGCAGGAGTGGCTCTGATGCTGGTGGGTGTGGTTTGCTAAGCAGCGAGGTTCACCTCTGGGCACCTTAGGGTTAACTTGTGGCACCACTTGAGGCTGGCAGCAGAGAAACTCAGGCAGAAGCTGAGAAGCTAATCTACATGCTGGAAATGGTGTTCTGGGAACATTATCTCTACCCAAACAAATTTTCCTTGTTTCTGAGCTTGCTCAGAGGTACCACAGCATCTCTCCAAGGCATAACATTGTGTAGCTCTCTGATAGTACCTCCAGAAATCACATGGATGTTCCCTGTAAAAAATGGGAAGGAACTAAGGGTCCTTGCCAACACACTTTAGAACTATGTCTTAATTTATCCATGACAGAGTGTCTTACTCAGTAGGTGAGAATTTAGCTATGAGTATATTGAGTGGCAGCCAGCTTGGAGCATGAGTCTAATTTACTGTAACTCTTGCTACATTCTGTCTGATCATTATCATGCTGAACAAAATGTTTTTAAAGTGCTTTTATAGGGTTGAGTGACTTGTTCAATAATTTATACCATTTTGGAGGGATTAGAGGATGAATTTAAGTCATCAAATAATGCCATTATGGCTCAATGACTACATTCTTTATCAGGGAAAAAAAAATCAGTTGTAATTATGCTCAAAAAGACAGAGACCCTTTATTCAGCAGTTCCCTCAAGAACAATGATATCAAAGATGCTGATAGGTCTCTCAGCTGTAAAGAGGGCTGTCCTTCTCTGTTAGGAAGGAATAGATCAGCTGCTGTCTGCTTATCTGTGTATCCATTGTGCCATTTATGCCACAGATTTTCAGTATGCCATGCCTTTAAACGTCTGCTCCTTGCAGAAGCCAGATATCCTTCTGCATGCAGGGCTGTGCAAACTCTTGGGGAGCCCATGGCCCCACTTAAGCTGCTGGGAGTTTTGCCCCTGATTTCAGCAGAGAATTTCTGTCTGAGTTCATGCAGAAAAGAAAAGGCAAAGTCCTTTTGGTGGCTATCTGGGGACCTTTACTTACACTACACTGCAAGGTGTCTGCCTGACCCTTATGATTAATTTAATGTTTCTTTTCCATTTTGTTTGTTTTTATTTATTTAAACTGATAGCTGCCCTGGCTAAGGAACCACTGGTATTTCAAGTTGTGCTTTCCACCAGTGGAGTGAGCATTGCAAGATTTCATTGGACCCAGCTTATGTCTAATGCTGTCAGACCAGCAGTGTAACACAAAGTTTTCATTTTCTCCTTAAAGATATCCAGAGAAATGATGAAATCCTGCTCACTTGACCTCTGAGCTGGCTTTTCAGACAAGCTTTTAGCAGCTTAGGAAGACTTATCTCAGAGAGGAAAATCAGGTCATGCAGTGTGTGTGGACAAAGACCAGATAACTGATTTGAGCGAGGGAGGAGAATATATTAAATCATCCTTTATCCTTGCAAAATGACTGTGTGTACAAGGTGAGCACTGGTTGGAGTAATTCCCTCAGAGGATTTGAGAGGTGCAGGCCAGAAGTAAATATGTCTAACCATGAGGGTGTTTGGATTTGTACTTCTCTGCACCTTGCTCTCCATGCCCCACACTTATTAACTTGTCTGTATGACAGAGCCTGGACCAAAGCACAGTGGGATCTTTCCAATGCATTTGCATTTGGCTCCTAACTCTGTTTCTACAGACTTGGTGCCCATGTGCTTTCTTAGTCAGATTTCTTACCATCAGATGAGAATTTTCTCATTTCAGTGTATGCCCAAAATTTGCCCCCCACATTCCTCCGGTCAGCAGGAGAAGAGAGGCACCGCCAGACTCATCCCATTCATTTCAGAGGCCAGACTTGGCCAGTAACCCTCTGGAGACAACGATTTGCCTTCACTCCATGAACAGTCGGAGAGCCCTGGTGACTGGATTAGTTACTGAAGTTTCTGATGGCACGAAACAAGCCTTTTCTGGCTCCCAGATGGGATAATACAGTAAGTCCTGTCCACTGCACGTCTGGGGAAGCAAGGACTGTAAAGATGGCTGACGGAATCATTCAGCACTCTCCTGAACTCAGATGCCGTAGTAGTTGTGACACCTAATTATCCATGTATAGTAGGTGGTCCAAATAGGAGAGCACAGCAGAGCAGCAGATGGGGGTTGCTGCTGTCAGATTAGATTGAGATTAGATAAAGCTTAATTAACACTTTATTTTTGTAAGATTCAACTCTGATTAGTCACACAGAAAATATTACAGAGAAGCAGGGCAGAAATCAAGAGGCATAAATAACATTATTAAAAATCAAGGAAGCATTTTTACAGAGCAGGACCTTGCTAGTAAGGGGTTATTCCCTGAATTTGAGGCATCTTTGATCTGGAGAACAAGATGTACGTGGAAAGAGTTCTTTAACCCACCAACCAACTACTGTGTAAATCTGCCCTTTCTCAAGCAATCTAATTTACATAATCATATATATTTCAACACCCATTTAAGGTACTTTATGTCGTTGGTTAAAACTCTCACTATTTTCCATCACTTCTAGATTTGTAATAACAAGAGGGACACAGCATTTTAGAGATGTTTTATCAAGACCCTAGTAACCTCAGTACAATTTCTCAAGAGTTTTGGTGTCAAACACCACAAATGTCATATCATAACTCCTTGCTATCCAGTATCAAACTTCTGTGATGATATTTTAAATATTCTAAACCCATAGCTTGACCCATCAAAAGATTTTTGCCCTTCTCCTAATTAACAAAGGTATGTGAAGTCTTCTGTATCAGAGTCTCCTTCTATTGTTTGAATCCACATAGCCTCCTGGTAGGCTTTATTGCCTGTGAGTTCTAACAACTTACCAGAAACTTTCGTGTGACCCACAGGGAAGGTCACTTGCAGGAATAGTCTGCAAAGCAGTCATTGGATAAAATGATTTTCTGTGCCAGATAGTACAAACTAGTGAGCCAAGTAAATCCCATTTAAACCTTATTTTTATGTTAAAGGAGATGTGTGCTGTCTATGGCCCAAGAATGAATCCAGCTTTTGCTTTTTAGGATAGGAAAAGGATGTCACAGATTAAGATCATTTTGCTGTAGAGCAAATATGCAGGTTTAGAATATCTAAAATCCAAAATAATCCAAGCTTGCAATAAATGAACGCTTCTCCCTTGCCCTCTATTGTTGTCCAACTGCCAGGACTGTGAAGGGATGAGCTCTACAGGGGATTCATATCAAACCAAGCCAATTCCTTTTTTTTTACCTCCGTGGTGTCTCACCAACTATTTGCAGAATGTAGTACAACTCATGTAGTTCATTTAGTTAAGCTGGTTTCTCCTTTTACTTTTTCTCCTTGTAAGCACAGTTAAGTGGTCAGCTGGGTATTTCTATTTTACTGTTTTGTCTGAGCTGTCTGGTACAACACAGCTCAATGGGCATTGCAGATGCCAGTGAAAGCTCCTTACTGTACTATTTATCACCTCAGCTCTGCCACCAGACAGTGAGAAGGATACACTCTGGCCCCTAAAAAGTCTGATACCAATAAACAGAGTCTTTTCTTAGTTTATGTGTTTATTAAACTGTGTGGCTGTGACCAACCATGTGAAGATGGGGGCAGAACTTGCATGTCCTCAATGTCCCTTCAAAGGCATTGCCAGAAGACAGCACTGTGTGTCCCTCAGCAAAGCCCATGGCTTGTCTGGCAGGGCAGACAGTGTGAGTATAAAAGGCTATCCAGAGCCCCCCATTCCTTGCTCTGTGGGGTATTTACCTTTGCTGTATCCCAAATGTGGGAAATACCACAGCAAAATATGTGAGTGATTTGACAAAGGCAATTGCTTTTGTGTTTTCCCTTGCTCAGAGAAACAAAACAGGACAGTGATACCCTGTCCACCTGTTCTTTTTCATAGGAGAGTAAGTCTATTTAAAAACAGGGATGCAAACCAGGTTTTTACTGCTCTTGCACAAGAATAATACAAAATGAGTAGAAGTCATCCAAGAAAGTTTTTGTTGGCACCAACGTTCCCATTCTCCGGAGTTGCACGTTATCTGATAGCTGGCATACGGCAGGCTCTGGATAGTCTGTTATTCTTTCCCACGCTGCAAGATTTGGGCAGTAAATAGCTTAAATAAATGCCAGAAGTATAATTCACTTTTTACTTCATCTGATTTAAGGAAGACTTTCCTCAGATAATTCCTCCCAGGCATGCTGTCTACGGCAGGACTGGTCCCTGGTGGATCGAGCTATTCTGACCTCTCTAACTGGCTCTATTTCAGCTTTTTAAAGGTTGGAGATAAAGAACAGAAGAAACAACTCACTACATCCAAGCACTGTTGCCCTTTCCTGTGAGCTCAGTGGGATGCCAGCTGCTCCTTGAAGGGCCTGTGCTATTAGACAGCATTAGTGGCCCTATGTCACCTTTGAAATAATCTTTTATTCCTGCAGCAGATAACCACCATGCCTGGTAATGCTACCAGAGGGGCAACGAGGCAGCAGATCAATTCCCATGATGGGGATCCTGGCCAGGCAAAGAGCTAAACTCTGCAGGGCTGAAAGCAGAAGCAGAGGAGCTCTGTTTAGCTCTGTTACGCCTCCAAGAAAAAGAGCCTTAGTACCATAAAATTGTTTGAGTTGGAAGGTACCTTTAAAGACCATCTAGTCCAACTCCCCTGCAATGGGCAGGGACACCTTCCACTAATCACGTAGCTCAGAGTCTCGTCCAACCTGACAGTTAACATTTCCAGGGCCGGGGCATTCACAGCTTCTCTGGGGAACCTGTTCCGGTGATTCACCAACCTCATAAAAAAATTTCTTCATTATATCTAGACTAAATCTGCACTTTTAGTTTAAAACTAGAAGTGGGAATAGAGCTTGCCAGTGAAGACTGAGGCAAAAGGTTGTTGAGTATCTCATAATCCATTCTCACCAGTTTGCCGGTCATGTTCACTGAGGGGGTAAAGCTTTCCTTATCTTTTCTTTTCTGGCTGACGTAGCTGTTCAAGCCCTTCTTGTTACTCTTTGCATCCCTTCCCAAGTTCAGCTCCAGCCACATTGGCTTTCCTGACCCCATCCCTACACAGCTGGGAACCATTCCTGTACTTTTCCTGGGATCCCTGTTCTTGCTTCCACTACCTGTGCAGTTCTTTCTTGCCCTTTAATTTGACCAGCAGATCCTGGCTCACCCATGTTGGTCTCTTGCCTCCCTTTCCTGATTTCTTATATCTGGGGATTGAGAACTCTTGTACTCTATGGAAAGCCTTAAAGATCTGCCAGCTCTGTTGTGCTCCCTTGTCCCTGAGGGCAATTTATCCTGGGGTCCTATTGACTAACTCTTTGAATGGCTGGAATTGTGCTTTCCTAAAATTCAGGATCCTGACTTTACTCTTTGCCTGACCCAGAGAAGTATTTGAAACTGCTGGGATACCTGAAAAAACCACATTGCTTCCATCTTGAGATTATAATGAAAAATTATTCAAATCCCAGGAGTGCTTTTTAGGAAACCTAGTATTTTCACATTTTAATGAAACTGCTGTTGGCACAGAGAGATGAGGGATAGGTAGATTTGTCAAACCCTCAGGGTGCTGCAGCCACTGGCACCATTTTATCACACTCATCAAGATAGTGCGAGGGGATGGCAGGAGCTTAGGTTTATGTCAATTCCTGCAAATTACCTCCCATCAAATTAAGTTGTTTTATAACAAAGACAGTGGTTGTTATAAAGGAAGGAGAGGGAAGACCACAGTTGGGGTTGTGTGATAAGGACTCATTTAAAACTGCACAGATGGGCAGTCAAAGCTGCTCTGTTGAACCATGTGTTGTGCACTTGCACCAGTGCCATGGGCTGTCCCAGTTGGAAACCATTTGATTTTGTCCTACTCCCTGCTTCTGTGCCCAGTGACACTTGGCTACCAGCCCCAGATGCTGATTTTGGTTAACACCAGTCATTGTCCTGGGACAGATAACTGGGAACAAGGAGGTCCAGTCCCACCTGAGGCATGTCCCTTCTGCAGCTTCAATCAGTGCAGGGAGACGCAGGTCAGAGCCATTTCTCACACATTGCTTTTCAGTGTTGGCCGTTGTTTGCCATCAGGGTTTGGAGCTGTTGGTGTTAGAAGGCTGATCCCAGGAGGCTCCAGTTTAAGGATGCTCATGTTCTTGCTGTGTATTCTCAGCAGGAGAGCTTTGATCTTAGTTTGTGTCTCTGACAGTCATGTCACCCATGTTGTGCTCATTTGAATTGAAGTGTTTGGCTCCAGTGATGTGGTTTTTCTGTTGTTATTGTTCTGCGTGTTTAATTATTTTTTGTTTCTTCATTCAATATTTTGTTCAGGTTGCCTGCTCCCTCCTCCTGCAGAAAAATTGGCATTTATGGTACTTGCTTTGCTTTTTTTATTGTTTGAGGAAAATTTCCATATTATATCATCATTTTTTTTTTTTTTTTTTTTTTTTTTTTTTTTGTGCTTGTTAATTAGAAGTGACACAAATTTGTTTAAACTACAGACAATTCATAGGGAGGGTGAATCATATATGATATACCTCATGGAAATTTATGCTCCATGGAATCCTAGCAGCCCAGGTCTCCACAGCAACCTCTGGAGCACACCTCCCTGTATGGTGCCCAGGTACCCTTTGGTTTACTGTGATAGCCAGAGTCGCTGCCAGGGGGAAACATGAGGATAAGGCAAGATGCCAAAAAAGATACATTATATGTAAGCCTGCTACCAGTGTCTTTCTTAGTGCTGCTTTGTAAACTGAATGTTGAAATATAAACATGTATGTGAGGGTCAGCTATTGCTGAATTACCCGGCGCTTCCCCTTGCAAGACTCTTTGTTTCGATTGATTATGGCTTTTCTAAGTGCGCTGAAATTGGCTGTGTTGATCTCAGGCTAGATAATTTTTGTGAAAGACAATAAACCTATGGCAGTGAGACAAGAACATTTATTAGATGAATAAGGTATACATATACACAGATAATATATACTCATACTAAAGACACAGACAGGTAATCACAAGTGTATAATTCAACCACTTTGGGAATTTTTCACTGCCTCAGCTGGAAATTACCACTCCTTAGAGGAAGCACAGAGCCTGCAAGTATGCACATACCTTGTCCTGTAGTACTAGGCAAAACAGGTCCCCTCACACCAGCTCTTGTTCCAGCTAGAGGAGGGGCAGTTTCTTAAACCTCCCTCATTTGGTTTCCTGCAATTGTGTGATGATAAACTAAAGGGCTTGGCTTGTTGTAGTGTAGGTATTGCATATTGCAGCCATTGCAGATGGTAATGCTGAAGTAGAACAAATCATTATGCATTTGGTTTTGTCCAAAACCAGATAGGAGTCTTCATCATTCGTGCTTCTTGGCAAACATTTCAGAATAAGAGCTCATGAGGCATTTAAAATAGAGCTCCATACAGACCCCAGGATAGTCTTTGCACAAGTACTTCAGTGGAGGCTCTGTACTGGTCTCTCTGAACCAGGTATTTTGTCCAAAAAGTATAAGATTAAGTCACTGCAAGCTAAGAGTGCCACTGTGCCCCTGTGGCTGGATGGAGATCTGGGAGGAAATTCTAGCCCCGTTGAAGTCAGCTGGAGTTTTGCCATTGACTTTGATGGAACCCACATTCCTCTTCTGATGCAGACATTTCACAATAATCTCCTCTGCTGAACTTTCAACACGCGCATGTTATTTTCATTAGAAATAAACAAAATATTTCTAAAATGGACACCTTCATGTATACATTATGCCAGAAGATGACATTAAAAGTTCATCATGGTGCACATGGTAAAATACTAATAATCTATCCTTGATGTCTCTGGGAAAAATTCTGACATGAACAAATCTTCTTTAGGTCATTTTGCCTGAATATACAGCAATCAAATTTACAGCTGAGGGTTTATTATTTTTGCAGAATGCACATGCATTCCGAATTTGCCGTGCTTAGAAATGGAGACAAGACATTCATCTGTGTGCTTGGCTTTGGGAAAAGACATCCCTGTGTGTCCGGACACGGGCCCTGGTATAGAGCAGACAGGAAATCTGCCAGACTGCCTCGGCAGGAGGCTGCCTTCAACACGTGCAGCAAGGAACAAGAAATGTCTTAATGATTAATCACTGTCAACCTTTGTTCTCATTAAAGACTTGATTGTCAGACAAGGCTGGTAATGAGGCGCTGTTCCTGGGTCTGTTGCTATGTGATTGTGCAAGGGCTGAATCTGAGCCTTGCACCCTGCAAGATGCAGCTCCCACTTTGCCCAAGTTTAAGGAGTTGGGGTTGGAAACATTGTTCTAAGAGTGCCTGCTAGTGGCTATGGGGCTGTGCAGTTCTCTGGCAAGGGATTTTGGCAGGGGTACAAATAAATCTGAAAATATGTTCACAAGGATCTTGGGTGTGAGCAGATTCCCCGTTGGTGTTGAACAGGCAAAGTGCTATCATAGGTTTCTATTAAGAATTGCACAAATAACTAACTATCTGTAAAGTGAGGATTGGCTCCTTTCAGGGATTTCCTCACCCATTTTGAGGTTTGAAATTGTGCACAGTGTTACCTATTTCTAAAAATAGTTATGGGCTGCACTTAAATTTCAGTGTGTCCAAAAAGAAGTCTTTTTAAAAAGCATGAACTCCCTGAATCTTCCAGTGAGAGCTGCAGCAGCTGGGTTTGCTGAAATACTTACCCCTCTGCATGCTGAGTACCTTCTGCATCACTTGATGTCCAAACATATCACTCCAATGGGTGACTTACACCATGAGGATGCAGAAATCAGTTGTGTCCTCCCTACTGTCAGAAGCGTTTCCAGTTTCAGTGCCTAAAGGGATTAGTCTGCATTTCCTCTTTGGGGTCCACCACTCAGTTTCTTGAAGGAGTGACACGGCATTTGCTTCTTTTCCCTGGCTGGATGAAGGCACAAGTATTTCTGGCAGACAGCCTGGGCTTGTGAAATTGCAATGCTAGTGTCCATATTCCCTTGTGTGTGTGCCTTGGAAACATGGTTGGCCCTGAAATTTTTGTCCTGAGAGCTCAGATGTTCTCAGGAGAAAAACACAGGAGATAGTCCTGTGTGGCTGAGCCAGCTTCCTATAAACACTCCACAAAATTACTGAAAGGAACTATTTTGCAGCCTTCACCCAGCTGTGTCTCTGGATATTAGACACAGCAAAAGCAGCTCTTGGGATCTTGCAATATTGAGGTTTTTCAAATGTTGTTTGTACATATAAAAGTGATCTTCCTGGAATGCATAAAAATATTCTCTGACAGGTATTAGGGGAAATTCAGCCTATGATAGTATCTTCTACCTGGTTAATTTGGGAGGCTTTTAGGTCTATACAACACCCTTAGAAAGTCATCCACTTTTGCTTGACAAATCATAGGCTCTTCACACCCACTCTTGCAGGCATCTTGCTCCAGTATGACTAGAAGCATCCAAGATGAGGAGTGCAAGGGAATGTTCCTCTCATCTAATCAGGGTTCTTAACTCAGTTGTCTAAATTAAACACCTGAAGCCTAATTATACAACCCCATCTCCCTGTATAGTGGAGAGAGAGCTGCAGCAGGCAGTTTAGAGAGAATCTGCTCTAAGGTTTTTTTAGAGACCTAAACTTCGAGGAGACTCACTTTTATACTGTTTATCCCAGATATGAAAAAAAATTGAATGAGTTTGAGTTGCTCAGGAAGTTACTGTTTTCCACTCCCATGAAGCTGAACAAGCAGTAAGGCAAGGGAGAATCTGCTTGGCTGTGTTTCTCCCCAGTCTGTCTTATTTCCTTATACACAGATCAGATCCTCAGCTGTTGCAGATGAGTTTAACCTCAGGAACTTCTTGGTACTCTCACAGTATACACTGGCACAGAAAGCAGCCCTCTGCACTCCAGTCAAGAGTGGGAGTTATTCCTAAAAATATGAGAGTACTTTCGCTTTTTCACTAGAGTTGAAAGAGTTCTTACTTGACAGGCACTCTGCTGTGGTGCTGCTGGAGTTTTGTCTTCTTGTCTGAGGCAAGGACACAAGCAGGCAGTGCTTGGAGTTCAGACGACCATGTATTTAGCAGAAAGGGGTGTATCTGCTTCCATTAAATGCAGCAAAAAAGAGGTGGCTCAGAAGAGGGCTGGCGGGTACTAAGACTGACTGTTCAGCAAAGCACCCTGAGCTCGGCTTCCTAAAGTTGCATGAGTCAGCCCAGCTCTTCTCAATGAGTGCTTGGCCCAGCAGCTGCAGGAGAGCCTCAGTTTGTGGCCTGTGGAAAGGAGCATGCCAGCTGAGGCTGTGGAGGCTCACATCAGGGGCTCACAGGGATCTGGGCTACCAGCCTTGCACTACTCTGAAACAGTGCAGGACTTGGTTGAACCATTCCCCTTCACTCTCTCATCCTCCTCCTCATCTTTCTCCTCTCCCTCTTCCTCCTTCTCCTTTTCCAAGTGCTCAGTTGTCCAGGGGGGTTTGCAGTCAAACCAGAAAGCCCCTGAGAAGCTCACGCTGTGGGGACAGCCACTGGTCTCTTGAAGAAATCCACAGAGGAGCCTTTTCCATCACCATCCTCACACTAAGCCTGCAGTGAAGAGCTGCACAAGCCCATGATGCCAGTTAACACAACTGAATCAAACTGCTTATGAGTGAGGACATCATGCATAGGTTCAGTCACCAGATGCACATGACTTTTCACGTCCTTTCCCCTGGAAGCAGCTTTTTGTAAGGCAGGCATCTGTCACTGAGCAGGCTTCCATAAATGGATCTGAAGACTTTTCCTTTCTTCTTTTAATTCTTTGTTTCTTTAAGCCAGAACTGGTGCAAAAGAAGAGCAAAAGTCAGAGCTGTTACTCCCGATCTGATGCAGGGCACAGAATGAGTTGCCCCACAGAGGAATAGAAAGGTGGGAAAATTCCCCATCTCCTTTTGAGGGAAAATCTGCAAGAAGCAGAAGCTCATCTTGTGGCACAGATGTCAGGCTCCTGGCTGGGAAGCAAACAGCCTCTGTGGGCATTGTGGTTTCATACAAAATTGACCATTGTTTCCCTTCTGTCCCATCAAAATTATTCATCAATTCAAAGCATTTCCAGTAGAAAGAAGGGAAAGGTTTGCACATCCTTTTCCAGCCAACTGTCCTTAAACCACTTCTGAACTAAGAATGCAGAGACATAAGATTGCAAAAGGCTTTCAGAGCTCCTGACAGGAGAGGAGAGGAGAGGAGAGGAGAGGAGAGGAGAGGAGAGAAAAAAGGGGAAAAAAGTCTATTTTAGAAAGTTCATATATGTGTTAGAAGCCAAAACATCCCTTCATTTGTATGAACACAAATCAGCTGCAGCAGGGATAGTGAAAGGCAAACTTGGTCTTAAATGCTTTGTTTTACTGCTAATTTAAACATTTGAACGTAATGTTCTTTGTGAGGCTTATGAACAAAACCACAGTTGTGCTACCAGCTCTGAGGAGCTCTCACGGTCTGTCTTTCTGCATCTCATAGGTTTTATATGTCACTGTAACACCAGATAATGTGGTGCAACACATCTGCTTTGTACTCGAGCATCACCATGCTGAAACTTTAGCTCTGGGAGGGCAGATGGAGTTTTGTGGTGGTCGGTGAACACTAACCCAGCCCCAGCTGGCACCAGAGATGGCCCTAAAAGGGCCGTAGGTCATTTGCAGGGCTGGAGGAACGTGGACCATGCATGAATGGTGCCAAAAAGTGGGGCAGGAACTGGAAGTAAACCCAGGTGGACATTTGTACCTGTTGGAGGTGTGATGCTTCCAGCCTGTCCCTGACACCTGGCTGGCTGCAGGGATGTGCTCCCCATCGTGTCGTCTCCTTGGGGGCAAAGTGGACAGGTTACCTTCCTCATGCAGGGAAACAACGTGGTGACAGCATGCAGGCAAGCACTTGTGGCTCCCCACAAGAGGGAGGGATGGAGGGATGCTGGGCTGCCTCAGCAGCCTGCTGGGCAGAGGTGCCTCTGGGCAAGGGGACAGGCATGTCTCACTCCAGACTTTCTTTGGTCAGGGCTTTCTAAAGTTAAACCACATGAACTGCAGCATAGGAACCCAGGACTGACATTAAAAACCAGCAGCTCTAGATGTGTGGAGTTGTAGTAAGGCTGCTGCAGTAAAGCCAGTCTTAGAGCAGGGTGAAACAGTTTAACAAAAACAGGTTAACTCCACCCCAAACCTGCCATTCCTCTCAGGGATGTCAGAAGGTGAGCTTTGTCCTAGCACAGGGGCAGAGCCCCACGTCCCTGACAGCAGTGTAGCCCTTCTGCTGTCTGATTTGCAGTGATGGAAGCGCAGGGTGAGAGCAAGGCTCGATAGCACTGGTTCATGAAGGGTCAAACTGCTGTGCAGCTAGTCTCCTGATTTATTAGGAAACTGTTCTTCCTTCTCCCATTGCAAGGGGAAGATCAGCAGGCAGGAGAAGTAACACATCGTAGATTCATAGGCTCACACTGACATTTCATGAACAGCAGAGAAAGGACCAAATGCAAAAATCCCCCAACCTGGCTCCAAGTTGATGATTTACACTGCTTTCTCAGGGTCTGTTTGCCAAGCAGCTGGTGTTTTGTGCCAATGGCTATTACAGAAGAGCATTCTTTGATAGATACTGTGAATGAACACTACACAGTTTATCTTAAAACAAAATCCCCCCCACTGCTTATATGGGCTGGTGGGGAATGAGGGAAAGAAAAACTTAGGCTTTGTTGGTTTTTTTACGTAGGACTGTAAGCACATTCGGGGGAGCCTGCACTATCTGTGCAAAAACACAACAGATGAATTCTATTAATGGATGGAACATGTGGCTGGGTTCAAGCTAGAGTTGTCATTTGAATATAGAAGTCAAAGCCAATTTATTGTAACATATTTTTCTTTTCAAAATATTTTAGGAAAGACAAAAAAGTTTGTGCAACAACTTGGCAAGCAGGTCTGTTGAGAGGAGGTATTTTCTATCTTGGAGCTAACATAAGGGCTGAAAAATGTGGCAATGCCGAGCAATCCTAGATTCCTTCTGGAACTGAAAGAAAGTGTGCAGGATATAATTGTATAAGAGCCCAATAAATTTGAAGGGTGGGTTTGTAACGCTGCCTTGGGGGCTGCAGGTGGCTCCAGAAGAAAGTCAAGGTTTTTATTTCAGTAACAGTCTTCAAATACTTTATCTAACTAGCTACACACTCATGTGGCCCCATCTAGAAGCCACGGAGTTATTTTAAAATAGAAATACCCATAACAATCATTGAGCTTCTTCCATGCCAGATGGTAGAAAGATAAGTGGGATTAGTCTGTACTGAGTGTGTGTGTGTTAGTGGGGAGGGGAGGGATGCAAAAGCTAAGGCACAGGAATGAGCTTTCCTGGAGTTTGCAAAGTGCTGAACATCAGCACTCTGTGGTCTTCGGGGCACAGGTAGGCTACGTACGACCAACCCTCGTTTCAGAGTCAGCCAGCCCGTGTTTGCCCAAATGCCACGGGGCACTGTGGCCATGGAGCAGAGCTTTACCAGGATATAGCCTGGATCCTGGCTCTACACCTCAGTATTGAGAGAAACGCTGCATAACAGGGAGCATCAGACTCCCGCTGTGGAGCCTTGTGTTGCAAGGCAAAAATACTGCTGCCTCTTAGGTTATACAGAGAGATGTGGTTGGTTCTTATGGTGAATTGCAGCCAAATTCAAGGGGTCAGAGAATGGATGTGTCTCCTGACTGTTGTGACCTCTTCAGTGTATCCCATTTTCTTTGTAGCTGTGTGGCTAAGAAATACGTGGGTATCGAGTGATCCAACATAGGCTGAGTATTTTTGTGTGCGTACTGAGAAAGCTACATTTGGTAATGGCCCAAGTACCAAACACTGCTGGAGCAAGTAGGCAGAAAACACATTGCTGCCAAGGGAAATAATGGCCAAGGGAAAAGGAGCAGCATACTGTGATTCCATGTACATTCTCATCTTGTATGAGCATGGTTTGAGTTCTCATGTATCTTCCCCACTGCCCTCTAAGATGAGTTTTTGCCATCTGTTCATTATGGAGCTGCACACTGGGAAGAGGAAGGAGATCTAGATCCCTCACAAAGACCCGAGAGTCCCTAAAACACTCTTCAAGGTCCTTTCCAGTTACACATTTATTTTACTGAGGAAGTTGATACACTCTAAGCCTATTTAATCGTGTTGCTAATGGGATTCAATTAGCAGTCTCTCAGAGATTGCTCTTGTCAGGGAGATGATGGGACGAATGAAAGCAGCACGATTCACCTCACTGTGAAGTATTAACTTACCACCTCTGTATTTTCTAAGAATAGATGCCACTTCTAGCAATAAGTCTGCAGCTTCTCGCTGCTGTTCACCAGATGGTAGGAACCAGCAGACACCGAGTTTGTTCCCTTGTGGTCAAACAAACTGCTGTACAGCCCAATGCACATTTCCTGAAAGATCCCCAGGACAGCTCTGTTACTTCTGTTAACGTTTCCCAAGCTCCTGGTACAATATTGAGGTTTTCCACTGGAACCACCTGGCACATTTTCAGAGTCTTTCCTGAGGGATGAAGTTACTCAGTCCTCTTCTTACTTTGTCCTAGCCTTTGTATCGGTCACTTGTCCTGAGAGTCTGTGAGCTGTGTCCTGAACTTCACCTAATTACATAAAAAGGATTATTTCCTTTTCTTGACGGTTGTTATTATTTTCATCCTTCACGAGCCATTTCTTCTGTTTCAGGAACAACACTCTGTGGTAGGCCAGGGAGCTGGCCCCACTCCAAGCTCCAGTTCTTGCTCAAATCCAAACACTGGAAGTGGTTACATGAACTCATCCCAGCAATCATTGTTGAATCAGCAGCTGATGGAAAAGAAACAGGCCCTGCAACGGCAAATGATGGAGCAAAAACAACTCCTTCTACAGCAGCAGATGTTGGCAGAAGCTGTAAGTTTACTAATTTCTTATTTTACATGGAAAATATTGTCATAAAAACAATAGAAAAGAAAGCTAAGACAGGGAGAAGAAAGCCCCCTGAAACTTCAAGGTTGTTTTGGCAATGCCTAGAACTTCAAGAGAGTGCCTTGTATTTTTCAGCACTTTTCTAAGCCTTTTTGAAACCTTCTGCAATCTATACGAAACAACTCAAGTGTCCAAGCTGCTGCAGTTTCATTACAAGAACAGTCCAAGCATATGCTTGCTTTTGAGTCATCTGAATATTGTCTGTGGCTTTATTTGCAAGATAAACCAAGGTGCACTGCTGTGCTACTTTCACCTCAGAGGAAAGTTTACTTCCAGGATCTGTCACCCAGGCAGCATAATGTAAAATGCCTGTGTGTAAACAAGAATCAGGTACCTTGATTTTGGGATTCAACACAAGCTTGTGTGCTTGGCTGGGATCACGTATGAGTCCTACTTTCTCTCGTTTTATTTTTGTATTTCTAGGTATGTGTAGCCAGTTCTCTCTCCTTTGGTATCTGAGAGACTAGTTGGGAGTTTCTGCTCATTTTAGGAGACATGGAGGATTCTATAAAGGAAATATTTCTTGACTTTTCAATTCATGCAGAAGAAAAAAGAAGTTTCAAGTCAGCTCTCTGTGCTGCAGTTTTCCGTCAGAATTTTAGCAGAGCAAAAACGTAATTGCTCAAATAGCTTCTCTTAAATAAAATGGAAATTTAAGCAGCTGGGCTTTGCTTTTGTATTGTGTACATAGAAATACACATAAAGCTAGCCTACAGTTTTTACATGAATTGCAGGGATTTCCTGGGAGCCTGTCTTCTTCACAAGGATTCAGGTTGAGCAGGATATAAAAACAAACCTTAAAAATCTTAATCAGACCCTTCACTCCCATCATGAATTGTGGAAATGCCTAAATAACACAAGAAAGGCCCTTCTCCCAGTGTTTTTAAGTGCTCCTGGGAGAAGAAAATAGAGATTTTTCACTAGAAGGTCCATATGCATGCTGTTTTCAGGCAGATTATCCCCAAATTACTCCGATGGACTTGCATCATCAGCCAGGGCCTGGCTCTTCCACACTGACAAGCTGGTTTCCCATTCTGTCAGCTGAGCACAAAACCCATGCACTTTGCAGAAGAGGTATGATGCTGTCCCAGCATCTGTCCAGTAAAGGCATCTGTGCACCAAACTCACAGTTTCCTGCCATGGGGGCCCATATCCCAAGGAGCCAAGTCTCATGAGTGAGCAGTAGCACTCTGGAGGCATCAAATCACACTGATGCTGATGAGAGATTTGGCATTGACTCTGGTGCCTGCTCTTTCCAGATCTTTATGAGCACAGGGCAATTAGTCAGGTTTCAGTTAAAGGACTTGGATTTTTATCTTCCTCTCACCAGAGGCATGTCCCTGCAAGCTCAAAAAAAAAAATCTCCCCAAGTAATATTTTTTTCCTGCAATCTTGCCTTGCTGTCCTTGCCCCAGTTCTTGTACTCCCAATGTAAGAGGAAAGACAGCACCTCGTACGTGTACAGGGAAGCACAGGGCAATGTTGAGTGGCATGAAAACAGCCAGCCCAGCACCATCCTTGCTAAACCATGTGTCCTGCTGGTATCCCTACTGAGGAGAGCTGGGGAGAGCCTTAAAAAGAAAGAATTTTTCTGTGTTTTGTGGTCACCCCTCCAGTGTAGGAAGACAGACTGAGGGAGGGATGGGCATGGCTGTGGATGGGAATGACAAGCTGAAATTGGAATACACTTGGTACTGCAGTGCGGACATGGACATTGTTCTTAGAGGCTGAGAGGAAAGTTGAACCAGACTCAAACACAATGCAACCAGCAAAAAGATTTCCATATAGACTTCAGTAGGTGATGGCACAGTTTCACAAGTGACTGTCCTGTGGACCAGGCTGGGTGAAAGGAAGAAATACTTCCATTTTGTACACACTGAGAAAAGAAAGTGATTGGCAAAACACAGAGCCAGGAAAGCATAAAGAAAAGCAAATTAATGTAGTTCTACTCTAATCCTCTAGGAGAAAATAACTCCACAAGACCAGCTGAACAGACACTTGACAAGACCACCACCAGATTATAAAGACCAAAGAAGGAATGTGGTCAACATGCAACAAGCAAACCAATATCCTGGTAAGTACCCATGGGCTCAATGCAACTCTATGCTTTCTTCCTTCCTTCCAGCTGGAAGACCACCTGTAAGAGCTGTGCATGCATGGGGTGACTGGGGCATGATTTTCTGGATATCTGCTTCCATCACCACAGAGGCAGTGGGTGGTGGCTGCTGCCCTCCTGTGCTATTTACCTTACTGTCCTGCACCACTGAGAAGGGCTGGGGTATGACCTGGTGCTTCATGCAGGCTGATACTGCCTCTCTCAGCCATGGGGAAGGAGGCATTGGTACTATCTGGGGCAGATGTGCACCCAAATACCTGATGCAGACATGTCCTCTTGACTATGCAACCTCACTGTGTTCAGATGCTTCTCTCACATAGGTGGTGCATCTTGGTTCAGAGACTGGGGTGAGAACCATCCCTCCCTTCAAATGGCAGTTCATGTACAGTGTGAGGACCCTCATATGGATTTTTAAGTACCCCACATGGCACCATCATGGGTGGTACTTTTGGTCTGTTTAATAGACCGTGGTCGTGGCCTTAGTGCTGCTCTACAAGCAGCATTTCAACAGAACAGTCAAACAGTAGAGTAAAAGCCCTTGCTTTCTGCCAGAACTGCCCAGGGCAGGAAGTGCCCAGCACTTCAGGACTAGTCCTTCGCTTCAGCTCTTGTGCCCTGACCTCCTTGGAGAGTCTAGTTCTTGAAGCACAGGATTGCTTGTTTGGCTTTTCATACCTTGCTGATTGGCTGAAGGCCACTCAGAGAGCAAAGGCAGAGTAAAGAAAAAATGCTGAGGAGAGAAAAGGTGGGGGAAATGCAGCAGATGGGACCAAAGGATGTTCTCTATACTGCAAAAGTGTCTGTGCATGTAAGTATAAAAAGGATTCTTTGCCTTCTAGTATATTTTTGTATGCAACATGCTAAAGAAAAAGAAGAGGGGGTTTTTTTGTTGTTTTTCCGTAAATGTTGGCTCTGCAGATTCAGACAGTGATCTGAGTCTTTCCTTCTTACCTGTCCTTTGTAGCACAACTTTTTCAGCTTCTATTATGATTTTAATGAGCTCTGAAGTGCAGCTTACCCACATGCCACCCCTCTGCCCAATCTGCTGGCTATGTGGGATCCCCAGCCCAGCTCTGTAGGGATGGGCCAGGTTGTGCTGCTCAAGCAGCATTCATGCTCTCCTTTGCTCTGCTTACAAGTTCTAGCAGTGATAAGCTTGCTGCAGCCTGGAAACTGCTGCTTTCTAATGGACCTGGGTGTTAATCTTCTGCAGTAAACTGGCTCAAGAATCTGAGTGTAATAGCCCATGGTGAGGGCCCTGCTCGCTGGCTTGGTACCTCCTGTACTCCCAAAATAAGTGCTTTGGCAACCCCAGCATTTTGCTGGGGAATCTTGTGATTTGGTGTGTTGTTTAAAGGTTTGTTCCTGGAACCAAATGATTAACTGAGACTCTTGGCTTTTACTGAAAAACAATCCATTTCTCGGCTGAGAGAGAAAATCGAAGTGAGTGCAGCCACATGTGTGAAAGGCTCCAAAGTGAGTAGATCACCACTGTTATGTGGCAGCTCTTGTTGTTGTTAATCTGATGGACTCTTTGCCAGTCTTGTGGTATTTGGAGTTCCATCTTCTTGATTTGAAACATGTGGGAATGGCAGCACTTGTCCATTCAAATCTCAAGTCCCTGCTGAGTGAGCCCCCGGAGGACCGCAGCCTTTCAGGCGAGCCTGGGAGAAAGGGCTGTTCTGGGAGCTTCCAGCAAAGCTACCAGACGGAGCGATTAGGAAACTCTTGCATAAGGAAGTAACAGTAGGGAAACTGTTCCCTTTTTCTGGGAATAGCTTTGCTCAGATCAGGGAAGAAGAAACAAAAAGCTAAATAAAATTGCACAGGGTGGAGAAACTTGGTTGGGTATTTTATTTTTCTATACTTTTCCCCACAGTGCCATGTCATGGCAAGAAACCCCCAAGAAAAGAGCAGGTGAATCGGGTAGGGAAGCTGTTTCTCCGAATTGCTGTAGCCTGGGGTGCCCAGCTGCTGTACACAGTGCTTTTGGGGAAGGCATTTCTTCCCATCTGGAAGAAATAAGAATGGAAAATACTTGCGTTAAAAATAAAAGCATAAAAATAGCAAAACAAAGAAAGAGGAAGCTTAGTCTTTTGGCAACAAGTACAACCCCTTCCCAAACACTTGCATTCTTTAAAAAGTGTATCATTTGCAGGAGCAGTGTGATGGTAGCCCTGGGGTCTGCTCAACAGCTGACAGGGTCACCCCAGGAGGGGCTTCATCCAAGGGCAATGAAGTGACTCTACAAACTTGTAGCTCAGCTGGAGGGAGAGAACCATCTCTCCTTAGCTTGCTGTTCTGGATCTTTTTAAATGCCACTGAATTCTGTACCATTCCTCATCTTTAATTTGGGCTCAAGGGAGCAAAAAATCAAGGACCCATCCCTGTCATCCCTGCAAAAAAATCACAGAATCACAGAAAGGTTTGGGTTGGAAGGGACCTTAAAGATCATCTAGCTCCAAATCTTCTGCCATGGGCAGGGACACCTGTCACTAGACCACATTAGTCAGAGCCCCATCCAACCTGGCCTTGAATACTTTCAGGGATGGGACATTCACAACCCTTGCACTAGTCCAGTGTTTCACTACCCTTGAGCAAATTTCTTCCCTATGTCTAATCTAAACCTATCCTCTGTGAATTTAAAGTCATTCTCCCTTGTTCTGTCACTGCATACCCTTGTAAAGAGTCCCTCTCTCTCTCTCATAGACACCTTCAGTTACTGGAAAGTACTAGATCACCTCAGAGCCTTCTCTTTTCCCAACTTAACAACCCCAACTCTCTCAGCCTGACTTCATAGGAGATGTTACAGTAGTTCCAAAAACACATAACCCACCAGCAAAGCTGAAGATGGGGCTAAACGTGGTTGCCAGCTGAGCATTGATTGTGGGAATGTGATTGTCCCTGTTGCCCTAAAACCAATTGGACTCCCCATAGCATATCCTGTCCCAGGGTCTGCCCAGCTCAGGGACTGAATTTAGGTGCTTAGGTTAGGACAACACAATTCTTAGGATAATAAGATCCTCTACAGTCAAGAGTCTCCCACTTAGAGCCTGTTTGTGGAACAGGCTGCCTTCCAGGATAGAGGGAGCTTCTTAATTTAGGTATCTATGTTTATATTGATTTGGAACAAGCACTCTGGTTGTGGAGTCATGCTCAGTGTTAATAATGATTTGGGAAGAGTTATTTTTTAAGTCCTTAAGGAAAAAAATGAATCCTTTACATCCATTACTAAATGGAAATAGCATATGTATAAAAATAATGCAGAAAAAGTAGAAATATACAATTTTTTCTTTGGTTCCAGTCTATGGGAGCTCAACATCATTATGGTGAAATTTCACCAGGAACAGTATAATAAACAGCTGTTCCTAAACATAGACTTTTAAAATATGTATGCCCATGATTTGTCTAAAAGAGTTTTAAAATAACTGGCTGAGAGTTTCTCCAAATTCTTAGTGTCACCCTTTATTTAGTCTTGAAACACCAAGGGAGACTCCCAATGCCATGATAAAAACTGAGACTGAAGTATTTGGAGAATGCTGCAAGCATGACACAGTCCTGAAGCACCTGTGTAGCAGGAAGAAATTTATGATGGACCAACTAATAAAATTAATCACACAGACCAGTATATAATCAGATTTGGTGATGAAGCCAAAGTTAGTCAAATTCCATCTGGTTTTGCCATATGTACGAAGGATCAAACCAAGGCAGTGTCTCATGCCCAACAATTGCTATTAGTTGCACCCTATGAAATAGCAGATCTCCTCATTCCTCCTCTGGGAAAGGCTCAGAGAATTCCTGAAATGCAGTGGTACCTTGGTAGCAAGCTCATTTGACAGCTTTTCTCACACTTTGGGGGCCACCCAAAGAGGTGTGAGAATTTAGCTTGTACTGTGCCATGTGGCACAGATTTCCTTAGCTGACCTACACATTGTGTGAAGAAACATCTCCTTTCATTTGCCTTGAACCTGACTTTTTCGAGCTGTGCTTCTTGTAGGGTTTGTACTGGAAGCAACAGTAGCAAAGGGAATTACACTGTGGAGCAGCTGATTGTGTGCAGAGAGGGTTCTGCACAGTGCCATCTACACTGGCTGTGTTTAAAAAGTGGTTGGTCTTTTTCAACCAGTCTCTCAGGGATTAATTCAGTCTTGCACTGCATAAGCACTGCATAAGCATATACCTTCATGGTATAAACGACCTACTGTGGCCTCAAAATAGAGGCTATGTAGCCAAAGAAGTGAGCTTATGTCCAGGTTTGGTGGCTGAAGGCAAGAAAATCCTCTCTTCCTGTCATCCATTGGCAGATGTCAAGTAGAGGAAAATCCTCCATTGGGCAGAATCAGCCAGGAGTGATAAATTCGTGCCAACTCATAACTTGTAGTTTTCTGACACATAAAAGGGGATGTTCAGGTGCAGCAAGTGCTGGCACATCATGTGTGGTTCCCTCAGTGGAAGTCTGTTTCTGCAGGGGCAAACAGCCATAGGCCAGCTGGGAAGAGAGTTTAGAAAGGGCATGTGTGGGGCTCACCAGGCACAGCACCGAGTCATGTCCTCAATGCCTGCTTGGCCACCACGTGGGAGGACAGGCACGTCACAGACTGGACTGAACTCCTGTCCCAGCATATGGCTGCAAATGTGTGAGATGCAGTCTTGGCTCCTGCTGTCCTCTGGGACAGACATTCCCAAAAAAAGGATGGATACTGCTGCTGTAAGTGTCTAAGAAAGGTGGAAAAAGAGCCTGATGAAAGTGCCTCTTGCTCCCCATTGTCCCTAGAGGGAGTCAGGATGAGCCATGCCCTGTAAGGAAGAAAAGTTCTTGATCTCTGATCACTTAGAGAGGCTTTGTCCTATCTGACATGTCTAGTCCTTCTGTAAAGGAAGGCGGGAAAATCTTCTCTCCTGCCCAGCGGTTCCTTCTGCCCTTCCCTGCTCCAACATTCCTCTTACAATGAGCACCAGTTTTGGCTCACATGCTCTCTTCTGAAGGGATGGAAAGACCACAGGTATCTTAGTATAGACCAAACCACTCTTTGGATGATAGGTATCTTCAAGGCCTTGAGCAAGCTCATGTAAATCCTCTTAAGAGCAAAGTGTCTTCTTCAAGAAACTCTGCTCATAAAAAACTGGATTTTTGAGCTGTTGCCATTTGAACGACACCACACATTGATGCACTCACGCTTACTGTAACACTTCTGTTTTCTCCTTTCCAGGTGGTTCACCAGCTGTGAGCATAAGCTCCAGTAACATGTCCTTATCCAACCCAATTTCAACTCATAGCATCATGCCCCAGAGCTCCAGCCTCATGTCCACCCCTGCTGGAACCCGAATGCCTTCTGTTCCCGCTGCTCGGAGTATGGGCTGCTACGGGAACCTTCCTTGCAACCAACCAAGCACATACAATGTGACTTCAGGAATGAACCAAATGCAGCCACACAGAAACCAAAATCAAGTTCTGCCCAGTCAGAATAACCCCATGGTGTCCCGACAGCAAACCATAACACAGGGGAACAACGGGGCAGCTTTTGGGACAGGGTCAGTGGTCAACTCTCAGCAAATAAGGCCAAGCTTGACCCATGGAGCGACAGGTATCCCTGCTCAACGGCCAGCCAACGTGATGATCACGGCTACTGCCAATGCCCAGAACTGGGCCCCACAAGAGGCTGCAGTGAAGCAGCAGGATGCACTGAAACCTGCAGGGGTCCGTTTCCCCACGGGCACTCCATATCCTAACCAGTCTTTGCAGCGCAACGTAGGCAACCAGCATTTTCCTCAGCGTGCATTGGCACCTCCTAACCAGTTAACGGCGGGAGTCCAGATGAGGCCCCCTCTAAACCAAATGCACCAGACTCTAAATGGACAATCTGCTGGCTCACTACGAGGGCTCAGCATAAGACCCAATCAGCTGAGAGGACAGACTGTGCCTACCTTGAATCAGCCAGGAACAAGTATGACACCGCCGTCATCTCTGCCATCAACCGGTTTCACAACTACCACCCAGACCTCCCGAGCTTACCAAGGAAGTGACCATGGTAATGACCTAGCGTTTGACTTTCTGAACCAGCAAGGTGACAGTATAGGACCTGCACTCAACAGTGACTCGGATTTTATAGATTCTTTATTGAAAACAGAACCTGGTAATGATGACTGGATGAAAGACATCAACCTCGATGAAATTTTAGGGAACCACTCGTAAGTGACAGTACCAAGAGGGAACCAGATGAAGAGGCAGCAAGGATATTAGTTTTCTCTTTAGATGCCAACAACCTGCTTCATTAATTTACACTCCAGTAACTGGGCTGTCCTTTAAAATACAACAGAGAGCAACTGCCCTGTTTGAAGAGTAGCTCTAGGAACAAAACTCAAGTGACAGTGTAAGAGATATTCCTGCCTGCCACAAAGGAGTGAAAACACGTGAAGGGTGTGTTCCCCACACCTGTGCCCAGCCCATTGCAAACTCATTGGTGCTTCTCAGAGGGGCTCCAGGGAAAAAACATGTTCAGCTTCCCACACATGGAAGCACCAGACAGTGGTATGGGCTGTGGAACATCATTTCTCTGAGTGCAAGTAAGACCTCAAGTGGTCCACAGCTCTTCAGTCATCGTGTTCACAGCCCTTAACTTCCTTGGGACTGCTCAGCCCTGACAGCGTCAAGCCCTGTGTAAATCTCATGGCATTACAAAAACTGTTTACTTCTGCACAGTACAAACTTACATTTGCTTTCCCAATGATTTTGTTATAAACCCTGTACCTTTTGTAGTACACAGCAGGGTTAAGTGGTCTCATGCAAGGGAAGAAGGAAACAGATCATCCAGTGTGTTACTTGGTATGCTCTAGCATTTGTGTTCTCCCTTTCATCAGTGTTTGCAGTGAGTATTAGAGGATGCTGCTGTTCTGCCAGCAGCACAGTCATTCTGGGCATTGAGGGAAACATGAGATGAACTACTACCAGATGAACTACTACCAAAGCTCAGGATCCTCACTTTGCCACCTTGCCCTTCCCCAGGGACTCCACTGACTTAATAGAAACTTGAGTGAGAAGGGTGCTCATGATTTGTCCCTGACTACTCTCCCTTAGAGGAGAGCAAATACGTAAAGTGGCTCAGTTAAGCCACTGTCCTCATTTTCATCTCAAATCGTGACAAGTATCAGTCAGGTAGTTCAGCCTGATCTTCTTCTCTCAAACAGGTTTAGCCCAGAAGAAATGCCATCATCTACCTGCCTGGGGGGAAGCTGCCATTTTGATTGCACAGCATTTTGGTTCCATCCTGTATTCTCCTTTGCCATATGGGGGGAGTTGAAAGAGTTCTGGTGATGGCCCAGGTCCCCACAGCCTCCCGCTGGAGTACAAGAGCCTCTGCCCTTGAAACTAGCTTGCACATCAATTATAACTCACAGCAGGAGGCTCCATCAGCCACATCTGTGCTTGTACATGAAACAGTTCTGGGGGTTATTTCTGGGCATTGGACTCAATCATCTGTTCTGGGTTTGGGGAGGGACCAGCTAATATTGCCCTGAGCAATTTCTGTGCATCACTAGGAAGATATACTAGGGCAAGGACCATTCCCATGGGCAGCTCGCAGCCACCTTGCCTTGAAGGCTAACAGAGCAGAGCAGTAAGGATACAGGCTGTCCCACACCTGCCAGGGAATAGTCTTGACTATATTAAATTTTTTGCTATAGACTTGGTCAGTAATGGCATCAGAAGGATATGCTATGTCACTATAAAGCAGCTCCACAGTGATTCAGACAGAATTTGTGGATGGGAACAGATCTTGCAATTCAAATGAAAATGCTGTTCTTTCAAATTATATGGTGCTATGTGTTTCACAGCCTCCTCTGAATTAGCTAAAACTAGATGTGGCAAAGGAATACAATGCCTACGTTCGCATGCCTTGGTGCCAAGAGGCATTGCTCAGCCCGTGCAAGTGCTTTATTCATCCTTGTTAGTGACAGCGGGATGAGTAGACTATTTGACAATAGCCTCTGCACTTATCTGACCTACTTCTTGTGAGAGGTTTTAATAAGGCTTTTCCAGTTATTTCACCCTGTCATTTCAAATGGGCACAATTTTTCAGCATGTTTCAAGAAGCATTGTCACACAAAGGAGCACTAGCACCTCCACAAAAGGTGTAACATGGGCATTTAGTTAGATATGCCAGCCAAGGCTGCTCATTCCCAGAGAAATAAGAGGGACAAGAAAGCCTGCTGAAGAGTCCCTTCTGCCAACCCAGCTAGTGATCATTGCACACCCCTGCATTGTGTAACGTGGTGACTCAGCTGCCCAGAAAGCTCCCTCTTCTCCCCAGTTTTGGTCGGGGTGCATGCGGTCCTTTTGATATGTCAGTACAAGTTTTTCCAAGTCTTTGAAGAGCTTTTCAGCTCAGGCCACTGGGATCCCACCTAAGCTTGGAGAGATACAGATGCAATGTAACAAATGTGTCCCCTATGAATCGTGCAAAACTAGACTGAAGTAGCTGCATGGGTTTGAAGTGAAAGGAAGATTGGCTTACCTGCCTCCCACAGTCCCTGTCCACGAGCAGGTCAGCAGTGACTGCCAGCGCACAGGTAGGAACAGACAGCCACGATGGATCCCACTGAGGCCAAGGCTGAGTTACTATCGCCACAGCAATGGGCACTGTAGTCTGGTAACTTCAACTACCCTCACATGCCATTGAAAAAGCCACCACTGGTTTCTGTATTAGGGCCAGACTGATTTCCAGATCCTCAAATGATGCAAAAAAAATTGTTCAGCTGAGGAGCTGGTCCCAAGGAGTCAGGAGTTGGACTCAATGATTCTCGTGGGTCCCTTCCTGCTCAGGATATTCTATTGATTCTATGGTTCTATGATATCATGCAGTGGTGGACTCAATGCTGAGTGTTGTCCTGTTGGCCTCAGCCTGGAGTGCAAAAGACACTAGGCTGTGAGTGCCATCCCTGGGAGCAAAATTACATCCTGTCTTAACTAAATTCGAGAAAAGGTAGAGGCTGTTTCCAGTCCTGTATATATATGCCTGATGCATTTGAAATGAGAGCTTGTGAAAGACTCTTGCAACCAAAACTTGAATCCAGTATCATTTCTTCAGAACACTTGTATCTGAATGGAGCTAGTGTCTTTTTTTTTTCCTTCTTTGCAATGGCTAAGTGCACTACCCTTAAAGTCTATTTTTCATCATTAACTGGGCACTCTTCACAGTATTGGGTTGTAAATATAAAGAATTATTTGTTTTGTAAACTTTTGTAAAAACAACAACAAAAAGTAATAATATTTTGGTAGGAATAATAAAAATCATATTATTTGGGTTATATTTATACATATGTGAAATAAATATACTATCAAAAAGTTGTATTTTATACAAAAAGTCAACTGTTACCTTTTGTATTCTATATACAAAGTTTTGTATGATATGATTGTTTATTTTTATCTGCAGATTTCAACTTTGGGTTTTGGGGGAGGGCAGAACGGGATCATGGTTAAATAGCTGGGTCTGACCCCAAGCTCACTGAAACCAATGGAGTTTTTCCATTGCCTTCACAGGGCTTTGAATCAAGCCTTTAAATCACCTTCAGATATGTTTCACATCTGAAGCTCTCTGGAAACCTCAACATGAAAACATTCCAGGTTTCAAATTTTTTCCCCGAAAAAGGCTTTGATTATTATAATTATTGTTATTATTGTTATTTCAGCTGTTGGGAGGCAGGTGGGACCTATGTAACTGTCATGTCCTTGTTGCATGTATGTCTGCTTTATATTTTCCCCATATTATAAACCAGTGTTTCTCTATACAGACTGAAAAGAAAAGTTGCTGTACAGAAATGTTTGTGTTTATGCATTTTTACATGTGGCTGTATATACCTCCTAGTACTATGCAGTGACACTTATTTGACTCCATTTATTTTTCACCTAAACATGAATAGTATGTTTTTCAGTAGCTATCAAAACTCTGCCAAGTAAATCAATCAAAATTATCCCAAGTGTCTCTTTTCTTACTATGAATTTTATATTGAATGTCTGTTTAGTCAACTGATCATTCATCTGAGTAAATTAAAATTACAGTGATATTTTAGGAGGGTGGGTGAGAAAAATGAACATCTCGCAGCTTCCAGGAGCTCAGCCTGCCTCTTTGCTAGAGAGCTGTGACGTTTTCCTACTGACTGAAGACATGGTTTCAGTACCAGAAAGGGTTAACAAATAATGGTTAACAAAAAATACTATTTTAGCTCCTGGTGAATGGGTTGATGGAATATTGCAGCAGAGCAATTTGCTCTGGGATTCTGCAAAAATTGAAGCTGAGTATCCGCAAGAGTTAGTTACCCCAAGAGGGCTGGCTAGGTCCCCAAGCCCATGCCCTGCCCTGGATCATACCCTGGAGATATTTGCCCCACTCCCCTCACTATCAGAGACCCCTAATGAGAAGCCAGAAATCAGACAACTGGCTTCTCCTCTCCTCCTTGCCTCCTTCCCATCATACTCATTCTAGCCTAAGAGAGTCCAGCCTATAGAGATTCCAGCATGTACAACATCACGTTGGCTTGCAGGCTGTTTCACACAAGTATTCATCCCTACCAGGCTATTTTTAGAAGGTCAGCCCTGAGGAAGTATCCCATTCCTTGAGAGGCTTTCCTGGCTCCATCTCCAAGTGGGCGGCTCTTCCTGCCCCATGAACTGAGCAGAAGGGGTGGTGGAGGGGATGCTTCAAAGGGACAAATGTCAGCACATCACTGTCTGTGCTCAAAGGCTGCCTTGTGCTATTTTGAGATGTAGGGGGGGAAAAAAAGGGCCCCCCATGTATTAACTGCTTCACTGCTGGTGGTGATGATGAGGGACTGCCATGCAGCACATCCGCCCTTTTAGTGCCTCTCTGCCCACCTTCCCCTAGAGGGTAAGTGGGAAGGCACCTCCCTTGGCTGCCCCTCACAACACCAGCTCTACTGGCTGCTGCCCTCACAGGTTTTTTGCTTATGATGCTCAGTCTCTCCATTGTATCTGACTCCTACCCACAAGTGGCTCCTTTGTCCTGCCCTGGCATCTGGTGCTTTCACAGGAGGGATGGGGGAGGATGCTGGCAGAGGCCTGGTGTCCCACTGCAGTGGCCGTGCCCATCATGGGTGGCCGTGCCAAAGCAAGGAGGTGCCCAGGAGGTGTGTGGCTCTCTCCTCACTTCAGCATTTCCAGCATGGGTGATAGAAAGTGCTTCCCTTGCACTCAAGGGGGAAAATAAGGCACAGTCCCACTCACCCAAAGGCAAATCTGAACTAGATCAAGAAACTCATGCTCTAAAGGTGTGTCTTTGTCTATCTCAGCTGTAAAGGCAAAAGGCAAGGCAGGCAGGATGTGGGAGCCTCAGGCAGGGCTGCTGCCCACCAGCAGAAGGTACATCTTTGACAGTGAGCTGAAAAACAGCCTGGGAGCCCTCCCTGTCACTGGAGCGTGGTTGTCTGTGCCACCAGGCTCTGAGTCCCTGGTAGTGCTTGGGAGCCATGACCACCCTCCTACAGGTCTCACGATCCAAAGCCATTCCCACGGTGCTGCAGGACAAGAGGGATAAGATAGTATAAAATACAAATCACCCTGCACCACATGGCTCCCGTGCCAGAAAATGTCCCCAGGCCTGTCTCCTGTGCCCAGGGAGATGTAGCCAGCAAGGCCACATGGAGGGGGTGTTAGACATGAGTGGCAGTGAATATTTTCCCTGCCTGGCCAGATGCAGCACAGCAGGAATTGCACCAGGCCCAGGCAAGGGCTGACCTTTCCCACTGCATCCAAATCACTTGGTGGGAACCACTACCAACTCAGGCAGCACAGCCAAGAGCGCTGCTCCCTCCCACGGCAGCATGGAGGTCTGGCAGCTGCAGGAACAGGGATGACATGGACAGGATTCCTCCCACCACAGTAAAAGTTTCAACTTTCATGGTAAAAGCTTACTTTATCCTAATTTTTAAATTAGGCATTCTGGGTCCAGAAAAGGTCTGGCAAGCTGAAAAATGCAGGTTGATTAGGACTTAGAAATTTCGTCTTTAAGAAACCAAAAACAAAGCCAAACAAAATGGAACAAAAACTAAATGAACAAACAAAAACCACAAAAAACCTGCAAAAACAAAACAAACAAAGCAAAGCAAGCCAAAACAAAACCAAGCCAAAACCCAAACAAACAAAAGAAACTCAACAGGAAGTAGCATTTGCCAAACTGGCATTTTCATTACAAGAAGCTCCTTTAAAAGAGCTGAAGCTTAAATGATTGTTTTTCCTGCAATGACCCAGCCTCCTGTGTGCTGAAGAGTGAGCACCCAGCAAGCGGCCTTTGTGGGTGGATACGTGTGGATCTTTGTGTTGCTGGTGTGCTGTGTGCCTGGGTACCAAGGCTGGATGAGCTGCTCCAGCACCCTCAGGACAAGCAGTGGCAGAGGCAGCCTGAGCCTCCCAGAGCAGCAGGGAAAAAGCCCCACTTGGCTGCGCTGCCGTGCGCCTGGTGAGCAGCTCGCTCTCCCCAGACTTGTCGTGCATTCCTGTGCAGGGCTTCAGACAACAAAGATGCTCTATCTACATTTTTCTTGGAGGGCTGCCTGACATGTTTTCACTCTGGTTGACTGCTCTGCCTTGTTTGACAGGACAGAGTTGCTTTGTTTTACCCTTCTTGCCCAGGAACATGGGGAAAACCCTGTTGGGTGAAACGTTGAGTATAGGTGCATCCATGCACTCCCGTTGAAGTTAACAGATCTGATGGCAAAACCTATCCCTCAATATCAATTTGAGATGAAAGGTAAAGTTTCTGGTTGTTGTGAAGGTGTATGAACGTCATGTAAGGGCAGGGTTTGTCCTTGATACCTTTATATTGGAGTGTCATGGTGAAAATAAAACCAGGGAATGTATTCAAATTGCCTTTTGTGCTTACCTGGCCTCTAAGCACAACAGGGAAGTTCAAATTTAGAGGCCTAAAATTTAAAAAAAAATATTAAATTAGTTCCTGAAGAGGTCCTAGAGTACCAGCTGATGAGAAATATTTCTTAGAAATGATTGTAGTATGGTTTAAGGATCTGATATGGAAAGCCCGTCCTTGTAGATGTGGCCTACAGGGTTAGTTCCATAAGCTGATTTCATGAACAAGTGGGCACACATAACTGTCAGGTTAATATATAATTCGTATACCAATGAAATTTCCATCAGTGAAAGACATCTAACTTTTTCAAGAAAAACGTAAGGGGGACTCAGTAATTTGGCTGCATCTCTTCAAATTTATTTGAGAAGGAAGCTGATGAGTTTTCCCAGTGTAGTTTTAAAAAGAGATGTCAGAATGTGCACGCCATATTATTTGACTCGTCAAATTTAGCAATGTCTTTAAAGTAAATACTGAAGAATATCTAAGAATACATGCATTGGGCAACATAATCCTTTGTGAATCTACACAACAGCTTTGCCAACTAATGTTTATTCCTTTTTTGAGTTCCTTCTTCTCTTAAGGATTGTGCTTTTTTTCCATGTTACTTGTCCTTCAGCAAGACTTCTAGCTAGCATAATGTTATTCACAGTACCTCTATGAATAACCTAACTCTACAGCAAATTAAAATCTGTGTAAAGAAACCCACTGTACTCTCACTGATTTCCTTAGTGTGAACATGTTAGCTTTGGTCTATTGGATAACCAGACTCATGGGATGCCTACAGCAGAGGTAGGAACCCCACGTGTGTTTCCAAAAGGCTGATCAAAGCTGCAGGGCTATGTGGTATCCCCATTCACACATGAGCTGCAAGTTAACTGCATTAGTACAGCTAAAATCAGGATTTCATGCATAACACTCCCTGAAAGCCAATTTTTCCCTTCATTTAAGTATCAAATCCACTAACCAAAGAGTTTGCCCATCGTTACATGGCATCTTTATGTTATTATAGCCACACTGGTCTTGATTAATTGTGTGGATCTTATGAGAGTAAAGCCATCACATGATAATCTTATTCTTTAACTTTCCCTCCAATGCCAAAAACTTAATCTAGTGTGTTTTACCATATAAACTGCTAGCTTCTGACATACAAATACCAATAGACCATCTGTTTATACTGGTGAGTATAAAACCTTCTCACATAAAATGTCTGGAGTGCTTTAGAAGGTTACAAAGAGAAGCTTTCAACAGATAACAAGATAGTGCTGTTTAAAGAAGTAAATAATTTTAAAAATGGAATTTAAAAAACCCTTAGTGAAGAACATTTCATTAGTTTCTCAACATTGAATATAGTCTTTTTATAAGTGACTCAAGTGCACAAAACAGCACAAAACCTCAGAAATATTCTTTTGTTACATTTGTCTTTTTAACCCTCAGTAGTGGCCTATTTTGGCTTCCCCTTTTGGTTTTCTTTAAAAAAAAATTAGAACTGAGTCCTTTTTATACACTTTACTGTGCCTCCAAAGCCTCCTGCTATTAGATCAGTTTCAGCTTTCAGCAAGTGAGAGTGTACAATAAAGAAAAATTTCCCAATGGCCACCAACACTGCGGCACAGCGTAGCTGTGCACTTGGATGACAGATTAGCTCCAGAAATGCTACTTTTTATTAAATTATCTAAGCTTTCATCAGAGAATGCTTTCACCAGGCTTTTACAGCCTTTGATAAAAGGCAAGATTTTCGATAAGGAGCCCAAAGCCCAGCTCCCATGCCTACATTGATCTAAATGATGATGTCTGGCCCTCAGATTTTAGCTTGTAGAATAGTGCCACCCTGGTAATACAATGTAGTCCAGGCAGAAATAAGCAATGCAAATGAACAGAAATCTAGAAAATATATAGAGAATAATGAAGGTTCTTTAGCTTGAAGAAGAGAAGATTTGAGTGGGAATAGGAGAGTCTTTGAATGGATAGATCATTGTCGTCAGGGTAAAAGATTGGGTGTTTTCCATAATGATCTCTACGGGCCAAGAAATAATGGCTTCAGGTTAGATGCCAGGTGGAATTTTTTAACAGGAAGGATAATATGAGGATGGACTATCTGATGAGGGTATGGGGTCTGAAGGTCCTCAGGACCTGCTTAGGCAGCTGTCAGAAATTATACTGCTGTGGTTATCTGTCTTCAGCCTGCGGAACAGACTAAATGTCTTTGTGGGTCCTCACAGAAAGGCAGCAGAAATATTGAAAACAAGTGAAAAGTTTTCATGTTGAGGAAGAAAAGGGAGGAAAAAAATAAATTGTTTTGTGTGGCTTAAGTCAATGAATACTTACCAATTCATATGAACAGCAATGCATCCCAGCCCACTTCCCATCCTGTAAGGCAACTATTCAAATCCCAGTCTGCTCCTACACCATAAAAAACAGCAGGAGGCTTGAGAGAGATGGGTTTGTCCCAACCGTCAAGTCTGCTCCTACAGATGTTTTCCTGGGGAGTGAAGTTAAAGAAATCTTCTATTTCAGCTCCCTTTCCTGAAGAAAAAGATTTTGATCCTGTGCTTGTACTTTTGTGTTAAAGTTACCAGATCAGGCTGGCTAATCACAGGAATGATCAGAAGCTCTCAGAGATACCCAAATCCAGCCTGGAGCATGTCTAAGTTGACGTCTTTGTTCACTTCACAAAACTAAAGAGGAGTACCTTGTGAGAGGATTAGATATCTGCAATTCAATCCAGATGACTGCTTTATTATGGAAAACCATCCCTCTCCATACCACCCAGAAGGACAGCCACCACAGGATGACGGTACCACGGGCTCCTGTTCCATGTTCCCAGTTGAGGCTGCAGGCTTTAGAGGCAGAGTTAAAAGAAGATGTACAGCTGCTACAGGAGAGGCGCTTAGCAGCGTGTGAACGCCATGTGCTTGTAAAGGTATTTAAAGGATTAGGGGAGAATTAAATGTTTGTCTGTCTTTGTTGTTCAGCACAGCTTCAAAGCTGGAAGATGAGAGATATTAAAGAAGATATTTCCCGTCTTTAAATACCGGAAGGAGACTCCTAAAACAATAGCAGGGAAATGCAGGCATGACCTAACAGATTTGTACACAAAGATGCTGGACGATTCTTATCGGAGGGGTGAAGAGCATGCTATTCTGCATTGATAAAAATTTCACAATTTCAGATACTGGTGAACAATCCCTATCATGGACAAAAGAACTGGCTTAGGATTCCTCTCTGGGAAGCAGAAGGCAAGCACCCTGGCTGGTGGTTTCAATTCACCCCTCTACACTGGGCTGTGGGTTAACTGGCCAATAGTAGAGAGGTGCTTGCCATGGCCTTTCCTCAAAGCAGTTCTCTTGGGCAGCCAGAGGCGGTCACCAGTTAATCCACTATTGTTAAATCTGCCTTGTACTAAGAATCAGAGCTTTTAAGTTCCCCAAACAGGGACCTTTCCCTATAAACTTTTAGGAAAAGGCAAGTCTGAAACAGAAACACCCTTGGAGAGATTCTCTGGCCAGCAGGTGCTTTCTGGGGGAAAGCTTAATTAAGGATTCAAGTAAATTCAGTTAGCTGGCAAGGGAAGAAATGGAGAGTCTTTCTCTGAGAGGTTATGACATTAAATCAGATTTTTATGAACTGAGAAACTTGCAGCTCCACAAATAGGGCTAAAGGGGTCTTAAGATACCTGGGCATGCTGCTGACACCGAGCTATTCTGCAGAGCTTGGACAGCTGTGGGGACAGGGGCTAAGCTGTGGCTCACAGCCTGCAGTAAGTGCCCTCAGGCACCAGAGCTCTGCCCAGGGCAGCCGCTCTGCTCTGCGCTGTGGCTGCGGCTGCACTCTGGCTCCAGGCCCTTCTGTCTCCAGCATCATCCTCTCAAAATACCAGGTCCAGTGCTTCTGAAAGCATCTTTAGAAGGCAGACCGATGGCTGTTTTCTGCATGAGGGAACATCTCTTCCAACTGCATTTGGGAGTTTTATGGATTATTCTTCTTCACTACTTGTTCTTATTTTATTCATTATAGAAAGGGCAGAGCAAAGGCAAAAACCTCACTCATTATATATTTCTCCTCTCCTATTCCAGCCTATTTCTATGAAAGATGTCATCACTGAAACAGTTAATTGGGACTAGTAGCAATTTATATCATCCTCAGAGAATAAAGGAAAATTCTTTGTAACAGCAAACCTCATTCTGAGCAAACACAGCCCTGACTTTCTAGGCTGCCCATCACCTTAAACAGCTGCATTATTTGTGACTTCACAGGCCCCACAGTGAAGAAAATAACTTTATTCATCTTCACTGTCATCATAGTATAAATTTGAAATGTATTCGGGTTTGTGTTAGTTTTAATGAGAGTGGGAATGTGCTCCCTAGAACACTGTACAAGTACTTTTACAATGTGCACTGAGCTAACAGATATTCAGGTTATTGAGCAACATGTTCATACAACCAAAGGCTTTATATCTTCTCCATGAAGAAAGCTGGAGCAAAACAAGGACATTTCTCTCCTTTCCTTCTTTTCCTTTTTAAAAGTGAATTAACATCTCTTACTGGGGACAATGGTCCATCCTACATTAGGGTTACTTAACCCTTGCCTTTACAATGGACCCTTGTGATCCATTTCTGAGAAGGGATCAGACCTCCATTTTTTTGGAAGCATGTATTCATACTCTGCACAGGGAATGTCCTTGGGGTAAAAAAGTATCTTTGACTTGGAAATTCCTCTCTGCTTTGGTTGAGACATTGATTGTTAAACCTCTGTAATTTCACTTCTCTGTTTCTTTAGGTTGGAAAGCATGTTGGCAACACTCCAGAATGACTGAAGCATTGAGGGAGCTATGAGGCACATGCTGATGGCTCAAGTCAGGGCTCATTCTGAATTCCTGCTGGCTTCAGGCACTGCCAACACCACAAAGCACCTCTGCTCTCTGCAGTTGCTTTTGTAGCAGAGTTGTTCAAAGCAAACGTGTCCCAGCCAAAGCATCAGCCTCCGAACTGTCTCTGCTTCTGAACCACCTGAGCTTGTCTGTCAGCATGCTGAGGATGGGCTTAACCTGTTGGCAGAGCAGCAGCCAACACTGTGCAGAGACACAGCTGAGCTGCCAGAGCAGCTGCAGCTGGGAGATGGTGAGGACTGTGCTTCATGTCACCATCCTGCCACACCACCCTGGGGCACCCATGACGGACTGAGGGATGCCATCCCCGAGCAGGGGAAAAAAAAACAGCAGTTGCCTTAGGCTTCTTTGTTCTCCCTCCACAGCAGTGTCAACATATCCAGCACTAAAACTCATCCTTCTCCTTCCTTGTTAGGGTCAAAAATTCCCCAGCTAAGAAATGAGGGCTAGCATCTTCCTTCATACACTCACCACCAGCAGTGTATGTCCCTCTTCATCTCCAAAACTGCAAGGACCTGAGGCCCTTGTCCTTCAAGGGCAGGAAAGAGGATACTAGATTGTGCTCCTTCTCCTTATCTTTTGAGCCAAACGCGTGAGACAGCAATCCTTTTCAAACATCCCAGACCCCAGTCATAAAGACCTGCACAAGCAGAATGAGGGTATCAAGGTCATCAAAGTCTCTGGGTTACCATACTGAGGGTTCAGAGATTACTCACTGTAGGAAAGAGTAAGGTAACTTATTACACTCATGTAAGATGATTAATGCTTAATTTTGGCCTTCAAAAACTGCAGGAGCTTATATTTCAGCACAGGGTAAAAGCAGTTGATATCCAAATGCTGAACTACGACCAGAAGTGGCATATTTGGTGTTGCTTATGAAGCCTGCACTTATGTGCAGGCATAAAACAGGTTTCTAATTGCACAGTTCCTTTATGCTTTTTGTCCTGAATCTTCCCTGCATCCAGCCCTGAGATGGGATGTCTGAGTGGGATCCCTTTAGGTTATACTGGGAAATTTGAGAACCAGGCATTTCCTAACTTTTGGTACTTGTGGCATTGCATCCTAAATATTTCTTTCATGCATTTGATGAATACAACACAGATTGATGTATCCACCAGTCAAACAGGTGGCAGAATGGATAAAACTGTCTGCTCCTTTCATGATCTAAAGCCAACTTCAAGAGGAGGACAGTGCTGTTCATGCCTAGGAGAACAGTAACAGCAACTAGTGCTTTCAGCTCATGTCAAAACTAGAGTCTGAGACCACTTGTAGGACACTGCAGGCTCCTGCAGTTGTGCACTTCCCTGACCAGCCACTCACTACCACCTTCTTGGGAGAAGCACACACTCCCCTTTCCACCTGTCTGGTGCTCCTAGAAGCATTGCCCAGCATCCTCATACTGGATGTGTAATGGTCTTGGAGTCAGTGAGAAACAACTCCATGGGTAGATCCACATTGCTAAAATAAAAAATGGTCGGGGGATGCTGGCCATGGAGCCAGGTGAAGCAAATTGGCTTCTGCTCACACCAGAACCAGTTCCTTCTGCAGCAGACTTGCCTCATCCCTGCAATACTCAGCCTGGTTCTCCTCCAGCCCCATTAAAGCCCTGTGATCTGCCTTTTCCAAATTTTAGTTCCACTGGAAATGGCAATAAGCTTCTTCCCTCATTGTATCCACGGGCTGAATGTGTCTTCAGTAGGTTCCTGAACACTTTCTACAGCTCACACACTGCAGATAGGTAACTTACACAGAGCAGATAATCAAACACTCTCAAATATTTTATTTTTATTGCACTCACTGTTAAGCTTGCAACTCCCCAGACTTTTCATCACTAGAGCATAACACCTTGTTGCTTTTAAAAGAAAGTATGAGCCTTCCATGTGAAAATTTGAGCCATCAAGGTAAATAAAAGGGAAACCAAAAGGAATCAATTTCTACTGTGTTTTATATTCTAGGAGTGTCCTTTTTAATATCATCTCCAGATCTTACTATCAACATTTTATTGTGTTTCATTAAAACACTACTGTGCATTAAAACACTAATGTGCATCTTCCTTAACAGAAAAGGAAGTATAAATGCAATAAATTCTCATATTCTTAACCATTTCCCTAATTGTAGCTATTAAACATAGCAGCTGCAGATTAAAATCTCACTTTAAGGAGTCTGTGTGCACATAGGCAATATAGACAGTGCTATTTCAGACTATGTAGACATAAAATTACTTAATTTAAAATAAATGTTTTCTTGAAAATTGGTGTATAAATCAGGACTGTAAAACACCAATTTGAGATCTAAGAGGTACAGATACTTTTCTTCTCCATATGAACACCTTTTCCCATCTCAGAGACTGCAAGTGCTGAGACTTCAGACACCCTCCTAACGTCTGACAGTACCAAACCAATTCTTACCCCCATATCCTTCCTTCCTGCCTGATCATCCTCAACTTCTGGAAATGCATTTATTTCCAGCAGTAGTGGTTTAACAAGCGTCAGAATTTTCAAATTTAACTCCTGTGAGTAATTCTTTCCTACTCCATGTTTGCCAGATTGAAGACCACTACACAGATGCCAAGGAGCTGCTGGAGTGCAACAGCCCAAACCTGTAGACCGCCAGACAGCTGCTGTGATGTATTCAGTCCTTCAGGAGAAAAGATGCTTTATTTGAATTGACACCAAAAATTGATCTGTTGTGTTCTGCAGCATGCAGTGGAAGTCCTGCCCCTAGAGCCCGAGGTCTGCAGCTCCCCAGGTGCCCACAGCCCTCAGGCTCCCTGTCTGCTCAGCACCACAGTCCGTGCATTGGACTGCGCCGGCACCATCACATAGCTGTAAGCAAACACGGGCTACAGAGCACTGCAATAATGCACAGGCCATCGAGAATTAAAAGCATCAGGCAATTAAAAGCCAGGTGGATTGCCTGACTCTGGTGGGCTGTGCACACTGTGCACACACTGGGATGGAACCTGATGTACTCATTTAGCCTGTGGCGTATTTAATGCCTGACTGTTCTGTGGGCAGCCACGAGCTGGTGGTGGGAGTGAGGACAAGAAAGCAGTACACAGACAGAGCAGCAGGAAGAACAAAACAGCGTGCCCATCAAAAAGGCTTCATAAACAGGTAACAAGCTATTGTGTACAGGATTAGGTCCAGGTTGAGTCCAGAGCCCCATGTCTGTAGCACCATGCACCAATACATGCATGACTGCATAAAAAATAAAAAACAAGTGACCAAAAAAAAGTGTTAAAGGGTCACTGATCATTAGCTTCTGCTTCTGTCAAACACAGAGGGGGTGCAAGGCAGAAGCACTGTTGGGGTGCCATCATAGCCAGTACAGAACCACACTGTGGGTGAGCTGAGGTGACCACTCTGATCAGGTTAATCAGAAGTATAGTAACCTTGGAGGCACAGTGACAATTTAAGCACAGCTGTAAGTCCTAAGTCCCTCTCTTTGTTTTGATTAGTTTCCAACTTCAACAGCACAGGCATTATGCATCAGCAGGACCAAATCTGTGCATGTACCCTACGACCATATTGTAACAGATGTTCTTGCAACCACAAGCAGCTCTAGCTCCAAATCACAGCCACAGTGAGTTGTTCTTCAACAACCCTCTGCCTGTGCCAAAGCTCTTGCTGTTTCTGACCTCATACTTTATCAGCTGATGGGGCTTGACAAAAAGAGCACATGCCACCTCCAGTGTGATTTGATGATCATACATCACAGTGGGATCTCACCAGAGACAATCCGTCCTTCCAAGGCACTGAGAATCTTTTATCAGCTGCCCACTGCCCTTAAGCTGTAGATCAAGAAGACAAGAAAATGTAATAAATCTCAGAACCATTTTAGTGAATCAAAGGAGAGATGAGGGTGTCTCTGGCTGTGTGGTTTTCAGAACAATTATGGGACTGAGTCATGTTGCAAATTTTTTGGACTCATTGATGGGGACTAGACTAGACAAGGCACAGTGTGTGAAGCTGCCTTTGCCATGAACCATTTAACATGCTGTCTAAGAGGGCACAGGAGCACATGAGTATAGTGGCAAAAATATGGGAGATCCATAGAGCTGCAGCAAAGAGAGTTAGTTTTAGGATGGATAAGATTTTAATGTTGGGATTGGAGCAAAAGGGACAAGGCGATCATTTTCAGAAGGGATTAGGGCTCTGACTCCCTTATTATTTATAGGCCTTTCAACCATGAGATGAGTTGTGTGATGGGAAGAGGGGGACGGAGGGGAATGTCCGGTGAGCTGTACCGTGTAAGGACAGGTTATGACAAAGGCTGCAGCAGGGGAGCAAGCTTTCTCAGAGGGGATTTGAGTACATGATCCTGCTTCATGGTCGACCCTTTGACCACTGGAGAAGCATGATTCCTCCTCTGCTCCGGGGAAATTTAGTCAAGCAGTCACAGACCATGGCCAAACATCCTCACGAGACCCCTGCAAAAGGTTGTGCCAGGATGACTGGGATGTGTGACTGTCCCTAGCTTTGGTGAGCCCGATGGTCACAGCATGAGACACAACAGACCTGTGTTGGGCTGTGCAGCAGCAAAGCTGAGGAGATAATCCAGGAATGAGAACATCTGGATTCATAACATCTGGCACATTGATATAACAGATGTACGGACCACATGTATATACAGAGCTAGAAAGCCCTTAATTCAACAGACACATAGTTTAAATACAATGGATACAAATAGTATCTCACTTTCACCCAGCAGGACTGAAGCAAAAGTCTTACTTCCCTTCAATCATGTTTCACATGGTACATAAAATTATCCTCTTTGTGCTGTGTTCACCACAGCTTTGACAGCCTCTAAACACCTAAGAAAGCCTGGGGCTATGGATTTTTCCCTTTGTATGTGCTATAACCACATACAATTTCAGGAAGTACAGGAGGATGTCTGCTTGTCTTTTACTTGGAATTAATCTTTTACACCTCTGATTCAAGGAAGTTCCTTGTCATTCTCTCTTTCAGATATCACTCAGCTGTGTCAGCCACATGGCATTAAAGATGAACACAGATAATTTTATTACTTATCCATGATGTTAATTTTATTTTACTGTTTCCTGTGTTGAAATCACAAAATGACAGAACATTCCCTCATTAAAAAAAACAAAAACCAAAAGTAAACCCAAGTGATAATACTTGTAAGATAATGGTAGAGGATGTGGCAAGCAAAAGTAGGTTAACAGACTGAACTACACTTATTTTGCATCAGTTATACAACAGTCTTGTGAATTGTCCTTAATTGGTTTTGGTTATGTCAGGCCTTTATTTAATTCTCCATCACTTTTAAGAGCCCTGAGGTAACACACTTCACAGAGAGAATATTCTGACTGACTTTGAAAATGTGGTATTGTTGAGCAGAAAGACTCACTGAGCAGACTGCTAGTTTCTTTCAGCAGCAGGAGAGATGCAGGAGGTGATTAGCTTTGTTCTCATTTACAAAGCACCAGTGGGAATTTCTAAAGGGTTTCACAGGCCCTGGGGATAAGGCCAAGAACAAAACAGGGCAGTGAAAAGCAAATAGAGCACTTCATCAATAAACTACTTAGAGATGCCACATCAATAGCAAATTAGGAAGAAAGGAAGGCACTCTAATACTTCCACATAGCAATGGAGGTTTATATATTGTTTTTATTCCTACTTGACTTTTTTTTAAACAACTACACCTCTATCAGACTAAGCTTAGCAGAGGGAATAGAGGTAGTACCAACTCGCCACAAGGTTATTTGATAAGATTTGAAAGGGAGACATGCACTGCTTTGTGCTAGTTCTACAGCACTGACCACTCCCAAGGGTTACTACCGCCAGGAACTCCATCCCCGGAAAGGCTGGGAAAAGAGAGCACCAGTGGGAAAAGGCTACCAGGAGCTGCCTGACTGCTTAGCAAAGATGAGGAAGTACTGCTGCCACAGCACCCCCTGCCCGCATGTCCCCACAGACACCATCTGCTGCCCGCACACAGGTGTGGATGGAAAGCTAAACAGAAGAGGCAGAGAGACAGTATGCCGGTCATACCTCGGTTGTTATTAATAAACGGTGCTTCTAAAACGTTCATTGCCCCGAAACAGATGGGAGGAAAAAAAGATGAACATTTAAAATAATTTTATAGCTGGAACAAAATCAGCACAGGTCTATGGATTTTTCAATTGTAATGATGTCGAGGCATTTTGTTTGGATTTTAATGCTGCAATAAACCACTAGCAATTAGCTTATTTTTCAAACAAGGATCTCACTTTTAACCATGAAACAGAGTTTTCGTTTTAGAAAAGCCTCCACAAACTCAATTTTCTAGGCTGAAACCTTCCCTCCCCTGGAATTCATTTGCTAATTTGGTAAGTTTTTGCTCAGAAGATCAAATGAAAAAAAAATAAGCCCTGCTTCAACAAAATCGCATTTTCAAGTTTAAACCAGCTTCAAAACCATCCCACATCAACCTTGCTCAACAGCAGCTGATAGAGACTAAAGGAAAGAGCATCAGAGGCAGTTGCATAGCTGGATCATGCAGTCTCAGGTGGGGATGCTACAAACCTGCTTCGGCATCCTGCATGACTTCTGACATGAACAAAATGGGAAATAACAGAGAGAAAGACATCAACTAATTTACTCCCTGGAGCATGAAGAGGGATGATGTTTCGGTAACCATTCTACAGCCACAGAGTACACAAATGTTTAGAAGATACAGGGTTTATTCTGTTTTGGGTAGTATTTAAACAGGAAGGTCCATCTGGATGGATGCTCCTGACATCAGATGCTCTTTACCAACAAGCAGGCCTTTCTGGAAACCCACCAGCCTCTTAACACATCCCCAGTTGTTCTTCTTTTTGCCTTATGAGATTCTTGCCAAAACAGCTAAACATTTGAAAGACATCTGCACCCTTCGTATGGGAGGCTTAAGATGCAGTGCCTCAGTCTTTGTAAGCAATGCCAAGAGCTTTTCTCCTGCTCTTCGATTGCTTCAAGGAACTGGGCGTACCACGGCTCTTCCTGCAGAACACTTGATACCGAACTGTGCCTGCAAAGCCTTCCGGACACAGATCGCCATGGATGCATTCGAGCTTTCCCTTGTGTAACCCCACAGAGCGCCCTGCAGCCTTGCCTCGTGTGATTGTGACCTGCCACCTTCCACAGCCCCTGCTCCACCCAGTTGAGGAATAGACTCATTCAGGCTTCTCGAGCAGATTACAAATGTGAGGAGCACAACTGTTTTAACTGTGGGCACACAACCCAAGTGGAAAGCCTAACGCAGGTGAGATGACTTCAAGAGGGATGCTTGAGAGAGACCACTTCTTTGCTCTTAGGAACGACCACCGTGCTCCGCGGACGGAACCCGGGAGCTGCCACTTCCCTTGGTTCTCAAGAGAACAAAAATGGAGGCCGCGGCCCGCTCTGCACCCTCACGATCCAACCCCCGCGCCCACCTGAGGGGCGGCCCGGCGGGCGGCAGCCCCGCTCCCCGCAGCCCGCGGCGGCTCGGCCCCCTCGGCGCCCCGCCT
>VZSE01003462.1:452310-540096 GCA_013398275.1 Promerops cafer | reverse complement strand
CGGCGCCGGGCGGGCGGCGGCGGCGCGGCCGCCCAGCGGCGATTCCCTGTCCAGGTACCGCCCGCCGCAGAGCCATCGCCCCCGCCCGCGGGGCTCGGCAGCCGGGGACCACCGCGGAGGGTGGGGGCTGAGGGAGGGAGCGGGGAGGGGCCGCCAGGGAGAAGGAAACCAAAGGGATGGAGCTGGTGCTGTTTGCTCCCTCTGTGGACAGGACGCTCCTGGGTTTCCCCGGTGTCGGGTCTCTCCTGCTGGGGTGTCCCTGCGCTGGGGGTGGCCGTGGGGTGACGGAGCAAGAAGGCAGGCGTGGGCTCTGCTCGGCTGCGGCACAGCCGCTCTCTCTTTCAGGCCTTTAAGCAGAGCAGGAGATGCTACCCCTACCAGGCTCTCGGTAAATCCCTGCGTAGGCAAAGCAGTGCCCCTGCCCTTGGTACCTGCGGTGGAGGGATTTGGGAGATGGGCAGCGCAGGTGAGCGTTGCTGGAAGGGCAGGCGCGGCACCCACTTGGGAGCTGCCTTTCGGCACGCTGCCGTGCCCACGCCAGGCCTTGTCCTCTTCAGGAGCAAATTTCCTGTGGCATGTTGAGGCTCTGTGGTTTTGCCATTGTGTTTTTTTGTGAGAGCTTGACTTTGCAGTCTGAATGGCTTGTAATGCCACGTGGGTATTATTCAAGGTCCTTAAGCCACGGAAGCCAAAAGGAGACTGTGTTCTTCCCACCATCCATGAGCTACTAGTGAAATTTGAATTTAGTGACTGAAAGCACATCCTGCTTGGGCCTTGTGTTTGATGAAGAAGGTTGCAGTAGGGTAGCAAGGGCAGGCACTGAGAGACTGATAGGGCTGGTGGTGTGGGAAGCCCTGGTGTTGTGGTAGAGCCCGGGAGCAAGATATCCTGATGGCTGCTGAAGGTTGTTCTGACCTGTTCTGGCTGCCCTTGCCATGCCCAGTTTGTAGGATCACTGGATAACTCAGGCTGAAGAGATCTCAGCATCCCTGAGTCCAGCCTCCCACTCATACCAGAGAGAACTTTAAGATCAGATCAGGCTACTTCTGGCTTTTAACCAGTTGGGTCTTGAAAACCTACAAAGATGAAGTGCACACAGCCTCTCGGGACAGCCCATCGGCATCTCTCCTGTGTATCTTCCTGGCACTGAGGGCACTGGGGCTGCTTTTTTGGTCCCCCAAAGCAGTCTCTCCCCAGTCTCTCCACACAAGCAGGGTGCTCCAGCCCCACTATGCCAGTGGTGCTTCCCTGTACTCCCTCTAGCTCCTCCCTAGTAACTTTCCTGCACTGTTGGGCGAATACCAGGATGCAGTATTCCAGAAATGCTCTACCGAAAGCTGAGTAGAGGGGGATCCTTCCCTGGATCTCCTGGCTCAGCCTCTGTTCTTAGAGCCCAAGATGCCGGAGGCCACTTTGTTGTCAGCATCTCAAAACTCCCATGCTTGGCTATTACCCAGCTGCTCCTCAGACAGGCAGCGCCCAGTTTGCACTCGGGTTTCTTCATTCTTGAGTCCTTCGTGACTCCTGACCCTCATTTCACCCTTCTTCATCAAATCCTTCTGTTCCCTGCTCTCTGTACTGGTTTCCTTGTGCAGTTCTACCAGTGCCCTGCCAGATGCCTGCAGGCTTCTTACTCCTTACCTAACTGACCCAATATATTCTTCTTTTTATTTCTGCATCAGCTCAGGCAACTTGGACCCATCTGGAGGTCATTCACTGTAAGAGGCCTATGGACACTAAAGAGAGCTTAACTCAGAAGAGCCAGTGGCTACAAGGAAGCTCCTGTTGAGCCTCTCAGCAGCATGCCCTGCACAAATGGAACCGTGGGGAAATTGAGATGATAAATCTGTTTCTGTTGAGCATGCACAAGCATGTGTCCTCCAAGCCCTGGAAAGGCTCAGACTCTAACAGATTTCTTGGGATGTGAAAAAAGCTTATTCAAAAGCTTTCAGAATCTCAAGTCTCTGCTTGAACATCTAGAACCCATAGAAGAAAGCTAGACAGTTGGGGGGGTTTAATGTACTGCAAACAAAATATAGGTATTTGAAATAGATTAATGTTTTTCATCTGTAATTATTAATAAAAATACCCTCATCTTGAGTTGGTGTATGCTGTGAAACTTTTTAGTAGAAATGGTTCAAGGTTAGGGAAAAATTACAAGAAAATAAAACTAGAGTCTTGTAATGAGGTGACCTGGTGACCTTCAGAGTGTTTATTATCATCTTCCCTTGCCAATCTAGTGATGCGTATGCACAAATAAATAATTGTCTATGAATTGGACAGTAGATTGATAATCATCAGGGCTTTTTTTCATTAAAGTTGTATTGCAATTTGATTTTATACATCAGAATAATTCTCTGAAGCTAATTGGACTATTTGTGTGCATTGAAATATTTAATCTCTGTGATTGTGATCTAACAGCTAGACCAGCTTCGAATTGTAACCTATGACACATTTTCACCAAATCATTTTGTTTAAAAAGAAGAAGTTTGCTTTGGGGATGATGTGACGAACACAATGAATCATGAGGATACTGTCATCAGTTTTGATAATCCATTTTATTTAAAAGGAACAAAACCCAAAAAATGACTCAAAGGTCACTCATCCCAGAATCACCATGACCTAGCCATGTGAAGCATTACTGAGTTGTAGTTACTGAATTGTTTTATGCAAGATTTAGAAGACTTGGAAAGGGGCTAATATGAAATACATACAGCAGTGTATTCTTTGGATTCTCTCAGCTCCTGGTTGGAAGTGTTTTTATTTCTAGAGCTCCTCAAGTAGACATGCTTCATAGAGTTTACTTACACATAAAGCTGCTCACATTTGAATAAGTGTCTTGAAGAACATTATAGGTTTGTCTTTTAATAAAGTGCATGAGATATGGCAGTAAGGGCATTTGATGGTGAAAGTTGCTTTGGTATTTTAGTAGACCCTGGTAATGTGCAATACCTGTGGTCCTTGAGGGAGATGTAGGAATAATTAAACAAATGTTACGTACTTTCTGTCCCAACTAGAAAAACATTTGAAAAACTCCTAATGAGACTTACAATGTAGTTATTTGTACAGGGTAAAAAATCTCCAGCTCTCTGTGAAAATACCGAGTTAGTTTCAGATGAGCAGGCCACAGCTAATTAACTCAGCTGCCCTCATAGTTGTGCTGAAACAGCTGTTCTGCTTTTCAAGTCTCAGCCGTCTCACGCAGTGCTGGCTTTGTGTGGCACAGCACTGGGTTCTGCAGCTCTCTGTGGTTTCCAAAGGTCAATACTTAGGATGGACATTCCCCTTCCATCCTGTTCTCATGGAAGACACATGACCATGAGCCAGTTACTCATAAAGAGCTGTGGTGGTATTTGACTAGCAGCTTGCAAGAAGTGCTTGTGTGTCAGCAGTGTCTGTCCAGGAACAACCCGTGAGACAGAAGAAGGAGTGAGGTAAAACACTGATTTAAACATTTGATGGGCTACAGTATGATTATGTCCAGAAGAGCGAGCTTTTCTCGATGTTATGGACTGCTTTTGTATCTCTAGAATGGCCTGAGGATCCTAGGTGAGTGAGTGATAAACACAGTTCAGCTGTGCTGGTTATTCAGGCTTCTTCCAAGACCATTCTTAAAATGAATTTGTGGGTGGGTTTGTCGTATTGTTGTTTTTGCAGAGTTGAGGTTGCATACGGACCCTCTGACCTCTGGAATTCAAAGAAACAGCCAACAAAATTCTACTATAATCTTTTCCTTTTGTGAAACAAAAGCTAGATAGAGTTGTGTATGACTTTAGGAGAACACATGACTTTAGGGAAAAAAGTGGTGGCAAACTTCATATATTTACTTTCCATGATTAGACATTTTGTTCATGCAGTCTATGTGGTCATGTTCTGTAGTTTCTGAATGAGCATACATCTCTCTGTATTCCTCAGAGAAAGCGTATCACCGTTCAGTTTGAATAATGGTCCAGTAAGATATCTAAGAGGCTTTCTGTTCAGTCTGCTAAAGATAAATTTGTATTGCCTGTGCAAAAGTGTGGAGGTGATTGTACTGTAAAAAACTGCTATAGGAGATGTCAGTGATATTTCAACATCAGTATAAAATGAGAGAAAAGTAAGGCAGTGGGTAGATGTTTCCCACCAGCATGACTGCAGCAATGCTTGATGTTACTGCTTTCTTGGTTGCTTGTTATCACCTTTGTTCTGGTGTTTATCATCCACAGAGGTCTGCAGACACGGTGGATCCTATGCACTGCACTTTTACTGAAGCATATGAGAGCAATCATGCTCCTTGTCTTTATGTTTGCAGGGACAAGTCTGAAAACATAAACTCAGTGTAAATCAGTGCAGCAAGGTCTGTTGAACAAGTAATTCCATGAGGTATGAACTCCCTCCTTGTCTCAAATAAGGCTCTGTCAATACCTGGTCTGATTTAAGGCTGTGTTGAAGGAATTCTTTCCCCATGGGTGAGAGTGATGCTGGAAGGAGTTGGGTCTGTGAGCTGTTGGCTGAGGAGGGCTTTAGCTGTAGCACCACATTGCTACCAGATGTATGAGCTTTGCTGATTGAGTTGTTTCGTGATGAGTCATTGAAGTTAGAGTTTGAAAGGGAAGATTTTTGCCAGTTCTGGTGTTCAGTGAAATGCGAGTAGCTGTCATTTTCCTCATGGGCTTTGAGAGCATTTCTTGCATTTGATTTCTTGTAAGTGCAAAGCAACTTTTCTCAAGGGTTGTTACCATTAAAGACAAGTACATTTCTGGCTGAGTGTTGATAATGAACTGGTTTTGCATCTCAGGAACTTGACACTATGCCTACAAGCAATTAGCGACTCCAGATGGGCTCATTATCATTGATTTTAATAAATGAGTGATAATTTCTAACACTTAACTTGCAACTGAAGTCCATTCTGAGACAGGGATGTTTTTTCTGGTGTACTGTGTATTGTGAAGATAAATAGCAGTTCTGCCTCCATATAGATTTGCAAAATGAGGAGAATAATTTTAATAGTCTCAGGGTTTGGGGCAGAAAATAATGAAAATAACATTTAGTGAAAAAGACTTTAGAGCTTTTAATTCATAGCAGTGAAGAGAAACCATTGCCTCTAAGAATTCACAAATTATTTTTAGTAGCAATCTTTGCCATGCACATTTCTGCTCCTGCATTCAGCAAAAACCATTTCTACTGGTCTCAGAGTGCGAGACCTTCAGCTTTCAATTTTTCCTCTGTCAGGCACATGCACATCTCTTGGTCCCAGTTCTGCCCATTCAATAAAATGCTTTTTATTGATGACAAAAAGATTTGGTTTCAAGCATATTTTCCATTTGAGAATATAAAATACGATTGACACTCATCTGTTCATTGTATTGTGATTAAGGTTGCATTGGTGTTGAAAAGCCTCACAGAAATTTCCAGTATTGTAGTTCTAGCTGCTGTACAGATGATGATACTTTCTGTGTTGAAGAGATGGGGACCAGCTATTTAATTGTGCCTAAGCCAGGACTACTCTATTTTTACTAATGCCTGGTGGGTAATTTTACTAAGCTCTTGGAGGTGCAGTTGAGTACTGAGACTCCTTGCTGAGAGATTGGGCACAGCGTGAGAAAGTCTAAGGATGAGATGAGAAACTGCAGTGGAGACGTGAGTCAAGATCTGATAACTGGTGAGGAGTGAAGCTAGGATCAGAACACGACTCTCTTGGGTCCCATCAAGCACTGCCTTCTCTGAAGAGAGATGGTAATGCTATGTTGACTAACAGTCTGTTTGCTAGACAGCGCTGAGTTGTACACGCAGTTCCTTAACTACAGGCTATTTACAGCGTGGCTGCAATTACAGAACCTGAATTCTAAGACTCTGGATGACCTGACAGTGTCAAGTTACACAATTCCTATCTGTTGCATGATTGTACTCCTGGTAGGTTAACACCTGTCTCAAACATATTTTGTTACCTATTTCTGATGTTTTATCATCTCCTTTCCTTTTCTAATTCTTTTACACCTCGTGTACAAGCAAGATCTGCATTTGGAAAGGTCATAATACCTCTTTAATGGCTCAGTAGATTGGTTGTCCACATCTTCAGTTTCATTAATCTTTTCCTGATGACCTGCTTTACTGTTACTGGTTTTTCAGTTCTGAGGGTATCAGCAGTGTAAAAAGAGACCTGATCCATACACCCAAGGACTTTTGTTGACTCAGGAGTTGGACTCAGTGATCCTTGTGGGTCCCTTCCAGTTCAGGATATTCTGTGTTACCAGAAAGCTTAGTCAAGGAAAACAAACAACTGACCTTCATTAGAAATGAAGGAAACAGTTCAGAGGTCACCTTGATATATGGGTGTTATGTACAAGTCTAGTTGTAATACAGCACATGAAAAAGTCTTTTGATTTGTCCATGGAAAGCCCATTCCTCCATGAGGGAAGAGTGTGACAGGAAGGGAATGAAGTGCTTGGTTTGTAGAGATGTCTGGGATAACCCAGGGAAGTGAGAATACAGGAGAGACACTGTCACAGTAATTACCCCGTCTTCATTTTTAACTGAAATAACATCTGGCTTTTTTATTGCCCCAGTAACTGGGAGCTAATTGAAGAAAAAAAATCAGGGAAAGACAACAACAAAGAATCAGTGGAACTTTTCAAGTATTTGCTTTTCCCTTTCCTACCATCTGTAGTTACTTTTGCCAGAGAATGTTCTCACTCAGTAATTTTCCAGTGATTTCAAGGTAGCTCCTTTTTTTGTTTCTCTCTAGCTTCTCTGCTGCATGAATTCTTTGCCATTGCTTTCTAAACCCTGGTATATTTGATGAAGAGAAAGTCTTAGCAGGTTTTGAGTCCATAACCCCTTCAAGGTGATTTTCTAGTAATTTTGTTAGCGCCGTACAGATGCTCCCACTTTACAGATCTGGCTTCTGTAGTCCTCTGGCCATGGCTCCAGAATTGTTAATGCTGGGTCACCCAATGACTCAGATTTGATCTGGGTCAGGTGTGGGTGTGTGATCATATTTCTGCTGAACTATTTGGAAAAACAGGAGTTATATGGTTTTTTGTTTTTTTTTTTTTTTTCTGTTCTGGGAAGACTGACAACACCTGTTTAGAATAAAACAGCATTTTTATCTGGATTTATTTACTGTGATGTGGAGACTGCATGTCCAGACAAAGTGTTACACTCAAAACCTTGTTCACAGCCAAAAAAGCAGCGTGTTTTTATATAGCAAAGAATTTATTCTTAGTGTAACTGAATTTTTGGAAGTCTAATCATGATTAATCCAGATGCAGTTATTACAGAAAAGTAAAGAATAATAATGCAGTTAAAACTCTCGTACCTTTAGTTCTTGGTTTCTAACCCTCTCCCTGGTGTTATGTTCACCCCTCTTCTGCTTCTCTGGGTTCCAAGGTTGCTGATTTTATTCTGGTAGTATTGGATGTTTGAACAAATTGTCAGCATCTGGAGTCCTTTCCTGGGAGAAGTATGAGGTTCATCATATTGATTTCTTTCTTTACTACAGGATCCACCTGGGGTCATTTTAGTATGTTTGGTAAAACAACTTTACACCTATCTCTTTTCTTCATTGGTCTGCAGTTCCACATTGCATCTAAGTTTTTCCTATATATAGTTGCTTTTATGGGTATTAGATACTATTTCTTTGTTCTCTTTGTTATCTCTGAAGCCAGTTTTGTCCACCTCCAGGTCTGCATTTCTTTGATTGACCATTGATGATTTGTTTATGGCCATGGTCTCAGGTGCCAAGCCTGTGCCCCGTTTCTCATCCTGTGCCTCTACTCTTCCATGCCTCATCCTGTGTCTCCACTTCTCCAGTCCTCTGCTGTGGTACCAGCCTGTTGTATTTCTCTCTAGAAAGTTACTACATTAGTGGTAAATATTCTGTATAGAATAGCTGTCTTTTACTGCTGTCTGTGCAAAACTGGTTGTACCACACACAAACAGAAATAAAACAGAGGGGATATACATACCTGAGCAGTTACAGAAATTGTAGTCACACTTAAACCAGTTAAACCAAAGCTACAAGCAGGCCAAGAACAGGCAAAGCAGAAGTGACGCCTCCCGAGGCCTTGAAAATTCACTACAAAGCTTATGGCCTGTGAAGAACAATGGCAGTACTGAATGGCAGGGCTAAAGGTTAACCCAACTATTTTTTTCTGTACAAAATATAACTGCTGGAGTGAATATACCTCTGATCATTGCTTGGTGTTTTGTGATGAAAGTGTCTGTTGCGTTTTTACCCGAGTACAAAATGAACTGATCTATGAATTACTGAGCTGAACTACAGCCTCATTCGTACCTTCTGCCTTTAGTGAAAATAAAGCATTTGTGCTGGTTTTATTGCTGTTTTAATAAATCCTATTGGTAGTAGGATTGCCTTCATGAACAGATTCAGCTAAATCTGCCCAGGAAAGTGCTAGAGGCTGGGAATGAGTTCAGTGCAGTTGTGAGATTGAAGGGCCTGGCTGCCTGCTGTGGAGAGCAGATGCTGAAGGTAAGGGCAGGTTACTGGGACCTGTAGTACCAGAGATGAACTGCTGAAGGATGACTATTAAAATCACTTGATTTAACCAGCAGATTGATACCTTTAACAAATCAAAGTTGATCAGCATCTCACTTGTAAGTAGGACCTCCCTGAAAAGAAATGAAAAATGTGGGATCTTCTGCTTATATTTTACCCAAGTTGACTTTTGGAGTAGACTGTTCTTGAAAATTCAGGCTGTGTCTTCCAGTCTTAGAATTGGTATCTCACTCCCACACTGAAAATGAACCCTCACACCTTATGAGGGAGTATTTCCCAAGTCTTTTTCCTCAAAGGTGAAGCAACATGCTAACAGAGTAGTCATTAAACACTGGGGTGTGAGAAGGAGGATGTGAGGGTACTATTGGTGGATGTGTTCAGGATTTGTGCCAGCAGAGCAGTCTTGGGCCTTCAGGATTCCCACCTGTTTGGGTACAGCTTCTGCTGATCACTGCTGTCTCCAGCACCACAGAAAGACAGAGTTCACCTTTTTTTTGTTAAAACATACTCTGATTCTAGATTACACATTCTGATTCCACTTTCTACTTCCACCTTTCACACAGAAAAATACAGGCATCCTGCATGAGATTTTTCTCATGTGATTGGATTGATACAGACTTCTGGTAGTCTCTGGGTTGGTGTTTTTTCTTTTTTTTTTCTTTTTTTTTTTTTAATTTTTGTAGACAATGAGGAAGAATGAATCATCTCAGTTTCTCCACAGTGACACTAAGTAGAGCCTACAGTGAGTAATTCAGATGTGACCACCTACACAGAACTCCCTCCTCATCATTGTGGTAAGGGCAAAGAGAGCATTGAAATGTCTGAATTTGGGTTGTTCTTAACTCTAAAAAAGGAAGGAGCTATTTCTCAACTCACAGCATTCCTCTTTTTCACATGTTAACTAAATATATTCGTAACTGAGAAGAGAGGAGAGATTTTTAGTCTTGTTTCCTAAGCCCATTTCTCCATGTATGTGTATATATCTCTCTAGTTTGTCCACTGGTTATTTTTCCAACATTGGTACAGTTTTAGCCATGTTTGATAGAGGAGTGAAAATAGTAACTTGTGACAAGTTTTGCATTTAAGCAAAAATGGCTATAGGGAGGGCGCAGCAGTTCTTCCTTTACAGAAAAAGTTTGTTTGATTTTCAACACAAGGGAATACCTAGATGAGAAGGATGTCATGCATATGTGCAGATTGTTTTGGACAAGGCTTCTCTCAAGTTGGAGAAATACATTATATTCTGTCATTTTTGCATTTCCTTCTCCCCCTTTGCTTTCTCTGGTGTCTGCAAAAGGCTCTGTTCAGTTAAACACACAGCAAATACAAGCTACTCTGCCACAAGACATGGATCTTCAGGAAACCAGGGTAGGATCTGGTTCAGATTGCTATATCTCCATGGGAAGTAGGTATCTAAAGCCTCTCTACCCTCAGCAGAATCAATACATTCCACAAGTAATGCAGTAGAGCAAAGATAAAGATCCACTCAGGGAAGGCTGAATAGTTGTCTAAACTCCACTGCCTGGGTTTCCCTTGGCTGAGTAGAAGCAAAGACACCCGTGTTATCCACCAGCCAGAGGCAAACCATTCTGACCTCATTGATTCTACTCCTTTTTGAGTTACTTGGTTTTTCACATACACTGATTTCTGCTTGAAGAAGCAGAAGTGGCAGGAGGAAGTGGCTGTGGGTGATCTTAGATTAGCCCTCATTTCAGATGACTAAGAACGGATGAACAGAAAGTCCTCAGATGAGCTTGCATAGTTTGTATTCCTCATTTCACTGCAAGGCAGAAGAATTTGAAAGACCTTTGTTTTCAGCACGTGCCCTAGAAGTTCTTCCTCATGTTGAGATGGAACTTCTTGTATTTTAGTTTATGGCCATTGCTCCTCATCCCATCACTCAGCACTACCTTAATCATTCTGGCGCCATCCTCTCAGCACCTTGGAGATACTGATGAGACCCCTTCTCAGTCTTCACTTCTCACACAAGTGCTCTGTGTTTCTGGAAACATCTTGTGTTGTCTTAGGTGGAATTTCTGGAAATAAAGCCCCTCAATTATTGAATACTTGTCTGACTTGAGCCTTGAGATTTTGCTATGGACCAATTTCATGCAGGGGCTGAACTGTCAACAGAATAAAGGTGTTCCCAGTCTTTTTTTCTGAGCTGAATGTGGCAGAGCACATGGCTGCGTAGTGTCTGTGAAAGCTTAGCAAGGTGTTACAGTTTTGCTAGGTGATATAAGACTCTCCACATTGGCTATATTTATACATCCTTTCCTTCTTCTTTTGATTTTTCCCAGGATGGAACAAGTAATGTCATTGATTAGTAAATGGCTGGTATTTTTAATTCCTGTGGGTGTTAGGTTTATTGGGGTGAGGGGGTTGTGTGGTATGTGTTTTAAAGAAAATCAGAAAGTTTAACGATATGTGTTACGTTCTAACTAAGCTGTTTCTTAAATAGGGACATAGGAAGGAAGCTAAAGAAAAACTGAGACAGCACATGAACTGTGAGAAGTACACGTATATTTGGTTAATCTAAACACAACTGGTTCTCAGTACATAACTTGAAATTGAGGCACTGCCAGAATACAAATTGTCAAAGAGAAGTTATATCTGTCATTTTATTCAGTTCTTATTTCTGTCCTAAGGTAAGTACTCATTAATATAATTCTTGTTTCTCTTTCTTTCCTTGATCAAGTTAATAGATCTTTCCTAAAAAATAAAAATTAACAAGCAAATGAAAGATTTGATGTTTTGTGTTTCCATTTTTTTTATTTCTTCTTGCTCTCCAGTTCTGGACTAATTTTTGCACCTTGGCATGGGAATGTCTGAATTTGCATCAAAATCCAGATAGTTTTTTACTTGTATGTCTTTCTCTGGCTTGATAAGTTTTTAAAGAAAGGATGTCAATGTTTATAAGGTAGATGTAAATATTGATTAACTGCAAGGGTGATTTTGAATTATATGTAGGATTTCCATCATGGCTTTTGTCTTCATTCAAAGTACTTGTGGAGACTGTTAGATGTTGCCAGCTCTCTTTCTCCTGTGGGATGCAGTGGGAAATCCAAGTTTGCTCTGGTGTAGGAGATAGCAGCACCACCCAGGTGTCTAAATTCTCTGCCACAGGACATCCTAAGCCCTGGAATCAGCATTTTCCACAGGCAGGGCTAGGAGACAACGGGTGTTCTTGTAGCACCCGGAGACACTTGAAGTTGGATTTGTGAGTTCCCGTTTTGCCAGAGCAGTCATGCAGCATGGAGATTCCCTTGGCTGAGGCGGCTGCCTGGGCCGTCTGAGGGAGAAAGCTGCAGGTCAGGACATGTGCTGGTTCATCACAGCCCAGGAGATCTCTTGCCAGACGTCTTGTCAATCAGCAGTCTCCCTGGTGGCATTCTGTCTGTCCCTGTGCAGCACTGCTTCAGCCATCTGAAGCCTGAGGTGCTGGAATGTCTCCATCTCAGCCATATTTTTTTGACGTAGAAATAGTTTCTCAGCGCAGGCAAGATCTTCTTCACTTCTAGTTTAGTCCTGCCCTCTGTAACATCTGATATTCGAAAACAAAGGCTCCAGCTTCTTCTGAACAATACCAGAGATGCCAAAAAGCATAGCAATAACCTAGTGTGTAGGAAGGCACAGACAAGAGCAGGTGGGAGCACTGTTCTAAAACCTTGTTTATGTTTGCAGTAAACAGGGTTGTGTTTTGAACCTCTCTTCATCTTACAGTCCTGATTTATCTTCAGTGTGGCCTGTGCTGGTGATTGGAAACCCCTGAGCTTTGGAGCACAGACCCAGATGTGTGCAGCATCTCTAGGAAGTCTGTCAAACCCTCCTCCCAAGACCTAGGGCAGAGCTAGATGGACAGGGCTGCCTTTCCATTGTGTGTCACCTGGCGAAGGTGGGATGCCTGCCTTGCCTGCCACTCCCTGCCCAAACTCCTAATGCTGCAAGCAAAAGGGCTCGTGCTGCGGTGGATTTTGCAATCCGAACATTTCCATTAGGAACTGGAATCAGGCCAAAGTACTGGATTATCAGCCTGTTTTCAGAAGGTAGGAACTAACTTTGCACTCTCTGGATATGGGCTGAAATTAAATTGGTGGAGCAGAGTCAAAATGTCAGTTCCCTGCGGAAGTCTAACAACTTCTTGATTTTTTTTTCTTCTTTTCTCTTGTAGCTGAGCATCATCTCATACCAGCTGGGAGCTTGTTAGAAACTGAACTTCCCTTTTGTTCCTCTCATGAATACAGATAATTTTGTAGTTATCTTTCTTGTGCTGATCAGAGAATATTGGTTCAGGGATCTCATAGCTCCTATCCTTCCTGGTTTTTACCTTCTGGATTGTTGACTTATGAGAGCATGATACTTTGGGCTGCTTGCTATTATTAATTATATGATGCATATTGGTTTGTCTTTGGGCGTTGGTCTTTACTCTTGGAATCTTGCAAATATTTTAAACAATCAGCCTATTGTTTAGCAAGTGCCCTACACACACTGTAGGCCTTTTGTGAATTTCAGTTTAAAAAAAATAATAAAAGAATGACTAATGGAGCACGAACGGTGCTTGTGACACTGTAGTCCATTGTGTAACTATTGAGAGCAAAATTTGCATTCCTAGAAAAGCTTGTTCACAGTCAAAATATAGGACATTCTCTTTATGGCTTATGGGAAAAGATGTACTGTATATTCAGCTCAGGATGCTGCTTGGAAGGATCAACTTTTAAAAAATGTCATTTTCCTCCCTTGGAACATTGAAGTCAGACTGAGACCCGGCTTTGCTTGGCAACAGAAGTGACTTTTTCATTCAGGCAAGTGGCATGGGGGGTCTATTTTAGGTCTGTCACATACATGCACCATGATTTGTTTGCTAAAATGGCTTCTCTTTTAGATGATGGTAAACTTTGACATTGATGGCCCTTTTGAAGAGCAAGAGTACATTATTATATAATATAAATGTCTGCCTTCTCTGAATGCCAGAGGCAGTCTGGCAGTGTGTGCTTTTCTTTCCTTCAAAAGCATATTTGTGTGTATGGCTTTTAGTTCTTCCCCTCTGAGGTTGTCACAGGTCAAGCAGAGGTTAAACTGGGATTTTTAAATGTTTAGAAAAATTGTGAGTTCCAGTCAACTCACCTGAAACTAATAGCTGTCTGTCCTGTATGTGTCTAAAATGATGGTACTGGGCCCTCAGAGGGGTAAGGTAGTTTTCTGTGGCATTTGCTGTCTAGCTAGAATTAGTCTGTTTTGACTTTCTATTTTGCTGTGAAGAGATAAGGTCCAGTCATTGCTCACTGGAGATACCATTCCTTTGTCTGGCAGTGAAATCTCTTTCGTAAAGGCCTTGCCTGTTATAGTGGGCACACGTGGTGCCAGTCACTGTGGGTTTCCTGTCCTGGGAGGGATGGTGTTAAAATGCTAAAACTTAATTTACAGCAGCAGAGCCTGTTCTGGCCCCATGGCAGAGTGGAAGCCAGCACAGAGTGCCCAGCTCCTGCTCCTGCCCTGGCCCCGGCAAGATGCCAACTGAGCTTTCAAGTGCTTGCCTGGAGAGGGGTGTATGGGAGACTTCTGCGGATCCTTAGGACTATGTGTGTATACACAGATAAGGACTATGGGGACCACTTAGCACAGATCCACAGAGAGCTGCTGCAAATGGGAGAGTCTGATGTGGGCAACAGCTGGGTGTCCCAGGCCAGTTCAGCCAGTACTGGCTAGGACAGAGTCATATTCATGGGGAACAAGTGCTGGTTTGTCTCCCTCTGCTCTGATGTGACCCTGGAGGTTTTTCAGTATTACCTTTTTTCTTCTCTTGAAGAAACAGGAGTGTTGAAAGTACTGAGGAGGGAGTGTTGTCAGTCTGAGTTTGGGAAGTGAGCAGGGAGTGCTCAATACCTCTGCAGCATTATACTTGTAAGAGAACTGCCCAAGTACTACAAGTGCTTCTATTCATGACCCTTGCTGTAAATTCAAATCAATTGGACCCAGCTCTCTTGGCATTTAAAGCTTCCAAATTAAATTGTATTTGCCACGCGTCATCATTAATTTGCAGCTTTCACCTTGATTAATTTTTAGGAATGTACATAATGAGAAACTTTTAAAAAACAGGAAGAAAGGAAATGGAAATTTGCCCTCTACAGTGTTTTTCTCATTTATGACCTCTGTGTCTGAAATGGTATTGCTCAGTGGTGCATTTTGTCGCCTGTTTTCTGTGTCAGTTCAGTGACTATTGAAACAAAATATTCTGTTTGATACAGAATAAATGGTGTGAGCAGCTCATGCCAATTAGTGTCTGAGTAATTGGCACATCTTTGCAAGCAAAGAAGCAGCTGCTTGTTGTACTGACAGGGAAAGAATATTCATAAAGAAGGTGCTGGAAAGGTGGCTTTATCATCACTGACTACTGACTTTGGTTGTGTTATTTATAGGAGTGAGCCAGGTTAGTATTTTAAGACATTGGCACAAAAAATAGGTGTCCTCAAGCCCTGTGCATGTACTGCAACTCAAAGTGGGCATATTTTCCAGAGATGTGTTTCCCTTCTGTTCCATGATATTTTTTGTAGAGTTCTGGGTGTTAAATTCGTATGCGTATTCCTGCTCCTGTATTTAGGAGGGGAACCTTAGGAATCAGAACTTAATCTTATCTTCTTCCTTCTTGTGGTCTCTGGGCTTTTTTTTATTTTGTTTTGTTTTTTTGTTTGTTTGTTTTTTAGACAGTATCTTACTTTGAAGCAAGACAAAAGTCTCTTTTTAACTTTTCAGTCTGAACAAGAGCCATAGAACCATAGAATGGTTTGGGTTGAAAGGGACCTTAAAGATCATCTAGTTACAACCCCCCTGCCACGGGCAGAGACATCTTCCAATAGACCAGGTTGCTCAAAGCTCCATCCAACATGGCCTTGCACACTTCCAGGAATGCGACATCCACAACTTCTCTGGGCGACCTGTGCCAGCGTCTCACCACCCTCGTCATATCCAGTCCCTTTCTGCATGGGATTTACATGTCTTCAGGAAGATGTATATAATTTATGGTCTTGCTGATCAGAAGTATAGTAGAATGACTATATGTATACTTTATGTTTTTACTGAACAGAATGAGGCACACTTCTAAGAGCTTGCTCAGAAATGACCATTTTCAGTACTTACAAGCTGAGATGGTTTAGCCAGATCACAGCTCATATTCGTTTTGTGACTTCTGTCTAAGACTTTGCCAGAAGTTGTTGTTTGGTTTTAAGTGATACATGAAATTGGTTGTTGTGACTTTTTTTCTTGAGTCACATGACCTAAGAGAAGAGGTTGTATGGAGTGGTCATCCTTAGGCCTGATGTTCACGGAAAGCTTTTTGTAGAGATCTAGTAGGAGTTTTTCTTTCCTCTGGAGTGTCAGGACAGCAAAGTAAAATGTCCTGGGTTTGGTGTGAAGAATGTTGTATTAAGTTCCCGACAACAGGGATAAGGATACAGGTAGGAGAGCTCAGTCCTGCAGAAATGGTGCATCTGCATCAGGTTAAAGCTTCAGGGCTTCATGGTTTGATTCTGGCAGTTTCTTTGCATCTTTGTGCTTATCTTATGCCTGACTTGGGTTCACTGTCATGCTCAGATCCTCACAAGGTAAAATTGCCCTCTTCAAAAGCTTGTACTTGTGCTTTCTCCTTCTGGGGAAAACTATTGCTTCTCTATGCTAGGAAAGAAAGAACTTCATAGTCAAACTCTTAGTGTAACAGTTGCCAAAACAAATGGCAACTGCAAATTTTGTTTCTCTTCCTGGGCTTTCTTATACATCACATTTTTTACATTGCAGGGAGATTACCTTGTATCATTATTGGCAAATAACATTTAATGATACTTTTTGAAGTGGCTTAAGACTTTATCACTGGTTTCACCTGAAATATTTCCCCTGCATGTTCATAGTTTAACAGGTCAAGTTTGTGCATCACAGACACTTCTGTTTGCAGCTTCTTTCCATCTTTGTTGACAGTTTAAGCTCAGCACGCTGGCATACCTTCAATTCTGCTATGGGTGCAGTAATACCTTTCAATTGCCTGAACAGGAACAACCGGAGGGCATCTGTCTGAGTCTGAATTATGTTTGAAAACCATCTGGCATATTGTGGGATAGTCCTAATAATAACAATGAACACTTTATCAGGAGTTGAGTCACTGTGCTCAGTTTCCAGTGTAATACTCTTATTAGTTGCCTGTATGTATTCCATATAGCCAAAGGGTTACTACTGCGTGCAGACATTGTATAAGACCATTGTGCCGACAGCTCACATTTGGATTCATTTATCATTCAAAATCTGGATATAAAGGAAAACAACTAATAAAAATAATTACCAAGATGAAAGACACAGATCAGTGTTAGTTGCATCCTAGACCTGTTTCCTGCTTCTGCATGCGGGAGGAATGAGGGGAGGAGTAGACAGGGATGGCAGTCACAGGAGTAAGGTGCTTTCCCTGAAAGTGCTTTTGACCTGTTGAAGGGGTCTCTTTTCATACTTAACACAGACATCCATCAACAAGGACAATGAAGAGCTGCCTGGGCCTGAAGCATGGGAAAGAGAAAAGCTCCAGGAGGTCCTTGGTCTTCCCTGGTTCCTCACAGGAGCTTACGTATTTTCTTGTAGGCAGAGCTCAAAGTATTTTGTGAATCTGAGTATATGTTGTTTCCCAGAACCTTAATGAGGTTCAGAGACAATACCGTAATTTTGCATGTTTAGGTAGTATTGCACCTAGCAGTGACAGGCACAGCTCTAATGATTTTTAACCCTGGCTGAGATCTGTCCAAGCCTACCTGTGTTCTCAGATGTTTGTCAGGTGCCCTCCAGCACTTACATGTGCCCATCGTGCTCTGGCCATCCCTCAGGCCTGTGTTGCCTTACTGGTGAAATGCAGCTGTTGGGGGTTTGTCCCTGTGAGAACAGAATGTCCTCAGTGTGGTCCTCAGCACATTAAACTGATGCCAGACATACCCGTCAGGCTGCCAAAAGTACTGCACGAGACAGCTTTAACTTTACATTGGCAAAAGCTGGGATAATGTGCAGAAGCCGTGACAGAAGCACGAGTAAATGATTTGCCTGAGATGATGCAGAAGGGCTGGTGGCAAAGCATGGAGGGAGCTCTGGTGTCCCCACTCTGAGTTTGTGTGCCGGTCCCAGGATGCTCTCCTGCTCTCCCCCACCCAAAGGCATATGAAACCGTGTGGTTTGAGGATCTTTGCTGTTGTATTGGCAGCAAAGGGGAGCTAAGATTGACTAAACCACTGAAACGAATAAACTTCTTATGTGCATGCGGGGACATCAGATTAATTAGTTTGCTAAGTAGTGGAGCTGGAGCTCTGCAGCTGCCTGACAACGATAAGAGGAGGGAGCTGCAAACCAGCAGCCTTTCTGCAGTCTGCTCTTTCCTTCCATCTCAGCTCCCTGGAAATGGCAGATGAGAACAGAGGTAGCGAGCCAAACATATGCAACCTATGTATACTGTGCTGAGCTGCATAATCCAGGGGTATTGTTCGCTGTGTCTGCAGGCATTGCTTCCCAAAAGCTCCCACTGCTATCACTGGAGGGAGGCTTCACTGGTGGTTTCAGGAGCACAGGGACATTGGTGTGGGGAGCTTTTGAAAATCCACTTCTAAGATGCAAATGCTTTCCTTCTTTAACAGCCACTTGAAGCCAAGCGTGATCAACAAACACAAAACACTTTCACAGCTCGGACATGCTGTGGATTATGGTTCTCCCCCTCTTTCCTTTTCTTTTTCCCCTGCATAATGCTGTTTACCCCTGAGTTTGGCAAAGTGAAATTAATTAACAATTTCATAAAAATCTTCGATCTACAATGATTAGATTATTGCTGCTTGTGTATTAAGCAGTCACTGGGAATGTACTTGGGCAGACGAGTTGTGTCAGCAGAAAAACTGGTGAAATTTTGATCCTTTTGTTAGCGCTCTCCCTCCCTGGGAGCTGTTCAGAGCAGGTTAGACAGAGAGCTCTTGGAAGCTGTTTGGGTCTAGCTTGTCCTAGCTTTGGGGCAGAGAGACTAGCATGCTCCACTAAACCTGTCCAGTCTTTCCATCTCCCTTTTCTGTGTCTAAAGGACGTTACATTTTTGATGCAAATGCTTCTACCAATAGATTTCTGTGATTTTGCAGTGGTTGCTTGGTTGAGTAAGCTGTCCTGTGTGGGGTACAGGTTCAGGTCAGCTGCTGGTGTGCCCTGGCTTAGGTATTTACACCTGTGCTAAAGGATTTGTAAACTCAACAGGGCTGCTGACCTTTAAAATGCATTTAAATACACAAAAGTGTGGGCCCTGAAAGGGGAGGGAGCTAGAAGGCATGGCTTCTGGAAGCTTACCCTGAGCCTCTGGCTCCCCCGGCTGGAGCCGGTGTGGGAGAAGGCACAGTGGGGACCCAGGGACAGGAGACAGGCTTGTCTCCCAGCAATAACCGTGTCTACAGTATCTGCTTGCTCTTCATTGATAACTTTAAGTACCTTAAAGTACACTCTAAGTACCATCTCCTTATAGGTTGCTGTACAGTAAACGGGGTGCTGCTCTGTGGAATGATTAAGTTAATTGTTTCTTTTTTTTTATAACATGCTTTTAAAAATCAAGTTAATTAAACGGGTGCAAACACAAGGGTGAACACTTGGAAAATGAATACTGACCATGCAGAACCCAGGCTGAAAGAAGTTTCAACACATAAGGGATCTGAGCTCGTTTAAGTAAAGTAATGTAAAAATGTGGTTTAGTGCTAAGCCTAATTTAGCATGCCTGCAGGCTGCTGTGCGCAAAGTGTTCTCAGCCTTCCTCATCATCTCCAGATACAGATTCCTTCCCTCTCTGTGTGCTACATCTGATGATTTATATAGCCATGTAATGAATCCAACCAGCCTTTTTACCCAACAGAAGACTCTCTTCATGTTTATTAATAGTTTACGGCCCCATCAGATCAGCAGATTGAACCGTGCATCCCATGATGCCCGTCCAGCACAATGGAGACAGCAGCAGTGTGCAGTCTGGACTGAGAGGAGAGGGGAATGTGGGCAGCCCATCAGCAGCAGCAGACACTTTATATCAATTTTGTTGTAATGTGAAACTATACACAAATTCAGTGCTTATATGAGGCCTTTTCATTCACAAGAATGGGAGGTTTTGCAGATTCAGTTCTTGCTGTTTTAGTGTAAGATAATTTTCTGCCTCAGCAGAGACTGTAGGGTGGCTGTGGCATGAGTTGTATGCACAAGTGCCACTGGCCATGCGGAATTACGTGAGTTTACCTGGCAACACTGCAGGAGTTGAGTGTGTTGGAAAGCTGAGTGATTAGCTGTTGAACCTTGTACAGCAAGTGCATTCAGTGGAATTGTGCTAATCAATCAGCACACCAGTGTCATTTATTTTAAATAACTTTTTACTGTTCCTAAAGGTTCCATTTTGAAGTTTCTACTTCATAGGATGAAAGAGGTGCCAGTGCTCTTTAATTATTGAACAGACAGGACTAACTCCCAGCAAGAGCCCCATTTTTCTATAGTCCTTTTTGTTTTTAACACTCCCTGTGCAATACTTTGCCAAACTCCAAAGAATAGAAATAAAAATGGAACATTTTGGCCTTTTGGTGGCTGTTTATTAGCAGTAAAACAATTTTCAGACAATTACCAAATCTCCAGGCCCTTTGGAAGCTCAGATGCAGCTATTTCTAGGTTGTCACATGTCTAATTAATATAAGTAGCAACAGTAATACTCCTGCTGGTATTCTGCTTCGACCAAGGCTAGGCTTCCAAGTCTGATAGCTGATCTTTAGGAGCCTCTTTACACCCAGCTAAAGCCTTTCTGGGGTCGATAAGAATGTGGGAATTAATTGGCACAGGTAGTATTTATCACTGTACAGTGACTTCAGGGAGTAACGCACCACATAGGATCTTCCTGTACAGTCATCTGGGGTTTTAAAAGCCTTTGTATCAAATGCTGATTGTAAGCAATTGGGTTCTAATTGAGAGAGGTTGCAGCATAAAAATGCTGTAAAATACAAGCCTACTTTAATTGTTTACCACTATATTAGGAAAACTGTATAGAAAAGGAAAATTTTTGTTTTGCTTTTTTATTTAGAGAATCGCATTTTATATCACCAGAGACATATGCTGGGAGAGTCTTTTTATTCTCCTCAGATTTGTATTTATCCTTGAAGAAGAAAAGTTGTGTGCGATGAAAAGAGTTTTAATTCTGAATTTCTTCCACCACTGTACAGCTGCGGTTGGAGCTGTGCTGGCGTGCGTTCAGGAGTCTGTCTGTTTTCATACCCTTGCAGCACACTAATATCTCCCATCTGAAGGGCTGAAATGGAGGCCCTTAGTTTCTATAATTTAGGATTTGATCCAGTGCTAAGGAAACTTCCCCATCCAACCATCCAGGAGCCAGTCTGGCAATCACTCCCTCACCACCTGAGCTGGGACCAAAGCCCCTTTGCAGCTACACACCCCACACTCACAGACAGACCAAGTTTCCTTACCATCTCAACCCCAGATTTCCCGTAGCAGGGTCTCAGATGACTCAATCCTTAAAACAACTTAATCCTGGTGCAGAAACTAAATAACAAAATAGCAGCTCAAGCTGGTGTCTCTGAGGAGGGACCCCAAGCAAAGGAAACCCTGGGCTTTTATACCCTGACAGTCCTGGGGTCATTGGCTCCTGCTGTGTCTCTGAGTGTCCGGTCACCTGGCAGGGCCACAGGTCCCCAGGCCCCTCGCTGTGCAAAGGGTTGGCAGTTCTGGCCTCTTAGCTCGGGCTCTCACCACACACAGCTCAACCTGCAGCTCCTCTGCAGCTGCTCATCCAGCTTCAGGCACTGAGTGTGTTCCTCAGCACAAGCTGGTGGTTGTGTTAATGTTGGCTCAGTCAGAGCCGAGTTTTAGTAACGAGTTGTGTGCGCTTTGGTAATCCCTGGTAATGGCAAGTAGAACAGGTTCTCTTAAAGCACTGCTGAGGGCTGAATAACTGAGAGTGGAAAGTGAAAAATGCCTGATACAACTGTGAGCGAGTGGCTGGACTTGTCAGCTTTTGAACTTTCTTGAGCACAGTTTTGATATACTCTTTATATATTTTTTTATGTTTCTCTTTATAGCGCCTCCACGTCACAGTCAGACCATTCCACTCACACCAAATCTGCTTCTGCTTTGTCGTCTGACTCCATCTCTACTTCAGCAGACAACTTTTCTCCAGATTTAAGGGTATGTTTTTTCTTAAAAAAGAAAAAAATACAAAAATGTGACCTCCTTCAGAGAACATCTTTCTCCTGTCAGTTGGCTGTGGTAAAATAATGTCAGCTTTCAGTAATGCCAAAATATATTTAGCCAAATTACTGAGAGGACCTGAAGTCAAACAGGTAAAATTGAAGTTTAATCTCTACCATATGATGTCCTTCTGTATAGAGTTGTTTAATCCTGAAAAAGCTGACTCTGCAAGCCTCACTTGGAGATGAATTTTCAAAGCCACTCCATTTTCTTTTAGGTGCTTTAAGTAAGTGAAATCCTCAACCTGTCAGTTGTATATACTTTTTCTTCCTGTTATGTGTGTGTGTATATATATATATATATATATACAGGAGGTGTTCTGTCCTGAGAGTTTCTGCTTGTTTGTAAACACTGAGTGCTTGGAAGTACCTTCTTTCAGGGAAAGATTGCAATATCCAAGCTGATAAAAATAATCTGCTGTCACAATGAATTGCTCTGACATAAAAAGGGTCCAAATAGGGCTCTTTTAAGTCTGCTATTAGATTAGTTAATTATAAATTCAGAGTTCTTGTTTGGTGTCACAGGAGTTTTGAAAGCTATCTGTATGTCCCTCTTATGAAACCAAGGGGTTTGTTGATATATCTTAGCTTTAAAAAGAAAAATCCCTGAGTATAAAAATGTTGGTACATTCTAGTAACAACTTGAGCATTTCTCAGCTGTGATTGAGAATCTTTGTAAAATGTAAACACAGTAAAATTGCATAAAAAATTCTGAGTACAAAGCTAATTCCTTTGACAACCATGATGATTTTTCATCCCCTGAGTGTTGTATCAGTCACCCATTATTAATAACAGAGAGTCCACTTGTTCGTAAGTGACAAGTATATGAATGTTTCTTTGTAAAGGCAGGTTATTAGCCAATTTTAAGCTAAGATTTGGAAATTAATCAGTAGTTTATGTGCATTCTATGATAGTTTGCACCTTTTGCCTGTGGATACAAAAAGTTATCTTCTGAATACACTTGGGTATAGAAATTTGTAATATGTTTGAAGTTTTTCCCCTGTGAGGTCAGGGTTCTCAGTCACTCTAACATACAGAAAACATTATTTTTAGGCTGAGGCAAAGTGGCTTATTGATATGAATAAGATTGCAAATTCTACTACAGGTCTAACTGTAATATTAGATTATGTATATAATATTATAAAAATTATACTTATTTTCTTATTTAATTTTTTACTGAAGTTTGCATATGTGGAATTCCCTTTTCAGTTTAGATGCGCAACTCGTCTTCTCACAGTTTTTGTGACACTTGAGGACTACCTTTAGAAGTAGAGGACAATCCAATATTTCCTTTTTAGAGTTGAAGTTGTCTTTCCCTTCTGGTGGTTAAGATGGCTCAACATGTTTTCTTTGCAATCCTGATTGTGTCTTGTGACTCTTTCCTCCCTTTTGTCACCTTATCTATGTGAACTGTAAGCAGTCTGGGCAGGGATTCCAGCTCTCCTCAGCTTGTCTGGTTTCCCATTCAACAGAGCCTCTGTTCTCACTAGCAATCAAGAACAGTGTCCACAGAGAAAAGTTCACTTAGCTGCATGAGAGATTTTTTTTGAGCAGAAGATGCCTATGTGTTCCTGGAGGCCATTAGGAGCCCATAATTTCATGCTGTGCCACAGTTCCTTTAATATGCAGGAGTGATTTCTTCACAGCCTGCCTGCTTTTTTTATTTCTAAGCAATCTAAAGTTCTGCCTTGATTGGAACAAATGCTGCTCCTCTTTCATTTTAGAGTAGTGTTTCAGGAGAGATGGTAAAGCAGAGGATTACTTATTTACAATAGTGTCACTGCAGGCAAGTGTGAGCACCTGCTTCTGCTGGCAAAAGGCTTCTTGCTCTTCACCTGCATCAACTTTGTGTGAACACAATTCAGCACATGTCTTCTGTGCTTTGTCTAAAGCTTACTCTTGCAGAGCTGGTGTGAGTGGCTGCAGTGCAGCTGTGTGTAGGTGTAAAGCTGGGTCATTCCTTTACTCTCGAATGCCTGCTTGTCAGTGGTAGGCAGACCTGGAGAAAATGCATTCCCATGCTCCTACTTGTATTAGAGTATAGGGAGAAAGGAACAGTTTCCACTGCTACAGGTTGACTTAATTCTCCTAGAGGAACACATGCATTCATCATTTCATTTCTCATTCCTGACAGTGTGTTATGCTGGAGAGCAGTTCTTGGGGGTCAGATGATCTGTTCTCTACCTGTGTACAGCCTCTACCTGTGTGTTGGTATGGCCAGTGCAACAGTGGACCCACCATCTGTGCTCTAATCATCACTGTTGATGCTAGTGTGTTACTGTTTGCTCCCTGGGCTTCCTCTTGCAGCCTGGTGCCAGCTCCCAAAGGGAACAGTTATTATGAGTGGTGGTCCGCTAATGCTGATTTTTTTCAGGTCTTAAGTCAAGGACAATGGGCATTCTTTTCCAGGGCTTGTCATTCTTCATCTGTTTTTCTTCGAATTGACATCTCTGTCATGTGACAGTTCCACAAGTTTTGAAAGTCAGTTATTTGAGAGATTTTTTTAAGGTCCTGATTGTTTTTGCTATTTTCTTTGAACTTTCTGAGATGTGGCCTTGCCTTGGATATTGCAGATGAGGCAGTACCATTAACTGGTACAGTGGCACGAGCATGTTCTCTGCTCTCTTTCCTTACACGCCTGAACATCTTGTGCAGCTTTCATTGGCACAAGACAGCATGAACTCCCAAGTGTTACCAGGTACTGAGATATGAGCTAAGCATCTCATTACTGTGGGACAAAAAGGTCCCACGTTGTTCCTGAAAGAATGTAAGAGAAAAAACCCTGAAGAGGAAACTAATGCCTTTTGTGGTAAGTCTGTGGTATGGGTGGTAAGTGCCTGGGCTATGCAATGTTCTCACAGGAAGGTGTTGCATCAGTTAGCTTCAAGAGGCTGAAAATAAGCTTTTCAAGATTTTGATGTGGATATGCCAGTTATGGGATTATCTTGTTGTGTGTTTAAATTTTTCCTGCTAGAGTGAATTGCTGCGTGGATTCATCATCACTCCTACCTCTATTTGGTCTCTGCCTCTGCATGTGCATTGGCTCAAATTTAGGAATTAAATTTCTGTGACGATGGAAAAACACTTTGTGATAGCTACAATTAGCACTCTCTTTTTCTGTGGGGAATTTTTAGAAAAATAGTAGGCGTCCATAGGGAGGAGGGACCCAGGGGAAGGACCCACCTAATTTCTTGCAGTCTGTGCCTGCAGTTTTCTTTTGGAGTGCAATTAACACTCTGTATGTGTGCTCGCGCACGTGTGTAATGAGGTAAATGAGACAACCACTGGGGATTCCTACTGAATGCATGTGCAGTATTTTTCCTAAATCTCTCTCCAAAGTATTTCATAATAACATTTATGAAGGTTTGGGTTTTTTGGTTTTTTTTTTTTAAATGTATATTGAGCATGTCAGTATCTGGAACTGAGATTAAACTGCCTTTCCAGTAGAAAGTTTACAGAATTTTCACTTCATAAACTAAGTCCGAATAACTTTTGGCAGCTTCAGTTAGTTTCATAGGGGAAAAAAAAAAAAAAAAAAGAAGAAAAAAACCCAACAAACCAAAACCCCAACAGAAAAACAACAAAGCACTCTTAGGTTCTCTTTCCACCCCCTTCCTGATCTCAAATCTGAAGCTGTTTAGAATTGATTTAGGGTATATATATCTTGGAGGGATTTTTTAGCAAATACACTGCCATATGTTTTAACATAAGTTATAGGTCAGGCAAGAACAGAATCGAAGTAGTTGGAAGTGAAAATGTAGTTGGAAATCCATAGATACTTTGTAGTTTGGGTTGAGATGTTAAAAACACCTTAAAGCCAACATTGCCAAAGGGATTGGAGTGTATAAATAGCTGTTACAGATCTGGGAAGTTGGTGGTTAATAAAATACAGTGAGTTTCTTGCTCCTAAGTCCTGTAGACAGTATTTTCTCCTGTGCATATGAGGAGACGTGTCTGTGCATTTCATAATACTCAAGTCTTCTTGCAGATACTCTATCTTTTATCAGTAGGGATTTTTGTTTTTAGGTAGCTGTTGCTTTATAGGATAATGCCTGAAGTTTACTATGTTCAAAGCTTTGGAGTTGGCCTTACAAAAGGATGGTTGAATGCTGTTCATTTGCAGTTGAGAAGCAGTGGATATGGCCAGCAGAGCCTGCTGCCACTTCCCTTAAGATCAGTGCCTTTGCCTGATAATTTGTTAAGGCCTATTGTGTTTGCTTTTGGATTGTATGCAGCAAAAGCTGAAACTAAAGGATGGAAACTTGTATGTTGTTTTCTTTATATTGCTTCTTGCACCTAGAAAGAAGGAAACTACAGCAGATCCATATGTCACCTGCTTAGTTGTGCAGCCTTCAGAAAAAGTGGTTCAAATCTTTGTTGTTAGCATTGCTGTTGAGACCACTAAACCATTCTCCCCTTTGAGGGCAGCAACGAGATCCACAATTCCTCATACTCCTCTGAAGTCCAGACAAAATACTGTACAAGCATATGACCCATCCTTCATGACTATTTGTTCCCTACATAATTATTTTCTTCTTTAATACACAAGGAGTTGGTGGATTTATAGTAGGTTTATGCATGAGGTGCAAGAATATTATTGTAGCATTCCCAGGACTTGAAGGTTAGAAATGGAAAGAAACAGAGCGGCTTGTGTAACCTTAATTTGTTATCTATTATGTGTATGGTCAGAGACTGTAGGCAAGCCCATGTGGTTTATTTTGTAAGATACATAACTGGTGCATGACAAAAGGTATATGAAGGAGTATTTCCTTCCAAGACAGTAAATGGATACTGTTACTGTCTCCTTAGGTTTCCTGGATTAGATCTGTTTGGGCAAGCCTGCATTCAAGCTAGCCAACCACAATTCCTTTGCACTCAATAGAAGAACATAGATCATTTATAATCTGATCTATCTCAGCTTAAAGGATATGTCCATGTTAGGTGAGAATGTTGAGGAGCTGAGCTAGAGAAGTCCTTGATGGAGATGTTGGGAACATACTTTGAGGGGCAGCAAGTGATTTCTGTGGATCCCAGCTTTAACTGGGCTTGAGTTTAGTCGAGCAGTTTTATCTGTTTTGAGAACCTAATGTGTTTCTCTTCTGACTGTGGAGAGAGTGCAGAGTAATATCTGCAGATATAGGCTTCTAAAATTGAGGTAAATCCTGTCCCTCGGGTGGTATTGGGCAGGATTAACTGAAATGCCAGTCACTGATTTTACCACCTTCATCTTGCTTTATTCTAGCTTTAGTGCAAAGTAGCTTAGACTAGCTTTATGTAGAACACATATATTGTTAGTAGAAAAACATATTGAAGAAAGATGTGATTTCTCCCCCCCACCCCCATCCTTTGCTGTAAATCACTAAAACTAGCCTCAGTGAGCTTTTCCATTACTATCTCCCTGCCAATGCAGGAAGTGTGTCAGGCTTTGGTTATGTGTAACACATGTTCAGCAAGAGCTGGGTTTAGAGAGTGACATAACGTTTTAAACTCTAAGCACTCATTTAAGCAATGTTTTTCAGTTTTGATTTTAAGGGACTTTTCAGTCAGTGAGTGTTGCTAGCTTGGAAGCACTAAATCATGACAAAACCTCTGCCTAAGCTCCTCCATGGTAGTTGAAAACTTTCTGCCCTGCCAGTCAGCTCCGTGATAATATAGGGAGATAAATATTCCTGTTTCAGACTAGCCCTTGACTCTTTGCATGGGACTGCCTGTAAGCAGCCTAGTTCATAGCAAAGGCAGAGATGTCCTCCGTGTTGGGAGCTTTCCTTCCCAGTGCACTGGACTGTGACTGCTATTAAGTTACAGACTGTATTGCTCTAGCCACCAGATGGTGAAGATAATTGACCTGTGGTCACAAAACACTTGGCTAGATGTGAGCTGGTGATGCAGCAGTGAAATTGAATAAGCTGTTCATCTTTTTACTGTCACTGTGTGAAGACGTGACCATGTATTTCTGTGCATCATTGCTTGGTTCCATTCTCACATGAAGGTGCACTTCACGTTTTTGTGTGTCTGTACAGGAGTAGAAGCTGTGCAGGCAGAAGTGGCCTTTACCTGACCTGCCAGTAGTGTTTCCATAGGTCCCTCTATACACAGGGATGAAGTCCAAGGGCCAAATCCAAAAACAGGCAGTGCTTGATGTTATCAAAGGTGTCAAACAGAGGGATTTAAAGAGCCATAGAAGAGAAGTAAGGAAGTCTTACAGGGAAACATATTCTAACAATCTTGAAATTCTGATTTTGAGCATACGAATTGCATGTGTGTGCCTGGGGGAAATGGGCTTCCTTTCTTTGGAGCATTAATCTGTTGAGGAACAAAGGCACAAAGGACTGGTTCTGGAGAATGAATGATGCTCTTGTCCATAAGCATGGTCATACCAGGACAGTCCTGTCAGTGACTGGAATTTAGCCCCTGCCATTGCCACATTTTTCAAGGACTCCAGTTTATAGTAAATGCTGTGTATTTCATAATAATTATAGTAATTTTCATTTTAAAATATTTTAAAATGGAAAATCTCGGTCCCCTCCTTGTACCTCTCCCCCATAAGTCCTTTTCTGCACCTCCCCCTTTCAAGGAAACAAACCGACAGAGTAGCCAACCTCTGGGCTGAAAAATATTGATTTCATGCAAATTAGATAGGGGAAAAAGCCAGATGCAGTCAGTTTTCTGTCTCCTTTACATGGAAATAATACTCCCTAAGTGCTCATTTAGTTAGAAAAGAGCAAAGACAGCAAACATTGCTAATTTTTCTTATATAGAGGTACCTAAATGCTTGAATATGGAGTAACACACAGTGAAAGAAATCTCTGGAAGCATTTATGATTGCCATCTATTAGGAATGGAAAGCTAGGGAGAATGAACAAATGACCATCATATGTTCTCAAAAATATCTTCATCTCTTCCTAATTGACTGTCATATTTCTCCTAGCTACAAAGTGCAAGAATTTTCTTTTTGTTGAGTAAAACCAGGTAAGAGGTGGCTTCCCCCCCCTGCCCCCAGTTAGTTATTTTGTAAACTGAAGGACAGATCAGGCAGGAATGAACAAGCATGGTATTTAAAGGGAGTACATGGATTTGTGATTGCATGCAGTGCCTGCCAAGATTTGATTTTCTGTAGATGTTTTTGCATGGAATGAAACATCTTTGTTCCCTTCTGTATTATTGTTTGCTCATTATAAATATGTAATTATCTTTATCAAAATCAAGAATGAAATTCTTAGTAATGGAGGCAGTATTCTGCGACTTCTTTTAGTTGGTAGAATTTATAACTCTGTTTTTGGTCAGAGTGTTTTTCTGTCACTTAAGACTTGATATGAAATTCACTGAACTAGTTTAGTGGTTTCCTTGAAACTTTTAATCTTCTTTTTGCATGTAAGTTGTTTGCTAAACAAAATTCAGTAAAAATAAAGGATAGAGTCAAGCTAATGTGCTGTCCAAAGTTTTTGAGCAGCCCATGGAGAACAGAGGCGTTGTGGTTTGAGACGTATGTGGAACCCTTGGCAGTGAAGAAGGTTCTGTATTAAAAAATGCTGGACTTGTCTGAATAGATAATATCTGCAACCTTCCGTGCCAGGGAGCGTTGCTGAGTTGAGTCAATGACGACTTTCTGTCAGAGCCTAATGAGAGAATTGTCTTGAGGCACCAAGCCATACAAACTTGAAGAGACAAGCCAGCCGTGGTTGAACGAATGGCCCTCAACAATGTGTTCCTTTGAGCTTCTAAGCTTTGCCTTGTAGTTGTGCAGTGAGGGCCCAGGAGATTCACCAGCCCAGGGAACCCAGAGAGGCTGTTCTTCATCACTGGACATTGGGGTCTGAGTGGAGAAGAACATCGTGGAAAAAACAAAGCAGAAAACCCCAGGGAAACACTTCATGGTGGCTGCTTCCTCCTGCAGAGGAGTCCCTTTCTATTACTTTGGGGACTGTATTTCCTTTTTTTAAATACAATAAACTTCAGCTTCTTTTTAAAGATTTTCAAGACAGTGGTAAGTAAGCAAGTGGTTTCTCAAGCACTTTTATGCTTTCTCAAAACATATATGGTAGGTAGAGATCACAGTTTGTGATTTGTTTTTTTTAGTTGTGTTGGGAAGGCATAGTTAAAAGGCAGTTGCAGTGTACTTTGTATGTTATTACTGTCTTTAGAGTAGTGTAATACGTGATCTGTTGTCAGAACATTTTTTGATAACTTAAGTACTTCTTGTGTTTTTTGTTTTTTTTAACCAAGCTAGGAGGCTGCCTTTGGCCAAGTGCTCTCTTAGGAGCTGAACGGGCTTGATGTGGTCTTTGGATGGTGTATTTGATTCTTTGTGTACTCTTCTGAAATGATCCGTGTGTCCGTGGTGTTTTGTCTTTTCCCCTTTGAACTGTTAATATCCCAAAGGAATAAGACATAAAGCATTTCCCTGCAATTAATATCTAGCAGCGCTGAATGCCTCTAACATAGTTTTTCAAGCCATCTGGTCATAATCCTCAGAAAAGTCCCTGTGCCTCAGTCAGGCAGAGATATTTCTGTTCTTTCCCATAGTCTTTCTGCTGTGGTATTCTTAATGATTCAAAAATAATCAACAAAGTCCATTTACTTGCTCGATTTATGTTTTATTGCATTTCCAGTCGGATTCTTAGCACACAAATCTTCTCCAAGTACACGAAATAGCCATAAATGGCAGGTGAAATTCTCCTCAAAGTAGTGCAGTATTGGCAGTTAAGTAAGCATGGCTTCTGCTCCACGGTCCTGATGGTTGAGCACTGAGAGGACAGAAGCACCTTAGCAGTAAAATTCTAGGAAAAATGTGCCCTTTTTCCTGTTGTAGGAAATGTTTCATTTAGAGGAGAAACCTATGCACCTGTGAAAAACTGTCCTAAAGAAGCATACTCATCTTGTTTCAGCACAGATTTGTGTCAGTTCTGCAGCTTCTCTCAATGTCAGCTGAACAGAATAAGACTGCTGTCGGGATTTTTTTTCTGGCTTGAATGGAAAGAGCTTCTCTATCTGTTTTGTTTCAGGCATTTTTACACCATCATTGGAGTAATGATAAATCTTGATGCACCTGCCATAGTGTCACTGTCCTTCGTTGATTGACTGATGGAAACAGATGAAATAGGAATGGGATGGAGTGGTAGGGCAGTTCAGGGGAAGGAATAGGTGAACATGGTTTGAGATCCCCAAAAGGCATTTAAAGCAGAGAAGCATTAGCTATGTAAGTGTATATGTTTTGCTATTAATTTACAAAGCTAATAAATTAATCAAGTATGTAAAAGTAATCTTATGGCTAAGTCTTTGGAAGAAGGCTGACTTCCCTTATGTGGTTCTTTGTGACAGCAGACAAGAGCCAGCTCTGACACAAAAGCTGTCTTTTATACCTCAGCTAAGACAACCTGTCCTACAAGCTTTGGAGTCATGCCTTTTTAAATCAAATCCATGCAGTATTTGTATCTGACTTGGCTCATTCCCTGCCGCCTCCCTGCACACAGCACATTTGTACTTCTCTGAAAAGCATAGGATATGACTGCTCAGTTGTTTGCGGACGTCCAGGAGATTGGGTTTTGCTATGCTGACCACAAGGAAGGACCAGAATTGGGATGTGCCCTTCCAGATCTGCGCTGACATTCCTTTAGCCTAGTTCTTAGCCTTCCATGGGAAGAAGGGTACTTATCCTAAAGGTGCATCTCCTAGGTATCCTGTTTTCCACTGACTGTACCGAGTGCCTAGGGGGACCAGCGCAGATGTAGATCTCCAGTTTCAAGCGAAGTGGGTATTCCTGCAGCTTACTGACTACCCTGCCTGCAAAGTGGCAAAAATGGTGATTAAGGAGGCCATTTAATAATTTTCCATTTATAGAGACAAAGACATTAAAAAAAAGGGGGAGCGAAGGAAAGTTTAGATATGTTAAGTACAAGCAGAATATTCTCAGGTAGTCCTTTAAACGTGAAGTATCAGAAAGATATTTTCCTATAGGAGATTAAACCTCTCTCTTGGCTGTTGAGTTTCAATTCCATATTTCACATGTGATTTGAAAAGATACATATTTTTTTTTTAAACTCTACTCATTCCCTGTATGTTTTTGTACACGTACAACATGCGCATTCTTGTCCCCGCCGCGTATCTTTCAGCTGTTGCTGCTGACCAGTGCATACTCACGAAATAGAGACGTGCCAAATCTGAGTTCAGGGGCTGCAGAAGCAGGGGGACTTCTTGTGTGTGTAATGTTTGTCTGTACAGGCATGTTATATGTATTTATGTCAAGGGACCAATGAAGCGACCACCTTCCCGCTGTAGGAAACATAAAACGGGACTGTGTAGCTGGAACAAAAGCAGTTCCTAGCTTGGAGAGCTTGTCTTCTCAGTAGATGGAGCAGACATGGTTTTGGGGAAAGGAGTAATACAGAAGCAAGGTGTTCATGCTGTCAGATTGAACATGTTGTACCAGTGCTGTGGCTTCATGCACAACTCTGTTCAAAATGTGCAAAGTGACTTGGAGTGTGTAGGAGGTTACCAAGGAGAGATTAACTCAGAGGAAAGAAAAAAAATTACAAAAAAGGGTACATTTTAATATTGTCTAAGCCAGAAAAGATTCCTTTTGCTCATTTTAATTGTGATTCAGGATAGAAGAATCTCAGTGGACTTGGGAAAACGGTTACACAACAATTTGGTAACACAAACCTGTCTCCCCTTAAGTTTCACGAAGCCAAACAATCTGACCTTCGTGGGTTTCAGGACTCAAATATTCAGGAGAAAGTGAAAAAAGAATAACTGGTAAATTGCTAGGAGAGACCTCATGTGCTCTCCTCATGCATCTTCGTTTTTAGGGGGCTTGTGCAGTGTCCAGGGATAAAATTACTCTCTCCCTGGTTGGTTCAAGCTGCTCCCTCTCTCTTGCCTGGGTGTTGCTCGCCTTCACTCCTGCAGTCACACTCTAAGCTAGTCCTGGCAAAATTATCCAGGTTGTGGAAAAGCTTCCATTATCAAAGCCATAAAGTGGACCTGGGCATCCTGACTGAACTAGACACTGAAGCAATGACAGCACTGGCAGGGTGGGTAGGAGGAGACAGTCCTGGCTTTGCCTGAGCCAGCGCAGGATGGGGATTGTCAGCCAGGCTGTGCATCATTGCTGGTAGGCAAGAACCTCACCAGGCAGTACAACAGGAAAACACATCAGTTATTTTGTTCGTGGTCAAAAAACAAACCCTGAATTTAGAGTGTCATGTACCCTCTCAGGTCCTGCTGGAACAGTGTTCAGTGGTGCACACACCTCTAAGACCCTGTGCATAGAGTGTGCTTGCAATTCAACTCTGTACCACCTCGGGTTGGCTGCAGCTGCTCAGGATGAGCTGTGTGTACGAATTGTGCAGGAACATCACCCAGGAGAGGGATTTTTGTAGCAGCATGCTGGCTGCTGTCTTAGGAGGTAGTGTGAACATGTGGTTGGAGAGGCTTGCCAGCACTGCAGTACCCTGAATCGCAGCAGTCTTACCTTTTTAGCAGGACCTAAATCTCTTTCCCTCACCCCATGCAAGCAAAGGAGATGATGATTTTGTTGGTCAGATCTGGAGGTTGCCCCAACAAAATAGTAGTTTCTGTCTTGGGGGCAGTAGTTGGGAGGGCATGAGAGAGCTCTGCACCTTCAGCTGGGGGTGACTGTGTTGGAGCTTACACAAGGTGGGATCCTGGAGTAGAGAAGTGGTTGTTGAATGTAGCAGTGTGGATTTGTTCTGCCAAGTCACTGCTTGAGCAGAAGACAAAGGTAGGTGGTGGCACAAAGTCCTCACACCCTCTGAGCTGAGCCAGGACTTGTGTTTAGGTTCTAAGGTACTCCCATTCTCAGACTCTTAGAGAGCTGTTTCATCTAGAGGGAGAGCTGCTGACAGGTGGGATGGGTACATGATGTTACTTGGTGAAAGAAGACAGAAATAAAGGCTGTTCTGGTGTATAAGAGGACTTCATTACTCCAGAGATTCAGTTACCAAGCATAACATTTTTGTAGGGAAAAGGTAACAAAGACCTTGTCCGACTTAGAGGCAAGGCAGAATATTCCACTGGTTTTTGGTCATTGTATCTGTTTCTTACAGAAACCATCTTAGTGGTGATTGTGACAGAAAGAGCTGTGTGTGACTCTATGTCATTGTGGTCCTATTCCTAAGTAATAATGACTTGCCCAGCTCTGGATGTGTTCTTCATTGCAGATCTCTAAGAATTTTTTTGTTTTATTCCCACTGAACAATTTAAAAGGCCGAGGCAATGGAGGTGGCACAGGCTGCAGGCGTATGTGGTACCTGCCTCAGTAGCATTTATGTATCAGCAGCTGCCGTCCCCCCGCTGCAGCCAGGCTGCCGCAGTCGTGTCCCTGGCTCCCTTCCCTGCTTCCTCGCCTTACTGGTGCTCTTCATTTAATTTTGTAAGGTTTGCAGAGAGCTAAATTTGGGCCCAAGAGTGTTATTTTTAGAGTCTTGAAAATAGGCTAATGTACAAAAAAAGATTTTTCTCACAGTTTAATGAACCATTTTTGGATTTTGAGGGGGAGAGGAGGATTGGCAGTAAGATGGAAGGGCTTTTCATGTCATCTCCTTAGTCATATAAGGAGCAAAGGGCCCATTTATGACACTGACGTCATCTCAGAGCTTCATGTGCATTGTCCCATACCATTCTTTCTCCTTGATCTGTTTCCAAAACTCCTCTTCTCTTATCCACCCACTTTTCTTACCTGCTGGTGGCCCCTGTCCTTGAATGGTGCTGCAGATGTCTTCTCCTGCCTGCTGCCTGCATTTTCAGCCCCACACAGATTGCATTTCTCCAAATCAATTTTAAGGAGCCATTGATGGAGGTGGGTTTCAGGAAAATGCCTACCATTCATTTCTTGGTTTCTGCCAGGATGTGTTTCAAGTGCCCGTGGTCCAGCTAGAGGCTCATTCATGAGCAGACAGTGCATAGACTGGCACAACAGAGAAGTGTTTGTCCTGGGCTTTCTGACCATGTCTGTCTCAGCCTCGTGGGAAGGATGACTGTTGTCCAGGGGTTATGTGCTTGCTCCAACTTTGAAACCATCATGGAGTCAGTGCTTTGTTACCTGAGGTAGGTACTGTGCTGAAGTCACTCGAGGGGTGAAAATGAGTTTAGTCCTCAAGACTGTAGCAAAAAAAAGAAATAATAAGAGGGGAGGCAAGGAGGGTGACCTTGAAGTGCTGTGCTTCCAGGAAGCCAGCTGTCTGCTGCCCTGTTTTGAGCTGAGCACAGGTTTGGATTGCTAACCCTGTCCTCTGATCCTGGGGACATTTCAGAGAAGTGTGTGAGCCGATGGATTTAATTAGACTTAGAAAAGACATTTTTTAAATTGAAAAGGCTTTCAACCTTGTCTTTAGAGAATGGTGTTGACATGGAGGTCCTTGTCTTTCATACTGCTTGCCTATTCCGTCCTTCTCTCCCCCACTTGCAGAACAGGGTTTAAAACCCACCTGAGCACTGCCTACCTCTGCCACCTCAGCAGATGTTTGTCATACCGAGTGCTTTCTATGTCTTACCTCATATTTGTTTTAGTTTAAGATACAACCCAGTCCCCCAAATGTTTACTGCTGGGCGTGCTCCCACTGACATCTGCAGGAGAGCAGCAGGTCCAGCTGTTGACCGAAGTGATCCTGGCAGCAGCTGCTGCCTGTGAGCGGTACGGACCTTCCCAAAGAAGCTGTGATCCTGTTCTGAACACAGAGTGTATTTTCACTAATGTCCTTCCAAGATAAAAGGCCAAAAAGATGACCACCACTTATGGGCTAATTAGCCAGAAGCCTCCATCATTTATCATAATCCAGATGTTATCCTGCTAATTTCAGGGCTGTTACTTAAGTGCAAAATTGGACACACAGGAGTTGAGAGTGGGTCTACATCACAGGCTTTTGTCAGGGAGGCCCTCAGTCAGGGCTTTGATGGGGTGTGTGATCTTTGGCCAACACAGCTGCGCTGACAAGAAGTCCTGAACATCGATTTCTGCTCGTTATACCAGCAAAACCTAATTTTTACTGATATTGCTGATGTGGGGGAAGAGAAGCTTCCCGGCAAATTTCTGCCAGTGTGAGTTCTGTCAATGGTGACCTCTCCTTACTCATCCTGCAGACCCCAGCCCAGCTGCTCTGGCAGCCTCCCTGGTAAGACTTGATCTAAGTGGGTGCAGTTGTGAGGTTTCTGTTAGAAAGCTGGGACTGTGCTTGCTTTTATTATTTTTTTTTTTTCTAAGAGTCTTTTGAATGCATTTTTAAAAATGTACATCTTGTTCTCAAGAAGGCTTTGATCTTGTTAATCTTTTCATCTATGCATCAATCTGTTGTGTGAAAATGCTGGAATGTGCTCTTATTGTGGCAAGGGCTTTCTTTGGGTTTGTTTCCAATTTTTTTTGCATAGTTTAGGGAATTTTTCTTCCCTGAGGCTCTCCCTCTGGCTTGATCCTACATGAAAGTTGACCACAGACGTGTCAGGTTCTAGAATGACTCTTTAGGCTATGTCTTTGAATTTTCTTTGCAGGGATTTCCTGATACCAAATTGAAGCAATTATTTTTCTCTTTCCTTGCATTATGATAAAGAAAACATTTTGGGCAAGCCTGACATTCAGCTGTGAGCAGCAATGAGCTCCCTCTGCCTGTCTTCACCAGGTGGGACACACACCAACCTTGAACTCAAAGTTGTGTGGTTGCTATAGTATGAGGCACAGTCTGGACTATCTTACCTGCTCTCTGTCTGTGTTAAGAGGTTGAGCAAACTGTATTGCTGAGGTTGTGGTCATTTATCCAGTTGGAGGCATGGACAACATGATTAAATCCATCTGCATTTGGCCACATAGACTTAGCCTTAATCTTGATCTCTTATACTTGCTTTTCTCTCCTAGCTCTTATATGTTTAGACCTCAGGTTATGCTTTCCTAGTTACAGCCATGCTTTCCTAAAATGTCCATCTGCCCATGATAGCAGCTGTTCTTGAGAAAACCCTTGTGTAAACACAATCATAGATCTGAGAAGTCATGCCCTGTGGTATAACATGAACCCAAAGGAAAGTGAAGAAAGGGTCATCTGGCAGCCACAAAAAAAAAAGAAAATCAAAACTGTACCTCCTATATATGCCTGTGAAAATAGTACCTTTCTAACTGAGTTGAGTCAGGACTTTTTGCAGCTGTGGGACCCTCACTGAGCACAGTGGAGTGACTAAGGTGTCCTTTTCAACTTTCCTCAGTGTAAACTAGAAATTGTTCTGCTGTATAGTTGATCTCATCATGGTAATCACTGAGCACTTTAACTGGGAGAGGAACTGATTACTTTGACTCTGTCCATAACTGTGAGAGAATTTGACTTGTGAAGGTGGCCTGGGCAAGAGAAGATTGGAGCATGAAAGGACACCTGGGAAGTGTGCTGCCAAAGCACAGAGCTGGGTGTTGACCTCTGAAAAGACCCTAGGCAGTACTTCAAGATCTTTGAATATTTGTTGTCCTTGATACTGTTGACCTCTAAGTGTAAACTTCTTAATTTATGAAAACATAATGGATTTCTGTTTGTACCTGTATCTTTTGCCTAGGTCCTGAGGGAGGCTAATAAATTGGCTGAAATGGAAGAGCCACCTTTGCTGCCTGGGGAAACCATTAAAGACATGGGTACGTGAAAAGAAAATTCCTTATGGTTTGCTGAAAAACAGTAGAATATCCATAAAGCAAAATTTCTTGGGAGTAACTGACCAACAACAGCAAATTGCAGATGTTTTGGGAACCATGATCAGGTTGTTTCATTAATTGAGCTATTGCACATCACATGGGCCAAGGTAAATGTGTCTTCTTTTAGCACGTAGCAAGTACAAAGCAATTCAATGCTCTTACCATGAGTGATGGGGTGAGTTGTACAGCTCTGCATTTGCTGCCTCTGGAGAGGACATGGATCAACTGTTTCAGTTTGTCCTTGCCACAGGGTAACTTCCTAGGCTGACACTGCACAATTATGTGTCAAATCTCTGTCCTGGGCTCTAGGAAAGGATACAGTGCTTTTGTAGGGAACTTACTGTGATGGGCGATGGGTTTTATTTTTTTTTCATCCAGATGTTCTGACATACATCAGATTTGCTGATGCTCCCATTCTGAAGGCTTGAGTAAGCCTTTTGACTAATTTTCAGTGAAAGATTTTGCATTTGCTTTTTTAACATGTTGCCTTCCTCTTAAAATGATAAGGAAGAGTGCAACTGCAGTCCTAAACATAAAAAATCAAAAAATGACAACTGAAAACACTTAAAAAAAAAATGCACCCATCAACAGCAATATAAAAACAAGCAAGAAAACCTCCTAACAACCCACCTCAATGATTTTCTCAACCTCTTTCCTGGGGACTTTGAACCCATACTCCAACCATTCACTGCAGACTAATATCTAACTCATTCCAGAGATGCAATTAGCTCTGACAGTGAGGCAGTATTTTGAAGGGTTCCTCGGGAATGGTTTAAGAGATCAGAGTTACCAGTGTTTTTTCTCTTGGCAAAGGGTGTGATGAGCCACGTAAATCTATAGGACTGGGTGGCTTTTGGAGTAGCCCAGACAGCAGCTGCCTGTTCCAGCAAGAAGCTAAAGGCAGCAAAAAGGAAATCTTTGTTATTCATCAGCAATAATTGTTTCCTGTTAAAAGTGTGAAGAAAGGCAAATGTAATTCTCCTTGTATTTTACAGGGAAGGGAAGAAAAAATATTTTCAGCCAACCCAATAATCTAGGGTAAGATTGGTCTGTAAAAGACAGGAATTCCACAAGCAGGGGAATTAGTAAATCTGGTTTCCAGTTTCTTTCTCCCATATGTATTCTCTTATACATACCAAAGGCTGAGCTCATTAGGCTTTCCCGTGGTGATAGCACCACTACAACCTCTCTATTATACCTGGCATTCGTTCTCACAAACAGTGAAGCACTTTAATGCCTTGGAGATCCTTGTTTATCAAGTAGAGACTGCTGAAATCATACAGCTGTGGCGGGGTTAAGGTCAGACAAGCCATGTGTGTAGGTACATTTGTACATGTGCAGTGTAATTAAGTCAAATTGTTTCCTTAGGAAACCAGGATAATAAAATGCAAATGTGAGAGGTGGTGTGGCTTACAAGCTGGCAAGGCCAGTGTTTGAGATCGTGCCTGGGGTTCCTTACCTGGAAAACATTTTTCTAGCACCTTTCCTCTTTACCCAGAAATCCTGTTCCTTTTCAGATGTAAATGCATGCTTTTTTTATTAGTGGATTTTGCTGGGTTTTTTTAAACATTTCAAAATTAGGTTTTGAATAATGGGAACTCTAGTGGAAAAACTAGGCAGGCTGCCCTCCCCCTTGTTGTGCTTCCTGAGTCTGCTTTCAAACCTCTGTCAACCTAGTCTTTGTAAAGAAGTGATTAATAATCGGACACTAATGAAACACTTGGTTTAATTAGAAATTACTACAAGCATTTTGTGTTTAATTGTCCTTCAAACAAATACATGTAAATTTATATAAATAAATAATGGAATTACTAGCATGTTTTTTATAGATATGTATATTTTATTTCTTTTTAACCAGATATTTTGTGCTACATATTTTGCTCCGAATTAGTAATTTCTGATATTTTAAGGATTTTTCTCCACATACAGATCTCGAGAGTCAATGAAGACAATGCAGAAGCAGAGCTGACTTGAGGATGATTTAGTTATATGAGTAGCCAGTGCCCTGGAATAAGGCAGCCTTCTTCTCTCTCCCCCTCTGGGCTAAATCTCATGGGATAAAGGTGGAAGAAATTTAGGTTCTCATTCTGACACCCCAGTAGCCTCACACCTCATGTTCATGGTGGCTGTCTCCTGGGTGGGAGGCGAGCCATCCTCCTGACACAGCCCTTGCAAAATGGGTACCCTAGGGCTTGCAGGTTTGAGGTTATTAAGATGATCCAGGGAGTTTTTTCATAGATCTGGCAGCTCTAGTCAGTGGGTCTCCTCTATGTTTTGAGGGGTGTCATTATTTGTTGGTGATAGTGTAAACCATTGCCATGACACAGCCAGACAGCTGCTTCAGTGGCAGAAGACATGATAGGCAGCAGAGGGGGAGAGGCAACAACTTAAATCTTGGCATTTTTAATTGATATAAAACAGAAGGGCAGTTAGAGGTGTTTGCTGTGGAAAGCCAGCAGCACCTCTTGCCTTTTGCTGAACAAGTGAGAAATGTTTGAGGCCTTTTAAGAAGGGGACTGTTTTGAGTCACCGTCACTCAGGCTCAAAAATAATTGAATTGTGCAGAGTAACTTGATCGCTGACTTCAGACCTAAGATCACTGGCAGCTGGGTGTTACACAGATCCATGGCTCCTGCAAATCACTGTAGCTCTGCTGGCTTTTAGCATGAGGGCCTTCATCCCAGAGTTGACTCCATGTGCAAAGGTGTACAGAAGGACCCAAGCATCCTAAAAACCACATGTACGAGAAGTGCCTTCTCCTGCCTCCAGTGGCACAAACCATCTTGGGCACAATCCTTAGCTTTTATGCAGATTGTTGTCAGCTTGTGCATCCAGGCACAAGTGGTCTCCTCTTTTCATGCATGATGTTCTCAGCTACTGGCAGTAAGAACAAACAATTTGCACCAAACACTGGCATGTTGACAGGGGTAGCAGTTTTGTGCAAATGTGGGGTTCTGGCTGATGGTACTAATCTGTACCCAAACTCTTACCTTCTTCACAGAACTGAAACTTGCAAGTTAGCCCTAGGCTAGAACCACGGATTAAACTTGTTTTAATTTCATAATCTGCAAGGTAGCGCCCACAAATATTGTTGCTGGCATAATTTTTCTCCCATAAATTCATCATGAAATTAACAACTTCTCATTTTCTTTTTTTTTTTTCTTAAGCTAAGGATGTTACTTACATCTGCCCCTTCACTGGAGCAATCAGAGGAACCCTTACTGTTACCAATTATAGACTGTATTTTAAAAGCATGGAACGGGTAAGCTTTTGAAATATTCTCCTTTTGCTGCCTTTTCAATCTTTACACCTGGGTGCTGTTTGAGAGTATTTCTGTGTGAAATGTGGCTGTATGTTTGGGAATATAGACATAAAGGAGAAGGAGCTGGGGATTTTTCCCCCTCCCCTTTTTAAACTCACAAATTTCAACTGTCTACAGGACCCTCCTTTTGTCCTAGATGCATCTTTAGGTGTAATCAACAGAGTGGAGAAAATTGGAGGTGCTTCCAGTCGCGGTGAAAATTCATATGGGCTGGAGATTGTATGCAAGGTAAACTTTTATCTGTGTTTTACAGTAGGGGAAGGGGAACATATATTTTTAAACGTTGTCTCTGTAGTACTGTTGGAAGTTCTGCAAAATGTTTCTGTCAGTATGACTTCAGAGGTGTCAAAAAACATGATTTTAAAAGTAATTTTCAGTAGTTTTCAGCTCCACTCATTTGGGAAGAGGTCCAAACCTTTTTTCAGGCTTTGTGCTGGGGAATGGCTTTTCTTCATCATGGAAATGTAGGCCTGCATCCTAAGTTCTCAGGGTTGCCCACCAGACTTATTCTAGGTAGATGCCAGTTACTGTGGAATTCAGTAGGTCTTTCACTCATTTGCATTTCAAGAGCAAGAAAGGGGCATGTTTCCCCATTAGCTCATGTCCACCTACTGCTGTGCTTTGCCATGAGGGACTGGTCAGTAGCCTTCAGTCCTCATCAGGGCTGTTCTTTCATTTCTTTCAAGGCAGTACATATTTCACATGTGCCTCTCAAGAGCCCTTGGAATAACTGGAAATACAAACTGCAGTAAAAATTAACAATTTGCCTCCTCATGCCTGCTTACTATAGACCCACAAAGTAAATAAAGCCACCATCTCCCCTCCTAAATCCATATCTCTGGATGGCATGGTTCTTTTGCTTCTCTCAGTGACCACATAGGAAGAGCTGTGTTCAGAACCTTGTAGGTCTTGGGCTGCTTAGAGCTTGTCAGAGCCCCTCAATGCTAAAAGGATGCCACTTGCTGGATAAGAGCAGATGGAGGAATGAAAAGGAATCCCAGACTGCTCTGGTCACTGCTGTGATTTTGATGCACCAGGAAGCTAAGCAGACTGTCAAGCTGTGGGTGTGCTTAGTCAAGACCAGTTACTGCAATCTGTACCAAATAATCCAGCTGCTCCCTTGTCCTATGGCAGTCGTAATCCACCCTGGCTAACATAGGGTGGGGTGCTTGTGCTGGCAAGCTACTTTATTCCCTGTTTTGATTGGGATTCCTAGTCCTCAGCCATTTTGTCTCTAAGCACACTTGGTCAGGTTTGGAGTGAACTGTATCATTTCCCTGTATGGGAAACTCAGGCACAAACTATAGGATGGGTGTTTTGGCCCTTTATAGCATATTTATATATGTCAGCCTGCTTCACCAGGATATGCACAGCAGCTTACTACAATAACAGAGTGGTACAGATACCTCTTACGCATCCTGAAAAGCTCTCTGTCTGAGACCAGTTATGTAATCCCTGTGAGGGAGCAAAGTCTTCAGCTGTTTATCTCATTCTCTGACTTGCTCTACCATCTTCATGTACTTGAACTTGATAGCTCATTTCCTGTTGATGAGTTTTAGACTCTTTACTGCAAGCATTTTAATTGCAGGCTTGGCTGGAAAAACTTAAGAGATGCTTTATTTACTTTCCAAATTTGGTTATGTAGATGACTATGGAAAGGAGGTCCTGAATGACTGCTTCTTGTCTAAACTGTGCTGCTGTGCAAAGTGAAGGAGTTCTTGGTTTCAAGACATCCTCTTGAGTGCTCTGAGAGATAGAAGCTTTAAAGGGAGATAGCATTGGATGCTTTGCACCCAACTGTCTGTTCTTGGGCCCCCTACGTGCAGTAGCTCTGTGGAGGTACTTTGTTAGGCCGTCCCCTCCGGTGGCCTTATGGCACTGCTTGGTGTGAGAGCTCAGTGAGAGGCAAGGAGGTCTGTCTCACAAAGTCCTGCTGGTCAAACATAGCTTTTTCCTGAGCAGGGCCCTCCCGAGGACTTCCAGCAGGTGGAGAGCTTCATGTGAAAGCAAGATGCTGTGGTCAGGCACAGCTGTGCCCTCCCTTGGTGGCTGCTCTGCTGTTGTTGGAGGCTGAACATTGGGCTTGGCCCTNCCCTTGGTGGCTGCTCTGCTGTTGGTTGGAGGCTGAAGACGACCCCTCAGCCAAGCCCAATGTTGCAATACAACATTGTTCAAAGCACAGTATTAAATCAGTACTAGAAAGAGCATTGTCATGTGATCCCATTTTGAATTCTGGCTTTTGGATTTTCCTTGAATTTTGAAGTGGTTCAGAAATTTGCAACTTGATTTCCCTCTTTTTTCCCCTAGGATATTCGAAACTTGCGGTTTGCTCATAAGCCTGAAGGGAGAACTAGGCGATCCATATTTGAGAACCTAATGAAATATGCTTTTCCAGTTTCAAATAATCTGGTAAATGTTTTCTCTTCAGCTTTTGCCAAAAGACACAGAGTAGCAGTAAACTGTTTTGTTCCGTCCCATCTACGTAATACAGCATTCACGTGGCGTGCATTCTCTTGAAGAATGAGAAGTGCTGTTTTTCAAATATGTTTTAAACTTAATTCTGTAGGAGTTTAGATCATATAGGAAACAGGAAAAGTCTGTTACAGTGTCTTCTTTCATGCATGGGGAATGACTTACTGATAAACCCTTGTAACAGAGGGAAAATACTCAAATCACAGTGACATCCATCAGAGGCTTACAGCTAATGGTGACTGCACTGCCCCAAATCTGGAATGCAGCCCCCCTGTTCTCTAATGTTTCAAATGCTGGTTGAGAGGATCTGGTTGTTAATCGCTAAGAGCATCCTTGCCTAAGTAGTTTTATCTTCTCTCTTTAATAAAAAACTCCTTTTGTCCATGAAGTATTAGGTAATAGCCAAGCAAGATCAAGGACATATTGGAAAGTATATTGTTGTACTAATTACCTGCTACAGCGGGAGTGTTAAAGCACTGAAAGAAAAGTGATGGTGGGGAAAAAGAAGGGTCAGTCATGAATTACTATTTGAGATATCAAACATCCTGTAAATGGGCTCTGAGTGGTCTCTTAATGGTAAATTTTCTTTCTTTCAGCCACTTTTTGCCTTTGAGTACAAAGAGGTTTTCCCAGAAAATGGATGGAAAGTGTATGACCCAACTTGGGAGTACAGAAGACAGGTGGGTATTGTGCCACATCCTTCCTCATCTTCTACTCTTCAGGAATGAGGGTCTTTGCAGTGATATAATTACAGGTTACATGGAGCAAAGAATAATTCTGCTGACAAATGCCATGCAGACTTGGTTAGGATGTTGTTCTCCACACTGCAGTGCTTGTTGAGAGCAGTACAGCTTTAGAAATGGGGGAATCCACTCATGGACATTAGGTCAGGTGGCAGAGAGCTGACTTTAGGCTCTGGTAGAAAAAACTAATGCTCTGGCTTGGTGATCAGGTGCTGCTGGCAGTGAGGAATGGAGGGTGCATGTTCCAGGTACAGGCATCCCATTGTTGAGTTTCACACCTCAGTGCGTGCTTGTATTAGTTTTAAATCTCTCCAAGTTTTCCTGTCTTAAACAGCAACTTGGAGGGAAAAAATTTAAGTGTAGAATGCCTTTACTGTCTTAGGTGTGGTTTCTCAGCATCGGGATCAACCTAGAGAGTACTGTGATTTACCATAGTTTAGAACACACAGTTGTAGTGTGTCCAGAGTAGACTGATCAAAGGTATTAATGATTATGAAATGACAGGCTGTCGATTAGGAATACTGTGGTAAAAACTTGAGTAGTCCTCTCTGGAGTAGAAGATGGGAAAATTTTGATTTTTATAATGAAATCACTCCTGTTATAAAATCCTCAAGTAGAAGAAGGACCTTGATTTGGTGACACGTTTGCCTTGGACACCATAAGCTTCTGTCTCCTCCAGATCCATCAGAATAAAATCAATTTTCCATTGTAAAATTAAGAAATTATAAGCCATGCAATTTAAAGATTTATTAGGGTCTTTCTCATCAAATCAAACTAAACCAGACCTCTGTCCCAGCCTAGTTGTTCATCTGATTCCTGGAATCCAAAACCTAAGGATTCATTTTTCTAGCTCTAGTCTTCTAAAAGCTGGGCATGCCTTCTAAATTGGTTATCTAGGCCTGTCATTAACAGATGGGAGAGAGCGCTTCACTGTTGGGGGTGATTTGTTCTCTCCTAAAATAGCTGCCTAAGATAGATCGCTGCCTTCTAGACTGCTAATGGGAAGTGAGATGTATCCTACTGTATCTTACTGTGTGCTGCCTTCATTGCAAAGAAGTGTATGTTTTGCAAGGAGATGCCACAATCTAAAATCCTGGTCAAGACAAACTCCAGTCGTTTGTAATCACTTTGTGTCTAATGTCAGCTTGACCATAAGATCAGATAATGCAGCGATTATTGCTTTGTTTAAACTTTACCTCCTTCTTGGTGGTTGTTTTATGGGAAGACCTGCTTGTAGAAAAGGATTTGCAGCCCAAGCTGCAAGGGCTAAGAATTTTGGAGTAACAACTAAAGAATACCTGTGCTATCAAAATAATCTCTACTGGAAAGCACAGCATTCACTCAGCCAAGCATCAGTCAGAGCAGGTGAAGTACAAAAGACATTCTTACAACACCTGGAAAGAAAAAAGGGTGATCTTAGGTAATTTCAATGTAGATAATTCCATTTTCTAAATCCGGCGTGTCAGTTTTTATGATAGAAGCTTTTCTGTCCATATTAGTTTTTATACTGTGATTTGGTGCACCTTAAATTTGTCAGGAATTTGGTTACATGGTGAAAGGATACATGTGTTTGCATGCCTGTGATGCTCTTCATGGCCTTTCTGTAAAGAAAATGGGTGTAAAACATGACACAGCTGAGGCATTGCTGCCGTGTGTACTTGTGCTGTGGTCTGCTTTTGTATTGTTTGTGAGTGGGAAGGACAAATTTGCCTGACTGCTTCTACATCAAGAAACCAAAAAAATGTCCATGTGCTGAAGCCCGTGGTCATTTCCTTACACTGGTGACTGCAAAAGTGAATCCAAACCAGGATTTTTTGCAGCCACAGCCTTTCTGAGTTTTACCCGTGATGGGCCACAGTCACTACCATTCCAGATCACACAATCCATCTGTTCCACTTCCTTATGTCCAAAGATGACCAATACCGGCTGCTGAAGAAGAGGCAAACCATACTGCAGTAGATGTTTATGTTGTGATCTGGCCAGGAGTAGAATTTCATCCCTTTTGTTAGATTGATTTAGGTCCTGCAGCATGATGCTTTATGTCCCCTCCAAAACTTTTAGGTATTTCGGTCTGTTTATTTAATTCCAGCATTTGTAACTATGGATGTTCGATTTATCTGTGTGAATGTCATAGCCTTTTTTCTTAATCCAACCAGGTTCTGCTAAAGCAATAACAAATACTACAGTAAATCAGGATTATGTCTTGAAATGGCAGCAGGGATTCGTTAACAGTGAAACAAAACTGGCATCTTCAAATCAGATAATGGGATTACCTGTCTCTGACTATGAATTGTGATCAGAAATAGAAAAGCAGGACATATGCACTGTCAGCAGGACCTTCTGGAATTGGTTTAAAAACTGTTAGAGAAGAGCTGGCCTAGGGCATCAGCAGCCCACCAGGATGGCCAGGCATTAACTTGCTGTATCTTAGGCCAGGTCAGTCTTTTCCCTGTAAGAGCAGGGACACACGGAGAGGGGAGTAGAGCAAAAGTAAACTCCAACTACCAGGCATCCAGAAAAGACTTTTAGACCAGGATCCATGGTAATTTCTGTGTCCACTCTGGTAGACATGACAAGTTTGAGTGTGCTATTATTTATTTATTAAAATTTTTAATAAGATGAATAGAAATATGTTGAGATGATAGCATTTGTAGCAATTAGGAAAGATACTTAGTAAACCCCTAACTTCCCTGTTAGCATTCTTAGCAAGGATGGAAATATGTAACTTATTAAAAATCTGTGATTGTGTAAAACTATGGGGAGTAATAAACAACCTGTAGAGAACAAAAGGAACTCAGAGAGGTTTGAGATTTAGTTGGTAAATGGAATCACATGTGGCAAATGAAATTTAAAACTGAAATTGCTCCCTGATTTTTATTACACATGGGTTGGCAGAATATAAAACAGAATTGCAAAGTGAATAAGACTCACTTGAAACCAAGAGTCCTTAAGATGCCTTTGGAGTAACTTAAAGCTTTATTTTCCTTAATAAGGTGGGGAGCATTTGGAAAATATTACAAGAGGTTGTGAAGCTGTGTGATGTTTCCCTACAAAAGTCATTCTTGTCTAATATCCTTTGCTCTGGTCATATCTACTGGGGAGCCACAATGTAGGGCTGTAGTTGCTGCTTTCAGAGAAAACATGTAGAAACTAATAACTCAGAAGAACTCACCTGTTTTGAGGGTAAAAGAAGTGCCCAACATTAGTATACAAGTAGAGTGGGAAAGGTAGAGTTTGATAACATCATCCTCCAGAAGATTGTTGGGTGTAACTTAGGGTAGCAAAGTGAGGATTGAACTGTTAAACATCCCATGGTTTAACTGAGGTCCTGCTTATGCTGGGTATGTCTCTACTGCAGAACAGATCACAGCTTTCTGGTGCTGAGTGGACATAGCCTGGGCTCAGTAAATGGCAGAGGGACCAGCTTGGCTCTGCAGCTGTATCCTATGTTGCCTGCTGCAGATCAAGGTGCACTTACATATCTAAGCTCAAAGTGGATCTGCTTGTTCCCGTAGAGAGGTGTGACTGTGTGTAACTACAGCAAGGAAATTATTTTTTTCCTGTCAGTGAAGGATGCTCATGTGCTTAACCTTAACCATGTGCTTTGCAAGGTGGTGGTGTCAGTGCTGTGCTGGTGTGGCTTCAACAGTTTTTCCCTGCAAACAAAGAAACTCCATCTTCCACAACATCAAGTGTAAATCAAGTGATAACCAAACCCAGGTCATTACAGTAAGGCATGAATGTCTTGTCTAGAGGGAAACCAAATCTAGTTTGTGTGTGGAGAGGACGCAAGGGCTGTATCTCTATGGTTAGATGATACAGTTGTAAGGAGTGTTCCCAAGCACAGGGGCAAGTTTCAGGCATAGCTACAGACCAGGCTGTTAGCATCCATCTTTTGAGTGAGTGTGTTAGAGCATCTTTAGCCACGCACAAAGGTGTTGTGATGCAAGTCAAGGATCACCAGTGGCAGTTTGTACAAAATGTCCTGTTTGGAGGATAAATGAGTTTGTTAGTACGGATGTGAGGTGCGTTGGTTCAGCTAGGCTCAGTGAGAATGGTCATGGGTATATTTAATTTATGACTATACATGTGGCTTTGCTGCCTTCCTCAGTTTGCCTTCTGGCAGCCACCAGAGATATGAATTAATTTACCTGAAGAAGACAGACCTGTGCAGAAGTCTCTCGTCACTAATGTTGACATACCATGTGCCCTGGCAGCTTCAGGAAGATCACAACCTGCTTTTAGTGAGGCATGCTTGAGTTCCTCCTGCAGGTGCACAGGCAGGCAGCATCGAGCCACGCCTTAGCCTGCAGAGGCTTATTGAGCAACATCTGTAACAGTTTGGTTACATAGTAGGCTTTTGGGTGCTTACAACTTACCGGGAAGCAGTGAAATTCATCTTAGATGAGGAAATACCAGTGTGCTTTATATCACGTTTAGCTTTTTCTATTGATTCCAGCTGGAGAAAGGGCAAATCTGAAGGAGCACGAATAAATGCAGAAGCTGCACTGCATTATGGCAAATGTCCAGGGAAGATGCAAATTCAGCTTCTCTTCTAGCCCTCTTCGCTTATTTCTGTTTGCTTCCAGTCCTTAGAGAAAGTCACGATCCAAATCCAAAGCATTCTGGGTGATGCTGTGATTGAAGGCTCCTGGGCCAGGGAAAAGCAGACATTCCCCATGAGTCAAAAGAAATTTGAATGCTGACACACAGCGTCTTTTCTTTCTTTGGGGGCTCATCATGGATTTTTCTGGTCTGGGCTATTGCAGAGGAAAGACTTCCTTCAAATTTGTCAGTGTGGCAGCTGAAAGACTTAGAGCTTTGGAGAGCTTTAGAGGTCAGTTCTGGCCCAAGCAGTGTGTTCTGAAGCCACACTGCCCAGCACTGTGAAGAGGGTGCTTTCCAGTGCCCACTCCTTGGTCTTCTCTGTGCGCATTGGTAGAGTTGCTGGGTAAAATGAAAAGGAGACTTTCTTCTACGTAGCTGCTTGTTAGCTCCCATTTTTCTTGCCAAGACTGTGCTGACAGTGTAATTTTCATTCACGTTTGGGGGAGGTGAAATTTTCAGGAATTGCTTATGGATCCATTGCATGTGCTTATTAGAACAGGACTGAGAACTAATTTGCAATTAGTCCACTTCCTGGTTGTAAACAGATTGGTCACTGGCAAGAGTCTGGCTATTCCCTGGCTGGCAGCAGAGCTGGTGGGCCCAGCAGATTCCATCCTTGCTGTGTACAGCAGGTAGACCTCTGAGCATGTTTTACCCATCAGTAAGCTTGAACTGTGTATACACACTGCTTGATGTCTGGTTCTGCCAATTCTTTGGCTTCAGATAGTGCCAAAAATAGCTTTCCTTCAGGCTTTTGGGGTGATCCTTGTAGTAACATTTCCTTCCCAGGGAAGGGCCAAAGGACAGTAGTGGTTCACACAGCAGAGTGTGTGACTGATATTAGACAGAAGGTCTGGCCTCCCCTCAGATTTCTAACCATGACCTCTTTTGACAGCATGACTCACCACTGGGATGGGGAACTGGCTGCAGTCTGTGTGGGTCAGCCGTAATTATCACAGCTCGTCTGACTCGTGTTAGATGTGTCATTTATTTCCTGTGGGAGCCGTGACAGTGGTAATCAGTGTCCCACCACCCTCCTTTAAAATGAAGTAGTGTTTATTAGAACAGAGGCGTGTATTATGTAAAGAGTTGATGTTCCCCTAAAACACACTCAGTGCTTCACAGCCTGGCCATGTTTGCTGCAGCAGATGTGTCTTCCCCACAGAGATGCTTTGTGTCAGTGCTCACCCCTGCTGCAGTAGGGCTCTGTTTAAATCTCTCCTTGCAGGCAGCTGCACCAGCCACTCCCTGTTGGTCTGTTCTCTCCCAGCATCAGTCAAACCACGTCTGCAGGTTGTCAGGGTCGTCCCCATTATGCTTCAGGTGTTACTTGGAGATTGTTGTCTGGGAAGCTGTTGAGTGGCTTCCCCATCACAGCATGCTGAGCTCTATGATGTGTTTGTGGAGATTCCCTGCTCTCCCAGCCCAAGTCCTTAGTACATCCAGAGAGCTCAGTGTGATGGAAACACGGGAGTTGCACATCACATCCAGTCATGCAAACAGAGTCATACAATTGTTAAGTTTTTGGTGTTTTTAGAGGTTTGCATAGTTGTGCCATGAACACTGAACTAAGCCCGAATCAGGCTGATTTTTTGGGGTGTGTTACTGCCTTCATCCTGTCTGGTAACTCCACTTTGTATCCCTAGTTTTCACCCAAGACATTTGAACTAAGTGCCATGAGGGGACTGAGTTGGTCACCCATTCTGTCCTGCTCCTGGCTGTCCTGTAAGCCCATGATGAGACCAGGAGGTACCTTAAAGATGGGCTCAGGGGGACTACCTGTGTTGCTACATCTGTAGCCTCCACAGTTCCTTTGCCATAGGTGACCCTGCCTGAAGCCCAGTTTCCCTACTCTTCAGTGACTTGAGCAAAACATCCACCTCTCTGGGGAGAGACATGAAATGCAAGTTATCAAGATAATGCATTCCCAGGTGCCAACCCTAAATGAGCTTCATTAACAAAAGTTGCCTTCAATTTCAGGTCTGGGGATTTGTCTGTGCTGAGGTCTCAGAGCAACTCATTTGCTAACCTGCAGTTTCCTCTTTAGGGAATCCCCAATGAAAGCTGGAGGCTGACCAAGATTAATGAGCGCTATGAGCTGTGTGATACATACCCTGCCATTCTAGCTGTGCCTGTAAACATTCCCGACGAGGAATTAAAGAGAGTGGCATCCTTCAGATCCAGAGGACGCATACCAGTGAGTGGGACAGAAGAAGCCACTTTGATGTGGTTTTGTTACACATACCTTTGGGCAATAAGTAATACCAAGATCAGGCTGAGTAGATTCCAGGGAGCAAATAAGTGGTCAGCGGATAATAAAAGTGACAACAACATGTTTGAGAACATAGAAAACAACAGTTTCTGCTGAAACTACTGTTGTGAAAGAGATGTAGACTAAACCAAAACTAGAAGATAAGATAATTTAGCACAACTCAGACCAAATCTCAATTCAGTTCCTGGGAAACACAAGGCAGCCCTGTTTGGCTGTTTACCATTGTCTGGCCTACTCTGACTTTCAGGACAGAGAAATACATAGTGATAGTCTTGAAGAGAGTGCTTATTTAATGAAGACAAAGCACATTGTTATGATGACTGTTGCAGAGGTAACTGAAAAGGTACTGGCTTACTCCTCAAGTCTATAGAAAATTCAGTCTGTTCCTAAAGTGCTTAACTTTTACATGGTGTAACATAAAGTAAGACATAGCCCACATACTGACTCATACAACAGCCACTAAAACAGTCTGCATTATATTTAAAAGTCAGACTTAAAAAATTTGATCACCTTTTGTTTGTTCAAACTTTGGGAATGCCACCAGAGTGAATAAAGACAGAAGAGTTCTTTCATTCAGTTGTGATTTGATAGGATCCAGCCTTCTGGAACCCACTGATAGAGAATCCCAGAGCAAGCCATTACAGGTAATTCACTTCACTGGTTTAATGAACCCCATTTTTCCTTTATTTATTTCCCATTTGTTTCTGAAGGTCTTGTCATGGATTCACCCAGAAAGTCAAGCAACGATCACTCGCTGTAGTCAGCCCATGGTGGGAGTGAGTGGCAAGCGGAGCAAGGAAGATGAAAAGTACCTTCAAGCCATCATGGATTCTAATGCCCAGTCCCATAAAATCTTCATATTTGATGCAAGGCCTAGTGTGAATGCTGTAGCCAATAAGGTTGGGTACTTTTTCTTGTCTTAAATACTGTGAATGTAATAATTTAGAGCACATTTCCCACCACCATTTCATATTATTCTTAAGGATCACAAAAGGGTTTTCCACTGCAGAAGAAGTCTGAATGCAGTGATCTGATTCTCTAGACAAACTTCTATACGTGCATTGATATCTGTAAGATACCAGTGTGACTGCTAACAATCCATTATATTAATTTACAATGGGAAATGAGATTGGAAGGGGAAAAAAAATTGAAGTAGTACTGAGGTCAGACTCTAGCACCCTGGATCTTGTGTATCACCATTTTTCAATTCACATTGTTGAAAGAGTGCTTCCTCTGACAGGGCTCAGAGCCCTGTCCAACCTGACCTTGAATGTTTCCAAGAATGAGGCATCTACTACTGTTCTGGAAAACCTGCTCCGGTGTTTTACCACCCTTATTGTGAAAAATTTCTTCTTTATATCTAGTCCAAATCTACCCTCTATTACTTTCAAACCATTACCCCATGTCTTATCACAACAGGCCCAACTAAAACATCTGTCCTCATCCTTCTTTTAAGCCTCCTTTAAGTACTGGAAGGCTGCTTTAAGGTCTCTCCAGGGCCTTCCCTTCTCAGCCTTTCCTCACAGGAGAGATGCTCCAGACCTCTGATCATCTTAGTGGATTTGATCCAACAGGTCCCAGTCTTTCCTGTGCTGGGACCCCAGAGCTGATGCAGCACTGCAGATGAGGTCTCACCAGAGCAGAGCTGAGGGGCAGAATCCCCTCCCTGGCCCTGCTGCCCACGCTGCTTTGGATGCAGCCCAGGACACGTTTGGCTGCCTGGGCTGTGAGTGCCCATGGCTGGGTCATGTCCAGCCTCTCACCCCCCAGCACCCCCAAGTCCTTCTGGGTAGGGCTGCTCTGATCTGTTCACACCCCAGCCTGTGTTGGTACCAGAGATCCCCCCAACCCAGGTGCAGCACCTTGCACTTGGGTCTTGTTAAACCTCATGGGGTTCCCATGTACCCACTTTACAAGCTTGTCCAGGTCTCTGGATGGCATCCCATCCTTCAGTAGTGTCAGCTGTACCACTCAGCTTGGTGTCATCTGCACACCTGATGAGGGGGCACTTGATCCTTCTGTTTGTGTCACTGATGAAGATATTAAATAGCACTAGTCCCAATACAGACTCCTCAGGGATGCCACTTGTCACTGCCTGGATATTGAGCAATTGGCTGCTCCCCTCTGGCTGTGACTGTCCAACTTCTCATCCATCAAACTGTCTGCCCATCATCTCCAGTCTAGAGAGAAGGATGTTATGGGGAACTGTCAAAGGTTTTACAGAAGTCCAGGTAGATGACATCCATAGTCCTTCTCTTGTGGGCTGCTGCACTCTCTCCATCATAGAAGGCCACTGGGCTGGTCAGGCAGGATTTGCCCTTGGTGAAGCCATGCTGGCTATCCTGAATCACCTCCCTGTCCTCCACATGCCCTAGCACATCTTCTGGAAGCCTCACAGAGGTGAGGCTGACAAGTCAGTAGTTCCCAGGTTCCATCATTCTACCCTTTTAAAAATTGTGTTCCATGCCATCACTTTAAGCTTTGTTTTAATGGTGAAGCTGCTTTGTTGCAGTAAAGATTTTTTTTCTTTCTTTTTTTTTTTTTTTTGTAAATCTGCCTTTCCCACTACTTAGGCAAGGCAATTAGTGTGTGGGTTATCCTCCTCTGTAATAGTATGGTAAATTTTTAAATGATAGATTAGCGAATGTAATGAGTTAACAGCTTGAATGGGGATAAATGATAATTACAGAGGAAAAGAAGGCTTGTAATGTGATATTCTTTGGTAAAAATTGTAACATTCATTAGGTATTGCAGAAGAGAGACACAAAGTGTGTTTGTACATGTTTGCTTCCAGCTGTAAGATAAAGCCAATGGTTTTTGCCTGCTTTAGATAGCCCAGCCACTGTGGTATTTTGTCAGCTGCTATTTGCTCAGGACAAATGACTGGGACAAAGTACAAAATATGGTTTTGCTTAATGATTTGTATGTGAATTTTGTTCTTCAGGCTAAAGGAGGGGGCTATGAGAGCGAGGATGCCTATCAGAATGCAGAATTAGTGTTCCTGGATATTCACAATATTCATGTTATGAGAGAGTCGCTGAGAAAACTGAAAGAAATTGTGTATCCCAATATTGAGGAGACTCACTGGCTGTCTAATTTAGAGTCAACTCACTGGCTAGAGCATATCAAGGTATGCATGTCTGCATCCACTGCATGTGGCAAGTCCTTACCAGTCTGGGAAAGATATCCAGAGCTAACTCCAGGATTTACAATTCCTTGTAAATTTAAAGACTTAGAATTTGTTTTCCATTTATAAGCAATTAAAACCGTAGTTTTTTAGAGTGAGGAATCTTAAGGAGATGAGAAGAGGGACAAGAGAGGGGGCTGAAACACTGAAAGATGGTGTTTTGGAAGTGAAGGATGTTCCTGGGTGATGTGTAACTGTGAAAGCTCTGCTTAGAACTCAGGAGGCACAGAGTTTCCAAGTTCTTGGCTCGGCTCCTTAACATCCTGGCATTATTGCCTGGCCCAAACAAGCAAATGCTGGGAGTTTGGGCCCTCTCCACCTTTCAGGAATCCAAGCAGAGTCAGAATAAGGAGGCAAAATGTTTTGGCTTCTCCAGATGCTGGTTTTCAAATAATGTTCTTTCTGTTCTAAAAATGTCCAGCTTACATTGTTGCTCTGCTGATGCAGACAGGGGCAGATCTGCTCCTGGGGCAGCTGCAAGGTGATGGCCATTCCTATCAGACAAAAAATGCTCCTGCATTTAAATATTGACTTGTACAAGGACTGAGTTTTATGCAAGAGCTCTTCTAGAGTTGTGCCTACACTACAGTTCAGATGTGTCGTCATCTTGCTGGAACAGAAAATATGTTCACCAGTTTGCCGTCCTAGTTATAAAGTAGTTGGAACTGATTTACCATTCTCCTTGAGGCAAGCAGAGCCCTTGGTTTGTCCTGTGCTGTCACTAGCCATTTTTCATTTACAGTGTCTGTTCCAAAGAGATTTTGCAATTTGTTTTTCCCCTTGTCCTAGCTCATTCTTGCTGGAGCCCTTCGGATTGCTGACAAAGTGGAATCGGGGAAGACGTCTGTGGTTGTACACTGCAGTGACGGCTGGGACCGGACAGCCCAGCTCACCTCCCTCGCCCTGCTCATGTTGGATGGCTACTACCGAACGATCAGGGGCTTCGAAGTGCTCGTGGAGAAGGAGTGGCTGAGCTTCGGCCACAGATTTCAGCTGGTGAGTCCAGAGCCCGTGGAAGGCACTGAACAGAAAGTTATGGTCCCTCTTGAAGGGTTTCAGAGGAGTTTAACATTTCCTGTGAGAAGTTTCCTTGCTGAACTTACAGAGGAGAGGTGAATGCTGATGTTACTGTTTTCTACCTATAATTCCATTCATCTCTTAACCTCCTTGGGACTGTATTGGTTAGATACAAGGAACAGGTGGTATTTAAATGTCTCAGGTGTCTGACTGATAATGTCATGTTCCCATGCTTAGGCTTAAAGTAGTAGTCTGCTTTGGGTTCAGTGCTGGCATTTCTGCTGGGAGCTGGCAGAGACCACTGGGGTATTTTTCGTCTTTCTTTCCAATTCAGTCCATTCAGACTGCTTGGGCACCATCATCTAAGAAAGGCTTTGGTATTGAGGAGGTTGGGGAATTTGTTTATAGTCTTGACCTCACATTTTCTTCAGGCACACTTTATTTTTGGAGAGGCTTCTAATTATTTAGGTGAAAGAGCAGCAGTTTGAGCCTGGATCAAGAGCAGTTTGTGGTTGTGCCCTTGCAGTTGGCAGAGAGGCAGCTTTGTGGGCTTGTGACACAGCAGTTTGTTATGGTTTGCACTGATGGGAATTGAGAGAGCCTTTCAGTAGTATCCTTTCAGTGTTTGTTCCTACTGTGTTTTGCTCGTAGCTGTTCTCTAGTGGTTGTTAATTTTGCAGGGGCTAGAACAAGGTCTGTGTACAGCACTGGCAGTGGTGAGTTGCACTGTCAAATGCTCTGAGGAAGGTGGGGAAAACTGAGGCACTAAAGTGACTGAGGTGTTCTGCTGCAGCAAAACTTGTTATCTGATATTTGAACGAGTGTCTTAGCTTCTTCACTGTCTAGACAAGGAAGATACTGACAGTGATTTCCTTTGGTGAGGGGAGAACAGTATTTGGGATCTCAGAGAATCACAGAATGTCTAGGTTGGAAGAGACCTTCAAGATCATTGAGTCCAACCCGTGCCCTAACACCTCAACTAGACAATGGCACCGAGTACCACATCCAATCTTCTTTTAAACACATATGGGGATGGTGACTCCACCACCTCCCTGGGCAGACCATTCCAGTACTTATCGTGAAAAACTTTTTCCCAATATCCAACCTATATTTCCCTTGACTCAGCTTGAGACTGTGTCCTCTATTAAAAAAAAAAACAACAACAAAACAACAACAACAACAAAACAACCAACCCCAAATCTCTGTTACTTACATGTTCTTGTTCCATCTTTGTACAGTACTTGGGGCTCTCGGTTAATATATAATCATTAATGTACTCTGCTAGTTCTGAGGAGTCGTGCCTCACATGTGTTGGCCACACAGCACGGTCAGGGTTGGAGGCCTGCTTCTGGGAATACTGTCATTGCTGCCTCTCTGGAGGTGGCAGGAGATGGGCTGGGCTGGTGTTTGTACAGCTCTTGGAAGCCGCGAGGTGTTGCGTGACGGTTATCGCCGCATGCCGTGCCTGTAGGTAGTGTTTGCATCTAGCACCCTTTACTACTGAAGTAGCCAGGACAACAGCTGCAAGTGAAGCAAAAAGCATTCCCATTTTTTTTGCCTTCTGAACTTTAGCTATTAACTGAAATCAGTGCCAGCACAGCATCTGGAGCCTCTACTCAAACAACTCTTGTTTTAACTTAGCATGAAAATATCCCCATAAAGAATTTTCACTTCAAAGACAAAGAGAGTAGCTGTCCTTTGCTCCTTTACCCACTGATATGGACAGAGCAGTATCAGGACTCGTTTGAAGTTTTTTAAAGCTGTTGGTAAGGGTTTAGGTGACTGAGAGCAGACCCCAGCAGTTTCCCCATGAAGCCCTGTGTGACTCGTGCTCTTTGTCCTGCTGTTTCAGAGAGTTGGCCATGGGGACAAGAATCACGCGGATGCGGATCGCTCTCCTGTCTTCCTGCAGTTCATCGACTGCGTCTGGCAAATGACAAGACAGGTAAACTGCTGGGTGGCACCCGTGTCCACAGAGCCAGTGCACTGAGATGTGGCACAGTGTCTGGACACAGGAATGATTTCCAAGCTGACTTGTGCAGGCTCTCCTTGCTGGGCTTGTACTCTTGGTTTGAATCTGGCAGCAGGCTTTTTGGGAGTCTGTTTAGCAAAGAGCCTGAAAGCACTTGCTAATGTAAGTCCCTAGCATGGTGGGTGCAGCAGATCCCTGCTGCCTCTGCTCAAGCTGATCCTGTAACATGCTCTATTTTAACTTCTTCTGAAGGCAAATGTACTGCTCCCAATTCATAATGTGAGGTATGGAGCTGAGTGCCTCACTTCAGCCAGGCATGGCAGAGGTACAGTCCAGGAGAGATCTTCTATGTCTGGGAGGTTTTTCCCTAGGCACGTGGAATCTGGAAGGGTTTTTTTGTATCTTGTGTGACACAAAAGTCAGCTCTGGTCAGGCAGTTCACTGAAAAAAAGCTAAGCTCACCCTGGATTAAACCAGGAGAAATGGAAGAGAAGGATGGCACTATATATGGAAGAAAAGGATGCCACTGTATGACTAAATGACACTGTACCACATCCATGCAGAAGGAAGAGGAGGCTTTAACCATCATCAAAAGTCACTTTCATTGAGGTCTCCTTGGATTGCTCCTACAGCTGGGCATCCTAACCTGCAGCTGGTGAGCTCAGGATGTCACAGTTCTGGGGCAGCCTGGGACGAGGAGCATGGTTGTGAGGGAGGAAGGCCTCCTGCTCTCCTCTCCACCACTCCTGCATGTCTTTGCAGTTCACTGCATTTATTCTTACTGATCCTTTGTGGAGCTTCAGTTGTGCCTGTCTCAGGTCAGATTGTTTCTGCACAGAACTCAGCAACAAACATGGCCTGTGCCCATAGACCTTTTGCCCTGCTGACCCGTGTCACAAGGTGCCTCCCTGCTGTTCCCTCTGGGAAGTGCTGTGTTAGGCACCCAGGTTATTTCCATTTGGCTCTGGGAAATTTCTGCTTTTTGGATGTATTTATTTCACGTGTGCCTTTTGTTCACAGTCTGTCTGCCTCGCTTGTCATGAGGGACAGGATAGCAGAGCAAGCTTCAATTTGAAGCAGCACTGAGTGTACATAAACACGGTGCTCTAACCCCTCAGACCTCTGGCTTTTGCTCAAAATTCCTCTCTGAACATGCAAAGCAGCTTTCCAAGAGGGAAACTCTTGCTCCTGGAAGGCGCAAATATGACCCTGAATACCGAGCCAGGTAGGGAATAGGGACAGATCCTGTTCTAGAAATCAAGAGGCCAACTCCTTACCAAGACCATAGCGTGGGAGAAAGTTTATTTTCCTGTTTTAAAATCCCAACCTAATTTTCCATTTCTGCCTAAAGTTTCCTACAGCATTTGAGTTCAATGAGTACTTCCTGATCACCATCCTGGATCACCTGTACAGCTGTTTGTTTGGGACCTTCCTGTGCAGCAGCGAGCAGCAGAGAGTGAAGGAGGTAAGACAGCTTCTCTCTGAGGTAAAAGCCTGCTCCTGATTGCTTTAGCCGGCCAGAAGCTGGTTCCTCACTCAGAGATAGTTGTAGATGTGAGTCTGGGAAATGTCAAGCCCCCTTCTCAACAGCTGGGACTTCGGGGATTTTCCTCTTTGCATAGACTGTGGTCTGTTGGAGGCTTCATGTTTCAGAGCAACACCATCTCCCTTCTGGACACTCTGTCTACTTCCAGTTAGTCACTAGTGGTTGAATAGCTCCTGGTGTCTCCCAGGTAGTGGAAGCACAGTTTTGCTTGGAACTTCAGTTTACTCTAACCTTCTCTCTGGGAACTGGTACTTTTTTGTCGTGCCTTTCCTTTGAAGTGATCCCTTTAGGGTGCTTTTAACTACCTGGTGTGTGCTGTCATTCTGCACACACAGGTTACAGCAAGTAACTGGTCTTTATGTGTGTTCTTGCTGTGCTTGCATCTTCCTGGGAGAGGACAACTCTCCTATTATTATTAAGGACGTGCCTCTCTGTCCTGCCACAAGCCAGCTCTGCCCTGCAGTGTGGCTGAGGTTTGTTTGCCCAGGGAGGAGCGTAGAGATGTGTACATCCAGACCCAGTCTGGAATTAGAAGGAAAACAGTGGCACTCATTCTTTCTCACCTACCTGAAGATGAAGCATTCTGTCACCAAAGGCTGCAGCCTAACAGCACAGAGGTACACACGAGCAGTGCTGTGTGGACCTGATGTGATTACATTTGATAGAACATAAAAACTAGCTAGAAAAGTGATAGCATTTTACTGTAGTGAAATTGGTGTCCCTGTTTCTCTGGAGTCCACAGTGATTGACTAATTGTCATTTCCAGGGAAGAAAATCTGCATGCTGTTTGCACGTGGGTTTGGGGTTTTTTTTTTAAAGGCCTCAGCCTAGTGAAGTACTTACTCTAGAAAGTACTTCAGCACTGGTTTCAGTGGGAGTATTCACAGGCGTAATTACTCCACTAGATCAGGGCCTAAGTCAAATGTTTTCTTTTCTTCCTTTGCAATTAAATACTCCAGCAAGTCCTCCAGGAGCACTTCAGAGAAGTGAAGTTTAACTAAAGCACTGGGAGTTCACTTGCCAGCATCCCCTCGCTGTAGCAATGGTGATTCCTGGTCTGTGTTGACAGCTGGGTGGGTCAGAGTGGTTGTTCCATGCCAGGGCATGTGTGCCTGCCTGCATCCATGTGTTTTGAGTACAATAACCACATCAAAATAACAGTTTTGGGGGTCTTTAAGCTACAAAAAACAACCAGCTCCATATTAATGACAGGCATATGTCTATGCTGCTATAGTTTGTAGATAGCTGGGATTCGTATGGCAAATAAAGCTTCCTCCACCCCCTTCCCTTACAGAGCCTTCCAAAAAAGACTGTATCACTTTGGTCTTACATCAACAGCCAACTGGAAGACTTCACTAACCCCTTGTACTTGAGCTACTCCAACCACGTCCTGTATCCCGTGGCCAGCATGCGCCACCTCGAGCTGTGGGTCGGCTACTACATCCGCTGGAACCCCAGGATGAAGCCTCAGGTACGCCTCTTCCTGCTCCTGCTTCCCTCTCTGCTGGTACCCATACTGTTCACCTAAAGGTCTCGACCTCCAAAGTTATGTACAAACTTATGCCTCCACTGCTTAAATCTGAAAACAAACGCCTAAATTCAAATGCCAGCAAGAGCAAGCACCACCTAGAGCTGCCTAATGCAGGTGCCCAGCTGGACATCACCACCTTGTGAAATCTGCAGTAGCTGAAGATTCTCATCAATCTGGGAAATTTCTCACTTAGAATGTGGGAAAAATTATCTGAATTCTCTTTACAAAAGATCTTAAAATCCCCAAGAGTTCTCTGGATGTGATGTTCTAGATAAGAATTTTGGGACTGTATTTAAATTACTGGTGATGGGAACTTGCTGCTTGCTTTGGCTGCCTGAGGCACAGCCAGCAGGGAAACTGGCTTGCCCAGGGCAGGCACCTCAGACAAGCAGTCTGAGCATGACCCTGAAAGCTTACATCACTTTTTAGTAGGAAGGGAAAAAATTCCCAATTGCCTCAGGGCCCGTCTGCAGGTAACAGTTTTGCAGATCTGTGGCCTTAGAGACAGGAACCCAGCAAACAGTTTGCAGTACTGACTGTAAAACAGTCAGAACTCTGTGAAAATGTTTAGAAGAATCCGTCTGGGTTTTTCCCTCCCAAGCCCCTGAAATTATGTCCAGGCTGAGATGCCGTGGCCAGCATCCCCCAGAAATGTCAGAGATCAGAGTTTGGCAATTGTCATCTTTCAAAATACGTACAGACTGTTTTGTTTAGCCACCATTGCACTGTGCATGTTGGATCCAAATGAGCAGCCTAGAGCCAGAGCAACCACTCAGGTACCTGCGGGCTGGAGACTGATGACACTCATGTGCCTCCTTCCCTCATAGCTGTCTGTAAGGTCAGCAACAGTTTTGTGCTTCAGGCTCCCACTTCCACGCTGAGCTCCTGGTGCTCAGCTACACATTTCCTTGCAGGAACCTGTTCACAATCGCTACAAGGAGCTTCTGGCCAAGCGGGCTGAGCTGCAGAAGAAAGTGGAGGAACTGCAGAGAGAAATCACCAACCGTTCCACCTCGTCCTCGGAGCGAGCCGGCTCTCCCGCACAGTGCGTCGCTCCGGTACAGACAGTCGTATAATACGGACTTGGTTTTTGCTGACTACCTTCCCAGAACCATGGGGAGGCAGCTTTTCTGAAACCTCCTGGATTTCCAGCATGGTGCCTGGGAGATGCCAACCTATTTATTTATTTCTCTCCAGGGTAATTTATTTATTTCTCTCTAGTACTGTAGCACTAGAGAAAGCTTAAAGCAAAAATCAACATAGACAAGGCTCCCCTATGCAATTGCCCTTCTCAGTGACTAGCTTATAATACAAGCCAATTGTACTTGCCACCTGTAAGAAGCCTGGAGCTTGCTCTTTGTTCACTGATGTGCTGGAAATCACTTGGCTTGAAAGAGTCTGTGCATGAGCATGAAGCACTGTGGAGTAAAAACATCTGCTCAGAAGTTTGAAAGGCCAAACCTGTCTTTGTATTGGAGCCTCAGATGCAGCTGTGCCATCACACCCCCTCCTGCACAGCAGAGTGAATGAGGGCATTTGCCAGCACACCTGGAGACAAGCAACAGCAGTGTCTGAAACAAGTCATTCCCTTCACCTCAACCTAGATCATAGGAAGCCATGTAAATGATGCCTTATTTAAAGAAAGGGCAGCTTCTCCCAATAAAACACTGCGGTAGAGGAGCAACAATACAGGACTTGATTTTGTAGGACAACGTTTACGTCCATCTGCAACTTTAGAATCTCACTTACGGTTTACAGTGGGTGTGCCAGGATGCAACTTAAGCACCTTTATTTCAGAGTGGGGAGCAGAGTGTGGCTCCCCTGGGCTTTCCACAGCTCCTCTGGCCTCCAGTGCCTCATAGTCATCAGGGGAAAAGGTAGTGGAATACTGATGGGCATATGTGAACTGCTGGGATCAGCCATTACATTTTGCTTGGGTAAGCATAATAAGCAATTTTAATGCTTCTGTGCAGGGTTATAGTGGTGTACTTATGGTATTTCAGCTTTCTGCTAACTAATGGAAGCAACTGCACCAACCAAAGACGCCTTTCTGCCTGCATTGCAACTGCTGCTTTAGGTTTTTCTGGCAGACTGAACAGCTTAGCCATTTTCTAAACCTTACCTTTTTCCTCATAGTCTGCTTCAAGAACTGCTGTCACTCAAGCTGAAATTCAATTTTAATACAAAAATTTACTTTAGGAGATGCAGCACACATGTGGTGAAACCATGACTGCCCCCTTCCTCTTCCAAACAGGTAAGCAAAGGGTTGCAGAGGAGGGGTCTTAACTGCCTTTGCTTTAAGTATGTGCAAGGTCTTCAGGCTGCTTCTCCACCTCTCTGCTGAGGAGAAGGGGTACTGCTTGGTGTGGGTTCCTGTGTTGCATTTAGGACTGAATCCTGGACTGTGGTCACCTGTTTAATATAGTTGTCAGCTGCTACTCCACTAGAGAAGGATTTTTGGAGGGAGTGTAAGAGTAGACCCATTTCCACTTAGAAACGGCCTTCCAAAAGGTACATTCTTTCCACAGCAGTTAGCAGTCATTTCCTCCTGCAGTCTCCACTTCAGCCTGCTCTACTGCTGCAATCACCACACTGTGCTTACAGAGAAATCCACAGCCACCTTCCAACAGGGTGAGTAACAGGCTCCATAGCATCACCACGTTTGTTATAGTGTGGCCTGTCACATTATGGTTCAGTAGTGCAAAGAATCCACACAAAATTCTTTCTAAGGACTTGGATTTGCTTTGAGGTTAAAGGGCAGGTCTGCTCTTACGTACAATCACTATATAAGATGGTTTAAAGCATTATTCTGTATTAGCAAATTGACTATGTGTGTATATTTTGTTTCTTGATGAAGGCTGTTTGGTTTCCTTAACACTAATAAAAATGGATAAATGGATGAAGTTCCTGTGCTCTTATTTTCAACTATGTGGTTTTTCAAAGGACTTGCAGGACAGGCAGTGCTATTTATTTAATGTCTGCCAGTTCAGTGTGTGACATCCAAATCTCTCTCATTCTTCAGTAGAGGGGCTTTCAAGTTGCTAATGCTGAAAGTCTGAAGTCTAGAATGACAGAAAACCAAGATTCATCTTTGGACAAGTTTCATTTATCCGGTACAGACCAGTATTAATACAGGTACAGTGCTTAGCTGCTCAGTATTATAAAAACAGAATCACAGAACGGTTTGAGTTGGAAGGGACCTTTAAAGATCATCCAGTTCCAACCCCCCTGATTGGCAGAGACATCTTCCACTAGACCAGGTTGCTCAAACCCCATCGAACCTGGTCTGGAACGCTTTGGGGGACAGGGCATCCACAACTTCTCTCTGGCCACTCTGTGCCAGTGTCTCACCACCTTCACAGTAAATAATTTCTTCCTGATACCTAATCTAAATCTACTCTCAGTTTAAAGCCATTCCCCCTTGTCCTATCACTACATGCCTGCTCCAGCTCTCTTATAACCCTTTCAGGTGCTAGAAGGTCTCTCCAGAGCCTCCTCCTCTCCAGGGCTAAACAACCCCAACTCTCACAGAAACTACTGTCTAATGCACTGTGAAGTGCAGATTTTTTTTGTGAAAGTATTTCGCTCAAAGTATTCTGAAATATGTTCATGACTAAAAAAAACTTCCACTATTTCTGCACCTTACAGTGCATTGGCACAGTAACTTTGTGTAAAAGGAAGACGCACATTTTTGCGTATAACTTATGCCTAAATTCACTGGGATGATTTGTGATCAACTCAGTGGATGCTCCCTGATGCTCTCATCCCCAGTGGGCTTAATTCTAATTTGGGCACCTCATACATTCACTGTAGGCAGCATGGATGGAGCCTAAAATACTCCTAAGCCCTCCACCAGTAAGGTGCTGCATGAGGAGAGCCTGAGGTGATGCTTAAGTTAACCAGTCTTTGAGCAAGCTTATCTCCAAAGGTCCTTCCCAAACAGAATGACCAAGTGTAAGTTTCAGCTACTGATTTTTCAGGACCCCTGCCATGAACTGCTCTTTAAGTGGTTACTCCCACTATACCTGGTAAGCAGCATCTAACAGCACCTAACACCTTATGTGCAAGGAGACAAGCTGGGTGGATCACCTACAGGCAACAAACTCAACCCCCTTCTGCCTGTGTGGACCCTGCAGAGTTCCCTGCCTGTTCAGCTACAGGCAAGGGTGGACTACTCTGACTCTAACCTTACCTGCAGCTCTCACTCATTACCCTGACCAGGGAGAAGTCACCTTGCCATGGAAAGCCCACTGGCAGCTGCACAGTGCTGCAGCAAACACCCAGCTAATACAGAGGAAGTGCAGCTTTCCCACAATTAATTCAACAGGCAAGCTGGCTTTATTATTCTTCAACTGTATATACAGGTAATCTGGGTCTTCTATACATTCCATTAATAGGAAATTCTTTACATTATTAACATAATAAATAACACGTAATCAGCTGTGCAAGTCAGAGCACAAACTTAATTGCACTACTACCAAAGTTGATAGCTCATCAAAGCACATACTTCAAGTTAAAAGCAAGATGCCAGGACCAAATAGCACGATTGAGGCACTTGCAGATTAAAACACTTGTGGTTTCTCTCACTCCTTTAACACCCAAAGCTGTCAGCTAGAGACAGGGTACTACCCCCTATCCTACAGCTTTTTCCTAAAGCAGGATTTCTGTAGAAAAATTTCACTTGATCATTAAGTAATGTAATTCACAAGTTACTTTTCTCCTTTTATGAGTACTCAAACATCCACTGCCACTGATGCTGACTAATGCAACGCAGCAGAACAAGAACCAGGGATGCCTTCTGAAGAGAGCCCCACACAACACCTTTGAAGGGGTTTACCTGTTCTCCCTCAGACACTGCCAGAGATGGAGTCATTGCAGCTGCACACAGAACAGAACTGACAAAAGCCCTCAACACCCAGGGCTGCAGCACTTGTTTTCACACAAGATGCATCCCGAGAGGCCTCCCAGATCAACAGCATGAAATGGCACTGGCACATCACACACACACCAACCCACCTAATGTGCAGTGCTTGGTGTGCTGGAACAAGACACAGGGACTGCTGGAACCATAACACAGGGAACCGGGGGAGCCCTATTGTTAAGATTCACTGGCCATGTACCTTGAAAATGTAATGTGATTTAAGCTAGACCATAATATATACAATCAACTGCAGGGATGGAAAGCCAAGAGCCTGTAAGCCTGTATTTCAAAAGTGCGCTTAGCATACAGCAGTCTCTTCCACACAGCAAGAAAGGCAGCTGCTTTAGATCCAGAATGTAAGTTTGGCCAGGATGCTTCAAGAACATCTCCTGCAGAAGAGTCAGTAGTCCCAGCTGACATCATCTTTCTGTAGTGAAGTCTGTATGGTCTGCATGTCTCTCAGCAACTGAAGATTTTTCCGACTCTTCTCTCCAGGCTTCACTTTGATGGGACCTGCATTCTTTCCTTTTGTGGTTATTGTAGTTGTTACTTTAACCTCACTGACTGGGAACCTGCTGTCTTTTTTTTGTTTAGCAGAAGTCTTTCTGGACTTGCATTCTCTCTTAAGTCTCTCTAGCTGAAAGAGAAACCCAAAATAAAAACATTAAGTGATCCTGTTTCAGTTTTATGTTCAGGAATTCTCCCAATCAGCTGAAATATCCCACCACTTACCTCACCCAGGTAAGCAAATGGTTATTTCCAAGTCACACTGAACAATGAGTATTTTATTTTCCTTACAAAACATTGTTATATTTGCATCTTTACAGCCGTGTTTAGCTTACAGTGATCCACCTCCTCTCTAAAAACTGAGAAGTTCATTATGGGGGAACATTGCCATCAGGAATGTAACATAAAAAGATGCAGATGAAAAAAGTTGATTTATCACTGTTACCATCCAGTGATTAAAAAAGAAAACAAAACAAGGGGGTTTTACCTACATACTAGTAATTTTAATAGCTAGTCACTGTCAGAGGTGTAGCTTTGAAAGAATACCACAGCTCTGCTGGGGTGAAAAGGTGATATCCACACACAGCTCTGCAGAATCACAGCATGTGAGTCTCAGTACTCTCCAGCAAAGACTGAATGGGGAACTGGACAGTCTGAGGTTCAGACACATTCATATGCCCAAACCACAACATGGGTGGCTTCTATAGCTCTGCTCTCTTCAGATGGTGCTGCTCTCTCCTCCTAGTTGACAGCATGCAGCAATTTTCCTAAACCCCAGCTCCTAAAACTCTTGCCAATAGCACATGCAGCATCATGACTGCTGGAACTACAGCCTATCTGCTTCTCTGCAGCAGTTCCTCTGAAGATCATAAGATATCAAAAGTGAGTAATGCTTCTAACAGCAAGCATTTCACAGGTCCATTCTGGATGTCAGGTCTCAGCACGTGTTTTGTGTCTAAGTGTCATCAGGTGAGGGTGAATTGTGGTTCATGTGAACTGAACCAGATTAAACACGTGGGGTTAAGCTCTTTGAGAGAAATTCACTAAAATTAATGAAGACAAAAGAAAACAGGGAATCAGTATGTTTTATAGCTTTGAATGAAAAGGCTACACTATCCAAAACATTCTGAAAGTTATAAAATAAGCAAAACAGGTATTTTGAGTCTTAAAAAATGCAAATCAAGACATAAATAGGTCATTTACTCCAAGTAAAGAAAAATTGTTCAACAGTGTTCAAAGGACAAGAGGAGAGTAAAATGCAATGTGAGAACAGATGCGAAAGCTCTGTCCAGGACAGGGTGTGAAGAGTTGGGCACACGGGTGACAAAAAGGATGTTTCTGCAAAAATACTGGGTTAGATGGAGTTTGGGACATCAAAGGTAGAATTAGACAATGCTACTCTAGTTATTTCTGCTTTATGCAATTGCTGCTAGATTAGGGTATAACATAAAAAACCCCTGGTGAAGTCAGCAACTCTACATGAGCATGAACACAGGCAGAAGAAACTCACCTGCAAACGATGCTTCTGAACTTTGCTGATTTGGTCTGCCTTAGCTTCCATCTTTCCCACCAGTGCCTCAAGTTCCCTCTCCAGATCTTCCCTCACTGCAACAGTTGGGGCTTCCTGGATGAGCTTTGACAGCTGCTGGTGATCACTAGCACAGAATTCAGACAGAACAAGGCTTGCATCAGGCTCCATTGGCTTCTACATCTCATACCCAGTTCAGAAATAACACTTCTAGGAAACCATAGCATCAGCAGCCAGACATGTTCAACACAACCTAACAAACCAGTAAGAACAGTTTTGCTGGTTTGCAGCATTATTACAGTAGCACATCATGGTGGCAGGCTGCTGCAACATTGAGTCTCAATAATCTAAGTAGCTTCCAACTTCAAAATGCATATTCAAAATGAACAAATAACCCCTTGAGAGCTTGATCTCAGCACTCAGTTAATATTTTGTGTATCTGTACCTACTGCAGCTGTGCAGTACAGTAACAATTAATGTTCTGTTAACCAGGACAAGCAAAACACCCAGCAAAGCTGTCCTTTAATGGACTATTTGTCCAGATCCTGCTTTTGGCTAGGGTAGAGTTTTCATTTTTAGTAGCTGTTACATTGCTGCGTTTTGGATTCAGTACAAAAATAATGTTGATAGCACTGATGTTTTCATTGTTGCTCAGCAGTACTTACCCTAAACCAAGGGCTTTTCAGTGTCTCCTGCTATGCCAGTGAGCAGAGGCACAAGAAGCTGAGACAGGGAGATATGTAGGATAGCTGATTCAAACTGGCCAAAGGGATAATCCATACCATCATGCCCAGTATATAAACTAGGGGGAGTTAGCCATGAGGGGACAATTGCTGCTGGGGACAGGCATCAGTCAGCAGGTGCTGAACAACTGTACTGTGCATCACATGCTTTTTTGCCTTGGATTTTCTCTCTCTCCCTTTTTCATTACTATTATCATTACATTTTACTTTATTTCAGTTACTAACCTGTCCTTGTTTCAGCCCATGGGTTTTTCCTTTTCCTGACCTCCCTCCCCATCCCCCCAGAGCAGAGGGGCAGGAAAGCAGCTGTGTGGTGCTTAGCTGCCAGCTGCGGTTAAACCAAGACAGTATTTTCTGGCACCCAACGTGGGCCATGAGGGGTTAATGACAGGTCTGAGCAGAGAGCGTGAGGACAAATCTTTTCTAGGCGTCGTTGTACTGGTTTAGTGGTGGCTGGTCGCAGTGCTGGTTTACGGTGCCGCGGAATCCCTGGCCATGAAATTCCCGGGGGAGCGGGTGCCCTCCGCGCACTGCGGGAGCCATCTACTGGGGAATCGGTGTAATTACACCTTTCTCCTGCGCGGCTCGGCCCGCCGGCCTGCAGGGCAGACAGGGTCCCACACCTTCCCCTTCTTCCCCAGACCAGTTACAGCAGCCGTCGAGAACTCGCAATATCCCATGGGAGTTAAAACCAGCGTGGTGCCAGTGCTAGGATCCAGCATGGTGCTGAATGGGGTTCAGATCAGGGGAGGATTTGTGCTGGGGACAGTGAGTGAGCAGCTGCATGGGACTGAGTTGCTGGTTAAAACCACAACAGAGTAAGCTACCTTCTGCACCAAAGACAGGATATAGAGAGTACACACCACAGGGAATCCCGAGTTTCACCTGTGGGACCACAGGGAGAACATCAAGTGGGATGGAAAACCTATGCCTAGAGGCACATGTATGTGAATTGCAGGAAAAAAACAAGCACAAATAGGAATTCTTCCAGGAAAGTTTCTGCTTAAGTCTTCAGTGGGCAGTTCCCAGATAGAGCAGCAGGGCTGATCTTATTCCTGATCCTATGGAAAGCAATTCTAATTCTTTTTTACACGAAATGGAGAATCCTAGGACCAGTATTAGAGGAGCCCAGTCTCCAGCCAGGTGCAGGAGAGGGACAACCAAGTTTACTGNTTGCTCAGCAGTACTTACCCTAAACCAAGGGCTTTTCAGTGTCTCCTGCTATGCCAGTGAGCAGAGGCACAAGAAGCTGAGACAGGGAGATATGTAGGATAGCTGATTNGACTGTGTGGATCAGATGGCCTGGGCACATCAACCCCATGGGAGTACAAGGCTTTAGCAGACCCTGGTGCACAGTGCACCCTAATGCCATCAAGTTGTACAGGGGCAGAACCCATTTGTATTTCTGGAGTGACAGGGGCATCCCAACAGCTGATGGTCTTGTAGGCTGAAACCAGCCTGATAAAATGACTGGCAAAAGCACCCCACTGTGACTGGCCCAGAGGCTCTGTGCACCCTTGGCAGAGACTGTCTTGGGCAAGGGCACTTTAAGGACTCAAAAGAGTACTGGTGGGCTTTCCACATAGCTGCCTTGGAGACAAAGGAAATGAAGCATCTGTCTACCCTGCCATGTCTCTCAGAGGACCTTTCTGATGTAGGGCTGCTAAAGGTCAAAGAACAAGAGGTGATAGAATTATTTGGGTTGGAAGGGACCTTAAACTCCCTACCATAGGCAGGGCCAGTTTCAACTAGAACAGGCTGCCCAGAGCCCCATCCAACCTGACCTGGAATGTTCCAGGAATGGGCATCCACACCTTCCCTGGACAACCTGTTCCAGTGCCTCACCATCCTCACAGTAAAGAATTTCTTCCTAATATCTAATCTAGGTCTGCCCTCTTTCAGTTTAAAGCCATTAACCCTCATGCAAACACTACACACCCTTGTAAAAAGTCCCTCTCCAGCTCTCTTGTAGCCTCCTTTGAGCCCTGAAAGGCCCCAATGAGATCTCCCTGAAGCCTTCTCTTCCTCTAGGCTGAACAACCCCAGCTCTCAGCCTGTCTTCAAAGGAGAGGTGCTCCAGCCCTCTGATTGTCCTTGTCGGCCTCCTCTGGACTCACTCAAGCAGGCCCACATCGTTCTTATGCTGGGGGTTCCAGAGCTGATGCAGCACTGCAGGTGGGGTCTCACCAGAGCAGAGCAGAGGGGCAGAATCCCCTCCCTGGCCCTGCTGGCCATGCTGCTTTGGGTGCAGCCCAGGACACGTTTGGCTGCCTGGGCTGTGAGTGCACATGGCTGGGTCATGTCCAGCCTCTCCCCCACCAGCCCCCCATTCAGCTGAATGGCTGAAGTCACTTCAGCCATTCAGCTATCCAGCCACCACGTTTTCCTGCCCTGAAAGACTGTTATGACAGCTGAGTCCAAAGTCACAGACTAAACTCAAGGGACTAGTAAAGGGATAGTCCATAGACTACAGGAATGATATCTGTGTACCTACATCAGAACACTGGAAAGGTGATGGTGGTTAACTGGGACATATTGGAAAGTGTGGGGCTTGGGCAGGACATAAGTGGTACAGTGTAAGGGTTGAATACTGCCCATCCCAACACTGGGGAGGGATGGATGTGGGGGTGTGTGAGTGGCAGCAGGGTCCTGTGCTGGCTGGGTCCACACTGCAACAGTCCACTGCACTGGGGCCATGATCACACTTCTCCCTTACATCTTCTGAAATTAATACTGCTGCACGTAAGCACAGGTCTGGTGTCCAGACTGTTTAGCAGAGCCTCTAACTGCAAGGAGAATTGACAGCCTCTGCAGCCAGCAAGACAAAGATTACATTCTAGAGATTTCCTAAACTAAAAACTTTCTCAGGCAAATCTTCCAAAAAACAAAGCAAGAAGGCAAAAATATGAAACATCTGCATTCATAATCTGTAGAAGAAAATGTACGACACTCACAAACTCATCTGTCCAAATTCATCTTGTAAAGTCAGCAACACTTCTGAGAGCTCTTCCTGAGACGAGGACGAGTCCACTGGCAGGGATGGCCTTCTGCTTTTGCTGGCAGGATGACCAGTGCTGGAGGGTTTTGCTAGTGGAGTATCATTTACCACACGCCTGTTACACAAAGCTTTGGTGTGATGTTTCATCAGGTGCAGCACGTGTTGCACATTGGCAGCAACCGAATGACTGGGACTGGTAGACTGAAAGGAAAAGAGATTTCTTTTAAATGGCATTATCAACAACTTGATAATACTGGAGAGCATTTAAAAACAGTGCCACTTTTGTTTTGCTGACAAGAATGTAATTTGTTTGAATTAATATGCACTAACAAGAAGATCTTGTCAAGCAGCATAGTGCAGGCCCATTTTTGGAAATACCAGTTCAGCTAGTTGTCAATATCCAATAGGTATTTCGAAGACAATCTGTATGAAAAGTGTCAAAGAAATTAAATTATCTGACCACTGGGTGTCAGAAGTGCACCAAGCCAAAGTCCCTTAAGGAGCTGCAGCTACTGAGCTCTAAGCTTTGGAATTAATCAGCTCACCTTCCCAGCCACAAAGGGTACATCACCCAGACACAATCTGTAATGGGGCTGCACAGTGGGATGCCTTACAAGAGAACATTTCTGGAAAGAAAGAAGAGACAAGTATTTAGCAAAAATTATACTACAGCAAACCCACTTTCCCTTTACTTTGTAGTAAAAGAGGCAACCTGCTCGATGATCACATGCACACAACCTTATTTAACGCCTCAATAATTGCACTTCTCTTCCCCACATCTTACCTTCTCTGGCTGCTTAGCTTTTTTCCTGGGTTGTCTTGCTTTTGGAGAAAGCAGTGGTGATGCTGCTTGAATCAGTAGTCTGTTGGTTTCCAGGCCTGTCTGAAGCTACAATTGAGGGAATAAGGGGAGTTACTGAAATGATATTAATAAATAACCAGAGACAGTGCAAGCAGAGAACTTCAAGAACTTTTAAAACATAGGCTCTCCAGAAGCAAAGGCTGCAAATTTTTAGGATATTTTTGCAGTCTAAGGTCAACTTAAACATTAAATACTTCCTCTGTTAGCACTACACATCAGTAATCCTAGTAAATTAGAGAATTAGCTTTAGTCCATTAGTCCTACGCAGGCCAAGTGCCAAAACATCAGCAGTGCTTTACACTTGGCAAGGTATTGGGGAGCTCAAGCCACCCAACCATGATCAATTGATCCCATGACATATAGTTACTAGGCAACTACTCCCTCTGTTCTATTAAACTTGACAGGAAAAAACCTCCAAACAAACAAACAAAAAACCACAATAAAAAAACTAACCACCAAACCATCTATTGAAAGAGTTAAGGTTAGAACTTCCTGTCGACAGTGAGAATCCTAACATGCTTCGCTGTTCAAGAGGAAGATAAAGCATGGCTTTAGAAATGATGTGCTGAAGAAGCATTCACAGCACAATTTTTCATTATTAATTTGAGGTACTCTTTTCCCCATCACACCAAACTTATGGCAAAGGTTAATGTTACAGCCTAACACATTACGTCCATAATTCTCCAGCACAGAGTGAATGCTTAATGAACACCACACTTTCAGGTTAGAAGACCAGCCAGCATCCTAAAGGGCTCATAATCAAGAGTATGTTGTGTCTTTTTTGTTTCCTTCTACAATATTTTAATTACAATTATGAACAAGGGAGACCATTTGTTGACTTTGATATATTGAGAGGTTCCCATGCATACTCAATTATGGATTAGTCTGAATTTCTACTCCTCTTTTCCAACTTCTAGCAAAGAAATCAAAGCTTCAGTGCACATGTGGTGATAGAAGGTTTCCAAAAAGCTCAGAGAACTTCGGAACATTTGGTACCTCAGGCAGGAGGAAAAACACAAAAGAAAAAGATGAAAACCAGGATTTCACTATTCTGTGAGGCATATGGAAGGCACTTTCAGTAAGCTTAGCTGAAAAGTTGACAAAGAGGAAGAGCTAATTACAGTGCATACCAGTACAAAAGAAATTTCCTGTTGGTTACCTCAGCTGCTTTTTCCTGAACAAGCTTCCTTGCATGTTCTTCCTCACGAAGCTTCTGCTCCAGCTCTTTCATTTTTTTCTGGTCAAAGTGGAATAAAAATAATAGCATTACTAATGAAACAGTTTTTTTTCTTCCTGAAGCCTATAATACTAAGAACTTGCACAAAACTGTGAGTTCATCTTACAATTTAAGGATAAAGGAGTTGAGCATTAGAATGATTGCTGATGCTTTGCCTATACAGGCATAAATATAGCAGTGTAAAGCTTATGCTTAACATTTAAATTGATTTTTCTATTCTTACTTTCACAATTGGTATCTGAAGTAAAGTCACAGCCAAATACAGACAGAGCAATACACAAGGCTCTTTCTCTTCAATTGTAAAAACACCCTAGACAGTAGGTTGCTTTGTGTACATTATCCTCCAAGATTCTGTACTACAAAAGAGCTAACAAAGACATGTCATTATAAGGCAAGAAAAGACTTGCTTTATTTAGACCACTACTGATATTTTTGCTAAAATCTGTAACTTACACTCTTACAAGGAAAGAATTTTTGAACTTCTAGCCACCTTCCTAATAAAGAAGGGGGAGGAAAGGTTGTATGATGCCCCTGAGATACCTTTAAATAAAACTGAAGTAATTTCATCTTTTTATCACAAAAGCATGTAAGAACTCTTTTGAAACTCTTTTACAAAGGAAAAGGTGAATGGAGAAAGCACACATTTCTTTGTAAACCTCCAACAAGATGAAAACATTGTTTAAACAAGATACACTGAAATTCCCAATGTGAAAGTTATCAAATAACTTTCTGGCTTTTTACACCACTGGAAAAACAACCCAGAGCCCCCGTAGCCAAAACAATTTCCCTTCTCTTCCCCCAAAGACTGATAATTCACCGAGCCACTAATCAAACCAAAGGCAGAAAAGCATGCTATACATAGTGACAGCTGTATTTGTACACTTGTTTGTTTATAAACCCACTGCACTGAGGCACTAAATATTTCATTTCTGCTTTACTTAAGCATTAACTGCAAGAATAATGTCACGAGCTGTTATACAAAGGTGTTAAAAGGCAAAAGCCTGGATAAAAATCGAGGACAAAGGCACTATATAAAGGAACCAACTTTTTCTTTTGAACGAAAGAATCATTCTGATGATTTTTTTTTTCATTCAAAACAAAGGTATTCCAGATAACTTAAAGTCATATTCTGCCCTTTACAATTATTGGCACAACTCTTGATATCCATGTGGTCAGTCTCAAAGACCTTTTATTAACCTCTTAAGTCTGACTGAATTTTTAGTATGAAAATACTGAGGAAAATATTCTGTTTAAACTAAAGACTGACATGAAGCTGGGCCAAGGCTTTTATTCTGAAATGAAAGAGTATTCCCTCAGCTACCTGTTCAGCTGCAGTGTGCAGCTCAAACTACACAGCAAGAATATATCTTACTGTATCATCTGTGACAGATGCTGTTAGAAATTATATACCCAGCTTAGATTCCCTAAATAATTTCTTTTCTTGTTTATAGAAGAAGGTATTATGCAGATTACTGGATTGACACTAAGGGAGAGGCCACAGAGCCAAGCAAACAGACCCTGCCCAGCAGTGCTGCCCATCATGTAAGACAGCACTGCAAGCAGCAGCAAGCAGACTGCTGGTCAGCACCAGGCAGCCTGAACATCCACCCAACCACCAGGAGCCACTGCAAAAAACTTTAATAACAAAATAGAAACAAAATATTTCAGTGCCTATTTTTGACCTGTTTTCTAACAGAAAATGAATATCATGCAACCACCTACTCACAGAATCCCAGAGTCATAGGATGGTTTAGGTTGAAAGGGACCTTTAAAGGTCACTTAAGTCCAAGGGACACTTTCCACTAAACCAGGTGGGTGCTCAGAGCCTTGCCCAAACTCATCTTGAATGTTTCCAGGGCATCTACCACCTCTGTGGACAATCTGGTCCAGTGTTCTGCCCAACCCACAGAATTGGGGAGATGAGGGAGGTGGTGGTGGTGTGGTTTTAAGTCTCACTGTTAGCATTCAGATCAATTACTACAAACTACAGTTGTTGAAAATGTCATCCACACACACATTCAAATTCTGGCCATCTGGCTACACACAAGGCCACAGCCCAAACTGCACTTTTAGGGAACAGCCATGTTTCTTTACTCCACCTTCAGATACAGACATGTTCAGATCTTCTCAGTCAACTGTCCAGAGTGCACTGCAGGACTACAGTTGAAATAAAGATGCCTCAAAAGCATTTCCAGGTTAAGTACTCCACATGAATAGGAATCTCAGCATTTCCTTTTCACACCCACTACTGACATTAGTGAATTACCTGAAGACAATACTTATAGGGCCAGGTAGTGGCTCTGGGGAGATTAAATGTTCTCAGTAAGACCCCCCCACAACTAGTGCTCTGGCAGTGTCTGAAATGAGAAGCAGATACACCACGTCTCACTCATGAGCCATCACCTCACCACTTTCCATCCATTTCAGCACACCATATATGAAACAGTCTCTTATTTCTTGTTTCAAATTCAACTTGAAAATGTTCCTACGATCTTGCCACAAGTACAGCAGAGATCAAAGAGAGATGCAACACTTCTTGAGTAGAGAGTGCAGTCACACTGAAGATATTCAGGTAATACCTGAATCACATAGATGCTCACATATGAGCATAGCCTATAACCACAGAGGCAGGCAGATCTGACAATCAGAAAATGGCTCATAACTACATAATGATCACAAGAAAAATGACTTCTCATCACAGCTAAATCCAGATTTATTTCAGGTCCTAGAATTGCTTCAAAATTGTGTGAATTTAACACCCAACTCCTCTAAAACATATTTAATTGTGACAGCTACTAATTCCTAAAGATAAAGAATCAAAGACCTCTGGTTTGATCCGGAAAAGAACACAAAAAGAACTAAAAGGCTGAAATGACTTTCACTAGCCAGGCACAAAAAGGCAAACAACTCAGTCTCACCAAACTTCAGCTACTACCAGTCAAAAACTTGGTAAAAGCCTTTCAGAGGGAATGCCAGTTGCTGAACGGGTTATTTCAACTCTAACCCTGAAGGAAATTACTGCTGCTTTCAGAGTACAAGACCCAGGAGACTCCTATTTCTCTTTGCAAGTGTTTGGCCTAAGTAAACAATGCAACCACTTGTACTCTACAACTGCAGCTCACCACAACAGGGTGTCAAGATCTTAAAAAGCTTGCTGCAGCTGCTTTGGCTCAGGGACTTCCAAGAACAGCAGTAGCATCTAAATGTCCTGCAGCAAGCCAAGCAGCTAAAGATCTACTACTAAACATGTCCTTATGTACTTCTGGAGAAACACCATCTACCTCACCACCTGAGGTAAGGGCTGGTGTGCAGGGTGGCAAGCCTATGATTTTGATAGAATCCAGAACTGCCATCCACAATACCACAATCTAATTATGTACTATCTGGTCCTTTTGGGAGAACATGGAAGATATTTGCAGAAGGCAGCCTCTCCCTGGTTAAGCTCTCTGTAGTTTCCAGGCTTGGCAGACTTGTGGTCTCTTACAGCAGAAGAGAGAGGTATGTGGATGGGACATCAGAGGCCAACACCACAGAGGGTACACAGAGATGTATGGGGTTTGTGTGGTGAGGCATTGGTAGCCATGGGGCTACAGGGGTGGCTTCTCTGAGGAGCTGCCAGAAACTTCCCCACGTCAACAGAGCCAGTGCCAGCTGGCTCCAAGACAGACCCACCACTGGCCAAGGCTGAGCCCAACAGCAATGGTGGCAGCATCTCTGGGATTACAGACTTAAGGAGGGGGAAAAAACCTGCTGGGGAACGGCAGCCAGAAGCAAGGAGTGAGAATATTTGAAAGCAGAAGCCTTGCAGACCCTAAGGTCAACAAGAGAGGGGGAAAAGGTACTCCAGGTGCCAGAGCAGAGATACCCCTGCAGCCCATGGTGAGACTGAGTTTTATTTCTCACCATAAAATTACAAAAATTATAAAAATTCAAGGGTGAACTCACCACAACAGAATATGACCAAACACAGTCACGTTGAGTTTGTAGAAAGTACTGATTCAAATAGAGTCCTGAAAAGGCAGACTGACCCAAACCCACAGGGAGTCACCCAGTGCTAGAGGCCTTACAACAAGAGGCCACAGAAGTCTGCACACAAAATAACTAGTAATAATTGTGTTACTTAATAAGGAGGGCTAAAAGAAAAAAAAAAAAAACAAACATCAAATTCATACAAGTCAGGATGAATGTGGATAATAACAGAAAATAACTGCTAGCATCCAGTAGCATGGAAAGCAAGTCAAGATCTTAGGAATGGCTGCAATCTTACAATGCCTAGGCATCAACTAAGCACAAAAGAGGAACACCAAGAGACTGTTAAGGCATAATAAAACTCCAACTCCTGCAGCATACAGTGCCCCAAAGCCTACCTGGACATGTAGACTTCCAGCAATAACTTCAAGTTTTCACAACACCTCAGTTTAAAATGAAGTTTAGTTGCTGTCTTACTCTAAAGCATAAAGTTTTGCTCAGCTCTGCTATTGCCATAAGCTATAAAGTACAGATTACAATAAACAAGACAAATCTGATATAGTATCCAAGACAAATGACAGACCTCTGCTATGGACTGCATCGCAGTAAGCCTGCTATACTCTTTTTCCAGTATATCCAGCTTTTCCAATTTAGACTGAACATGCGATTGGTCAAGAAGCCGATCTCTCTCCAAGGAGCCCTTGAAGGGAGAAATGGAAAGAAAAACAATTATAAGCACAAGAAAAGAAGACCGTCTATAGTAACCCTTGTGTCTGGAGCACAAAGGAGGCCCATGAACAGTCCAAAGGAACTACTACTTCCTGTGTGCAATTTTAGATCACAGAATCACAGAATGTCTAGGTTGGAAGAGAGCTTCAAGATCATCGAGTCCAACCCATACCCTAACACCTCAACCAGATCATGGCACCGGGTATCACATCCAGTCTTCTTTTAAACACATCCAGGGATGGTGACTCCACCACCTCCTTGGGCAGACAATTCCCAGTACTTTATCACCCTTTCTGTAAAAAACTTTTTCCTAATATCTAACCTGTATTTCCCTTGATGCAGCTTGGCAGACGGTGCCACAATCAGGGAACAAACTGCACCACTGGTCCACCAGTGTTGGGGAACCAGACATTTAACCACATCTGAGAGAGGATTCTGCAGTCTCTCTTTCCTCCCAACCCAAAACATTAAAAAAAAAAAAATTACGCAGAAAGTAGAAATAGCTTTTTTGATTTTTTTTTCCTTCAGTTAATATTTAACAGACTGATATAGAACAGCCACAGAGACCAATGAAGAGACAGCTCTAGGCGACCTATATGCCTATAAAACAAAATTCAAGTTCATTTTAGATATAGGTCAAATCCAAATCACTGATGATGGGAAATAGAAATTTTACTGCTATTTCTACAGAATCAGTATTTCAGCCCCACTTTAGCAAGAGTAGTGCTAGCAAAGAAAAACCCCAAAGGCCTGAAGCCTGTAAACACAAAAGGGAGGTTTTTTCCCAGTGGCACACAGGTAAAACACTGGAGGATAAGGATAAGCTACTGCAGTAAGCCAATTATGCAGAAGCAAACAATTCATATTAATACCAGAGCCTGCTATTGCCTTAGAAATGAAGGTGCATGAAGAAAATACCAGGGTCATGAGAAGACTGGGAAATTTAAGTAGGGAAGCTATCCATACCTAAGAATACAAAGGCCAGCTGAAGTACACACCCACACTTAAAGGTATTAAAACTACAGTAACTATGAAAACTCATGACATAATTAATGACTTTTATGATTTAACCCTGAGATAGTTTTGGGAACAGACCTGTTTCTCCAAGAGATGTGACTTCTCGTTTTCGGCATGCTGGATCATTTTTCTCATGTAGTCCAGCTGTTTCTCTAGAAGGCTGCACCGAGACTGAGCAGCTGCCAGTTGAGAAACCAGTTCTGAAGATAAAAGAAAGAAGTAGAAATCATGCATTGCTTGTTCCTGGGATTTTTTTTGTTGTTGTTGTTTTCAAGACAGTTTCAAAACAACCAAGAAAAGGACCATCTAACAAACTAACATATTATGCCTAATGAACTTCTGTAGTCATAAAAAAGCTCTAAAATGAAGAATGCCTTAAAATTACTTCTTTGTAACTCCCCATGTCATTGCACATTAAAAGATGCTGAACATAGTAAATTAAAATTGGTTTATGCATTGATAGGAATCAAGTTTCATCCACATCAGTGTTCTATAGTATCTATATATGGTTTGCAAACAACCTTGATTTTTCTTTGACACTTCAGTCTTGTCATGTTCTTTGTGTTGTATTTGTTCACTCAGTACTTTTTTAAAGTTAGCTGTTTCCCTGGTGAGGTGTTTTACATTCTCCTCCGCCTGAAACCTTTCCAACTCCAGTCGATGAATTTTCTCCTGGAGATTCTTCAGAGCAGAAAATATTGCTGCAATTGAACAAGTACCTTTCGTTAGATACCATTAAATCACCACTTCAAGACAACACCGAACTTGAAACGTTATTATAAAAGCATGTTATGTAAGAAGGTCAGAGTGTTCCTTACCAGCATCCAAGAGTCCTTCCAGGAATTAAGACCTGTTTCCCTTTAAACCCTAACTTTCTAAAACTAGTCTCAAACAAATCGATGCCCCTAGTGCACACCCTTCACCCGACAGGTTTGGGAAAGATACAACTATTTCCCAGAACAAGGCGCATAAATACTGTGTCCATTAAGAACAAACAGTGTATCCTCTGACCCTTTGTCAAAAGGAAATGAAAAATCACAACTAGATAGTTAAAAAGGGGGCAATTCTCCATATTAATATTATGGCTTCCACAACAAATACACAAACACAGGGTTCCCATGAATGGCCACACAGCACAGTAAAGGTTAACTATGAGAAGGGCTATAAAAGCACTTATAAATAAGTGGACTTGTTTTTTAATTGTTCAGGTTTTGCACTTGTGTTCCCCTCCTCCACCTAAAAACATGCATCTCCTTTGTGCTGAACCATTTTCCCTTTCTGCTGCACTCCCAGCTTTAGCAGTTACTAAACAAAGCCTTTCTATATTCTTCACCACAAAAAGAAAAGCAGTTGTAATAGAACTCACATCACCTTGCAATTAGACCATCTGCTGGTGATCTGATGTATTACGTCTCTTAGCTGGGCTGTTTAATTCTGTGAAGGGAACCATAACCATAAGCCCTTTCCCCTGTACAGTGCTGCTGAAGTTAAACATAAGAACATCTGTACACACAGCTCAAATAGCAGACTACTCTGCAGGTCACATTAGCCCACCCCTTTGTGCTTAAACCCACTCCAGAGAAATAATGTACCTGTAATAAAGCATGCTTGAGCACTGGAAGAGTTAGGACTGCATATTGGTTTGTGCATCAGATAACGCAAAAAAAAAAATTAAAAAAAAAAATCAAATATTGAAATGAATAACAGAACATGAGAGTATCACATCAATGCAAACCTGTTAAGTACATAAGAAGTAACAACAGCAGTCACAGTTAAGAGGACATTAATGATAATTTGGCCCTATTTGCAATATCAGAATCACCAATTGCACCCTCTTCTCTATTTACATTACTGTTCCTAGGATTCAGTTGAAATGGGCATGGCTGAAATGATAAACAGATTTGTTGCTATTATTGTTAAAAGCTACATTGAATTCTCTGTATCTGCATAATAATGACTAACAAAACACAGCAATGAAGCAACTCAAGCAGTGAATAGGTAAAGGTGAAACCCAACAGGATGCCAAGTACCATTCAGTCATTCCTGTTAGAGTATTAAAGCCAACTGTGCATGCTGACACACATATACAACACAAAGACATTAAACCCACAATAAACAGAAATTACTATACCAAATTTCAGGATTTTTCAATAAGATTTATTTAATATGGGGAATGGGAGGAGCAACAAGGACCCTCAAGAACAATCAAATCAATTTTGCCATTTGAAATTAATTCCGATACCCTTAAATTTACTGAAGCACGCTCCAGAACATTTCTGCATTTTTAAAGCTATGCAAAAAGAGAAACATATTGGATCATCCATGTGTTGGATTCAATTTTCAGTACATATTCACATTCACTCGCACTTCATTTAAACATTTTTTGAAAATAAACACATTTGCTGGTTTTTAAAAAGGCATATAATTTATCCAATTGTCTTCCACCACCCATCCTGATATCAAAGTTGGCAGTCACCATTAGAAAAAAAATTGCCAAGTGAAAACTTGAAAGTCAAAACTTTATTACTAATGCAACATGCAGCACACTTTACCAAAATATACCTGCATCAGTAATTCATAAGGAAGCTCTTTCCTGCACATCCAATTTTTCATCTGTAAAGATTGTTTTCGTTCTGTGTCAACAGCACTCTCAAAACTGATGGCCTTGAGAGTACATACTGCATTTTAAATAGTGTTGCAAGAACTGAAATTTCATCTTCTACATCATTAACACACAAGTTCCTAGTAACTCAGAAATGAATTGTGTTATTGGAACAGGGACTTGAGGCTTTCATCCTGATTTTTTACTTAGTTTGGGTAATATTAGGATTCATCATAAACATTTCTCACTTTTCTCCATATAAGGAAAAAATATCAAGTATTTCATACCCTTAAGCCTCCATAACATTCCAGTCTCAAAGGGAGCATTTCTACAATGACCCTGAGCCAAACAGCTCTTCAAAGGATCAGTCCTGCTCTGGTCTCCAAACTCCTCATGATACACCCTGTATGCACCCCAAGGCAGCTCTGGAGTAAGTCTCACTACATGACAAGCTAATTCACTAAAACAACACAAAACTAACCAAGAACAGTTTTTTTTGTTCATGTCCAGCATGGGAAAGGTGGGAGAAGGAATAGCCTAGAAACAAGAAGAATAAATGGGAGTAAAATTGCCTCCCTTTTTGGTGTTGTGAGCTCTCAGTTCAGCACTTTGCTGAAGCCTTCTCTGTATTCTTTAAGTCTTCACTGATACGATAAATACTCACAACATACCCTTCATCCATGACAAGCCTTCCAATTTTAACAGGACCAAACCTCTTCCTTCACTCCAAACCATTCTGGCAACTAATAAAATCTCCTTATTTCTAACTCAGCTAGGAACTCAGGAGAGGAAAACTGAAGAAGGGACAAAGAAGACCTGTTAGTACAATTTTGTGAACTACTCCAACAATTTTACAATTCTCTACTACCAAAGGGGAGCATATTTCTCTATCTGTAAGATGACCTTTATCATCAGGTGTTCTTTGGAAAGGGAAGTGCAAAGGAACTACAAAACAAGTGACCTGGACATCACTGGCAATTGACAAAAGGATAAAAAGACCACAACCATCATAGGTGTGCAAGACATACAGTATTTTACCACGATTTGGAAACACAGAAGAAAACAACTTTGCTGAACTCTTACCTCTGCTGTTGCTTTCAGGATATGGAATTACTGGTTTCCACGGGGAACACTGCACATCCGAATTAATAAATGGCCTGTGCTTTGGATATTCTATGAATGAAGCTGAAGAGAATCCATCTGTGGCTGATGTAGAGTTATGAGTTTTGTGCAGATCATCCTGAAAACAAAATAAAGTTGTTATTCAGCACATTTGTCACAACAACAAAAATAAATAAAGAAAAATAAAGAAAAATAAATAAAGAAAAATAAATAAAGAAAAATAAATNTTAGAAATATGACTTTTGAAATGTCCATCTTTCCACAGGAATTGGCCAACCTTATTAAAAAAAAAAAGAGAAAAATAATAAAGAAAAATAATAAAGAAAAATAATAAAGAAAAATAATAAAGAAAAATAAAGAAAAGTAAGATTGTATCAGATGATGTGTAGAAGTACTGCTACAGGAGACTCCTATCTCAAAAGCTTCTTCCTTCTTTACAGCCTTAGGATCTGTCATTTTTACACCCAACTCCCCCTCCACTAAAAACAGTATCAAACAGAAGAATGTTTTTCCCATACTAGTTTCTGATTTACACTTTTTTTTCCATTTACCTGTACTGTCTACTGCTTATTGGGAGAAGGCAATCCACAATTAGTTAGAAAACAACCACCTTCTTAGTTACTGGTTACATTTACTGCACGAGATCTGCACGAAGGTGGCCAAACCTGATTAGGCACACCCAGGACCGTGGTCCTGCACCCCTGATCTAACACAAGAGCTCACTGACTGCAGTGGGGCACAGGACACACTGCAGCTGGGAAGGTGAGGTGACAGTCCCAATCCCTCTAACTCCACTCGCTTCAATTCATCTTCCTTATCTTTCCATTAGTAGATGGAACTTCACAAGACACATCCAGATGACTTTATACTACACCTGGTTAGTGGTATCAGCACAGAAAAACCAGCAGATCACAGCCAGGAAAGTACTCCTGCCTCTAAGCAGTAATGTACTCTTAAATCAGCTTCAGACTCTTCTGAAAAATGTGGCTATAGAGATCATGGATTTCCCAGCAGTCTGCACCAATTCTGCAAACACCTGCTGTGCTTTGGATGCTGCAACGACCTGAAAGGACCACCTAGCTGGGAAGATGCTTTTCTAAATAGAGGAGACATGGCAGAATAGTGTGTTTATGGTTTAAACTCAAAAACTGTCTACCTGGCCCTTGTAAAGCTTAGGCTTTACAATCTGCTGCAGGCAGATGCAAAGCTCCTACAGCTTCCCTGTTCATCAGCCAGTAAAATGAGCAATTGCTGATCTTGGCAGGGTGTTTTTACACTTTTGCATACCAGTCACTGGGAGCATATCATGACCTAAATTAAAATACAGAAAGCATTAAGTATCTCATAGCAAATTACACAACAGCCCAAAACGCATTACAAGGAGCCAAATACGGGGGAAAAAAATTAAGAAAATTTTTAAGTTATTTAAAGCCCATACACAGCTGATTTCCTCTTATAAACACAGTGATTCATTGTGAGCAAGAAAATTAGGATCCTAACTACTCTTGGTGTATCAATTGGTGTTTCTAAGCACAGTTTTATGGCTACTTTACAGTTTGTGTTTATAACCTTTTCCTACACAACAGAATGGCTTTTCTCAAAATAACTGCATTTGCACACACATTTTCTACAACAGAAAGTGAATTAAAACACTAATCCCTAATTAAGAATATTCTAATAAAACTATTTTGAACAGGTGTTTTTATGCATAAACACACTGTTTCACACTCAGCAGCCTCACAAGTCTAACCAGAACACATGGATCCATCTCATCAAAATCCTGTTAGGTGCTAACATCAAAAATGCCATCAGCAGCATTACAGGACATGGCATTGATGAGCACAGAATACTAAGACCAAATGATGGAGTGAAAATGAGCCAAGCAAAACACAGCACTTCTGCAGCAGGCAGTACAGGAACAGCAGCGACATAAGCCTCAGCAACCCAAACAGTAACTATTGATTCAAAGATCAATATCCTGTCTGCTATTGATTCAAACCAAAGGTACCCCATGAAACAGTCAAAACAAAAAGGGGGATCAGTTTGAAGCCAAAGCAAGGCTGAGAGCAGCACAATCCTTCTAGATGTCACTATCATCTTTTATGTCTTTACAGGTAAAGTCTTGACTAAGAATTAAATGTAACTGCATAAAAACACCAAAATAAAGGAATTCTTCTGCTTGTTTTTAGTGCCATTAGTAACATTTTTCTAGCCAACAGCAGACTGACTGAAAGAAATGCTGGTGTACTGAAAACCCTGGAGCACCAAAGTCACACAAAGCAAAGCAAACTGAGGCTTTTGACTAGTTACATGTCTTCTAAATTCCACCTGGATGCAGGCAATAGGCACTAATTTGAACAATCAGTAATAGTACCTTGTAATTGTAATTTGAATAGTGTAATGGTCAGTACAGATATCTGCTTCAAATAGCTACTGAAAAAAATTTGTGCTGGAATATCACCTATTACATAGGCAATCATTCTTTTTTTCAGTCTAAATAATAATTTGCTACCACATATATTTTTTTATCTATTTTTAAGCACTTTTAAGCAAAAGAGTGGCTTATATTCAGTTTCATAAATAGTGACTTTAAATAATTTGACTGAATACTTTGGGAAAGTTTATGAAACAGCATGAAGGAATTTCCCATCACAAAGCTCAAACATCAGTGATTCTCTGCTCTTCTCCCCTATCTCTCAAATCATTAAAAATAATTTAAATTTGTTCCTTCTCTTGGAAAGTCCCACAGGAAGTATCATGCTCTGATGCTCAGGAAAATTGTGAAAAATAAAAAAAAATTAGGAAACTCTGTATATTTGTTCTGAATCTCAGCTAGGTCATGTTTGCTAACTACATCTCCTCTCTTTCAGGGTACTCCTCATAGTCTTTAAGCCACACTAAAGCCTCAGAGTAGTAAATGAAGAAGCTTAACAGTCCCACAAGGAGCCAAGTGCACCCTATTACATAACAGTGAGCTGAGCACGTTTTATCTCCACAGGTCTGAGAACACTGCCTTCCAAAATTCATGGCTTTCAGCACTTCATATCAGCAGCCTACTCAAGCAGAAAGAAGGGAATATTAACAACACAGACCAGAGATAACTTAGTATCACCAGCACACAGGGACCTCCCAAAGCTCAAAGGCTGAACACAGCAAGGAAAAAAAAAAGACACAAACTCATACAGAAAGCTTTTTAAAAAGGGATCAAATTAGAATGGGTGCTATTTCAAGTTCTCATCTGGGTGCTCACAACGTAAAAAACAAACAGAAAAGAAGATTGATACCTGGCAATGCTATAAGTGACACACAGTAGCCCTTGCACATGGTTTAAAAAAAAAAAAAAAAGCAAACCCAGGAAAAGTATTTAGGGAATGAGAATAAAACCCAAAATAATGAGACAGGAAATGTAGTGATTATAAAACATCCAAGTACCCAGTTATTCAAACTTCCATAGTCATTTTGGAGGGACAATCTCAATTAGCAGCCTACCCTCCCTCATTACTGCAGTACTAGGAAAGTGGGGAAGGAAGGACAGCCCCTATCACTCACAGGCCAAATGAAGTGCTGGCTGTGCCTCCCCAATATAGACTGAGTCAGGAGCACCCTACATTTCAATAACATCTCTAGTTAAAAGCAGACATAAAAAAACGTTACCTTAATTAAGCAATTACATCAAATGGGGAGGAAAAATTATTGGCACAATACAGTAATTTTTGTCAGCTATCTGCCATAGAGTGCCAGATGTATTAAAAGCAATTACTTTCAAACTTCAGAAAAATATAAAGTTAGGGTTTGTTTCTTTTTTTGAACACATACAGAAAGTTTACAGTGGGCAACTTTTTTCCCCAAAAGTTTTGTTTGGCTAACTACATTTACCTACTGAAGACTAAAACGAGTCTTCTGACATTGCTCTCCAGGGATGCAAGGGAAGAGATAGGAGTCCTCAAATTCCTCTTGCTGGCCCAGGTGTAAGCATGGGAGCACACTGTAGGGCAGGGGACACACAAGAGAGAGCCCCACGACAGGTGCTCACCACCCAGCCAGTGAGACCCCAAACCACGAATCCTCTCAAGAGTGATCTCGCACTTCGTAGAGACCCTGCAGCCCCTTCGCCATCTCTGCTCCTCCAAAGTACGTGCAAGACAGTTCCTCACGCGAAAAAAAAAAGCCAAAACAAGGAAAAGCGCTTAAAAAGACAACTAATTCCAGAAAGCTACAAACATCAAGCCAAAATTTCAAACAAGAACCCCAACTGGGAATGTGTTTGAGGTGTCAGCCTGGTGGAGGCGGCCAGCCTCCGTCCGCAGAGCTCAGCACAGGCTCCTTCCCCGCGTCACCTGTCACCAGCTGAGCCACGTGTCCCGCTGCTCCTCTGCACTCGGCGCCTCGGGAGCAATGCGGACACGGAAACTCTGGTCCCCGGCGTGTAGGTGAGGTGGTTACCTGTCCCAATCCGCCAGGTGCTCCCACACGGGCCTAAGGGCACAGGTGTGTCCTAAAGCTAAACCTCAGCTTAAGGCAACGCTTCCATCTAACAAAGAGAACCAAGCGGAGGCGCAATCCACCGCCCGCTGTGCGCTGGGAGCTCCGGGCTTGCCGCGCTCGCCCGGCTGCCCCAGCCCTGCACAGGGCTGGCCTGAGCCCCGCCCGCCCGCCGAACAGCAGTGTCCGAAGTCACGACCCCAGGCTGGGTCCGAGAACAAAGCAAACGCAACATTTTATTCGCGTTCACTTACAAACGGGATCTCCGGACACTGGTATGGGGACAGCAAGAGGGCTGGTTTCAACAGCAGAGCATCTTTTTTTCTGTCGCTTTAGAAAACATGTGTGCATGCATCATGGGTTTATACACACATATATATAGATATGCACACACATATATATACACAAACATATGCACGCACATAAATATATACCTGTATATACACACACATACGTACACACGTACATCATTTAACAGACAAGCCAGCTTCCACAGCCTGTACGGCTCCCGGCACGCAAACCGCCAGCCCCGCACTGCCCGGCCGCTACCTCCCGGATTTCATAAGCCTCCCGCCCGTCCCGCTCCTCACCGCGGGGCCGCCCTCCGAGCCTCACCGTGTGCTGATAGCCGCGCTCAGCGGCCGCCATGTCGGTCTTAAGGGAGCCCGCGCCAGCCCATGTCACTTTAAGGCACGGCACCCGCGCGGCGGCTCACTTGACTGCCACCCCATCCTGCCAATGAGAAGGGAGGATAGTCTGTAAGTCCCGCCCCGTGCCCCTCTCAGAATTGAGTGACAAGGATGTGTCCAATAGAAGAAGAGCGAGGGCGCCGCTCAGCCAATCGAGAGGGCCGGGCGGCGGGCGGGACCCTGAAGCAAGCGGCGCGGGCGGGGGGCGGTGCGTGGGCACGCGCGGAGGGAGGAGGGCGGAAGAGGCCGGCCTTTGTCAGAGGGAGCCCCCG